>CM055198.1:2351711-2647519 GCA_029224185.1 Karalla daura
GCTGCTAACTCGAAAGTAATACTCACACTAGAAGTTTCTAGAATGGGTGATGTCGTGACAGGTGACAGCAAGAGTAAGACCAAATGGTGACGTTATAGTGATGTGAGCTCATGGGTGCAGCTGTACTGGCAGCGCAGACAGTTTGTGCAGTTTTCTCTATGTTTAATCAATTACTGAGCATATGCATGTTATGTTACATGTTACCTGTACTATTATTTGCCATATGTGGCTGCTGGTGTATTGTATTGAGCGCAATGTGATAACTTTCATTATATCTGTCATCTCTATTGTATGTATTTCAGAAGCCACACACACAAACACATGAATACAAGCTTCTATAAACGACACTGTAGGCGCCAGCTGTTTATTTTATCCCTAGTTTTGGATTTGCCCCAATATTATGTGTATTTGATGTTAATATTTAGCAGTATAATTTGATGTTGATAATACATTTGATATTTTGCAAGATGATGATTGATATAGTTAATAATTTCGGATAAAAACATATGCACAAGGTTAAAGTGTGGATTTAGTATACGGTAATTGCATTGAGTTATTCAGTAAATCATGTCACTTTGGAAATGTTGCGCGAGGTGCGCAGTAGGAGGCGCTGTGGTGCGCTGTGGTGTGGTCGGAGCGACACGGTTTTCTGACCGTGGTCCGGGGTAATGTTTTTGTAATTTCTTCAGTACAAAATAAAAATAGAAAACGTGACTATGGTGGAAGATTTTGTCCTTTTTTGGATCCTGTCCTCCCCATCAGCCACAAAGCTCCAACTTATGAAGACCACCCGCATGGTCTGGTGGATGCAGGTTCTGTGAAAAGGCTGAACCCTGAGGAGATCCACCAGGAAGGAGAGACGTGGTATATCCCTCATCACATGGTGAGCCATGACAAACAAGGGAGAATGCTGTCGCGATAAGCGCCGACATAAAGGCAATGTTTCACCAAGTCCGTCTCCTCCCTGAAGGCCATCCCCTCCTGCGCTTCGTGTGGTGTGACCTTACCAAAGATGAACCTCCAGCAGTGTTTGAGTGGCAGGTTCTGCTATTTGGCGCTACCTGTAGCCCATACTGCGATACATTTGCTATGCAGCGCCATGACGCTGACCATAGTCAGCCTGGAGATGACCTGAGGTTATCGATTGAGAGGTGCTTCTACGTAGACAACCTCTTGCAGAGCCAGCCCACTCCCGAGAATGCCAGACAGAGAGTAGATGCACTTTGTGAGCTCCTGTCACCTGGGGGTTTTGATTTACGCTAGTGACGTCCCAAGTGTCGTTGAGCACCTCCCCAAAGAGGCCCGGTCTGAAAGCCTGGAGCTCTGGCTCACAGAAGACAGAGCAGACTCCCCAGAATCCACCCTAGGACTCAGGTGGCACTGGCAAAACGACACCATAGGCTACAAACAGTGACCCATAGTGTACAGTGTACCGACTATGAGGAATATGTATAAGATCCAGTTAGTATGACCCCTTAGGGTTTATACGACCCTACACCACCCATGCCAAAATACTGGTCAGAAGATTCTAGGAGAAACAAAGAGATTGGGACGACCCCCTACTCCCTCAGGACCTCCTACAAGCCTGGAAGGATTGGGAGGAAGAACTCCAGTACCTGCCTCAAGTCATCCTGCCTCGAGCAAACGTGCCAGCTGGAGTGGAGAATCATGGCACCAGCCAGGAAGTTAGGATGCCTCTGAGCAGGCCTATGGATCATTAGCGTACTTGAGAATGGTGGACAATCAAGGCAGAGTGCATCTGTCCTTCCTTCTGGCTTGTTCAAGAGTTGCATCTAAACAACTTCTCTCTATGACAAGGTTGGAGCTATGTGGAGCTGTCACTGGAGCTCAATTGGTGAAGCTGCTACAAAGAGAGTTGACGTTGAGGATAGACCAGACTGTCCTTGGACAGACTCCACCACAGTGCTGACGTGGCTGCAGTCAGAGTCTTGCTGCTTCAAGGTCTTTGTTGGCACCAGAGTGGCGAGAAATTCAGGGACTCACAAATCCCCTAGCCTGGCATTATGTAGATTCAGCGAGGAACCCTGCTGATGACCTAACAAGGGGCAAGACCCTGAAAGACCTTGTGGAGCCTAACAGATGGAGCCAAGGGCTTCCATTCCTCCTTCAACCACCAGATGACTGGCCAGTCAAGCCCTCTATTGAGCCTGACAACGATGCCTCTGAGCTTCGTAAATCAACCTTCTGTGGCGTTGCCTCAATCATACCCAGCACACAAATACCAGAAGTGAATTATGACATCTGGAAGGAGTTATTGGAAGCAACTGTGCAGGAGATGCAGGGGGCGGCCTATCAGATTGGGACCTGCTCTGCCGAACACTACCACAAAGCAGAGACACTTATCCTCAAGCGAGCACAGGGTGACTATTTCCCAGATGAGCTGCGTCTCCTGAAAGCAGGCAAGCCATCCAGCAGCAGGTTGCTCAACCTCTCCCGAGATAGATGAAACAGACGGGCTAATCCGTGTTGGTGGAAGACTTCAGCACGCCGAAGATCTGGACCATGCAGCAGTGCATCCTGTCGTGCTAGACCCTGGCCACCATTCGACTCGTCTCCTGATCCAAGACTTTGACAGCCATCTTCACCATCCTGGCCCAGAGAGAGTATTTGCAGAAATCCGGCTCTCCTTCTGGATCCTGTGGGGCTGTGAAGCGATATGCCGCTACCAACATACCTGTACAGAATGTCGGTGATGGAAGGCCAAACCATCTGTGTCAAAGATAGCCAACCTACCCTCTGCCCGCCTACGACTGTTCATGGACTGCTTCGGGCCCTTTCAGGTGAAAGTGGGACGCCGTTTGGAGAAAAGGTGGGGAATCATTTTTAAGTGCCTTACTACTAGAGTGGTTTAGCTAGACATCCTGAACACCATCGATGCAGATTCGTTCTTGATGACCCTTAGGAGATTCATTGCTCGCAGAGGAACCCCAGCCGAGCTGGATTCAGACAAGGGAACAAACTTCCAGGGTGGAGAAAAGGAGCTGCAAGAGGCCTTTGCTGCATTGACCCCAGATCTGCAGCAGCAGCTGGCCAAACAGAAGATCGGCTTCTTCTTTAACCCCCCTGCTGCACCCCACTTCGGAGGGGTCTGGGAACGGGAAATCCGTTCTATTAAAACAGCCCTATACACTACAGTGGGAGCCCAGCCAGTCCCGGAGGAAGTGGAGGGAACACTTAACTCCAAGCCACTGGCATATGTCTCATCCAGCCTCAAAGACCTTGATCCGGCTAGATGGATCCTTACCCCAGTTTGTCTACCCAGAGACTGAGTTACCGAGCCGTCGACACTGGACGCACACACACAAACACATGAATACAAACTTCTGTAATGACACTGTATGCTGTACTGTGACTGCCAGCATCATAGAAGGAGATACATTTGAAAGTTGAAGAAGTTTAAGAGAGGCTGAAGAGGGTTTCAATTCATTTCAATGGGATTTTTTAAAAATAAAATGTAGAATATTTTAAAAACTATGAAAGATTGAAAGAAGTTGAAAGACAGCGTAAATGTCCTGAAAGAGCTGAACATTTGAATGTTTGAATGGTTTAAATAGGTGAAAGTATGCTGAAGATACAGAAGGACAAAAAACATGGACTAAGACCCGACCAGGATAACAATAGTGTGAATGCTGACTCAGCATTCACACTAATGACTCAGCATTCACACTAATAACAGTTTTTATTGACAAGAATAATGTGATCAAGTAATTTTTCCTCAAATTGTACAATTACTATATTTAATACCATGTTTGAATATACTGTTAAAAAGCAATACAATTAAATATACTATAATATAACACCTCTGTTGTATCAACTACATCTATTGCATTACAAGCTGCAGATCATATGTTCTTCAGTTATGTCCACAAAATTAGCCAGGTGAAGATGATACAAAATCAAATGACATAATCCATGTCAAAACTGTGGCAGAAAATTGAAAACGCATCACAAACATATGAAAAATATAATTAGTACAACTTAATTTGGGTACTTGGATTGATACACCTGATACGTTCAAGAATACGTTGCTTATATCTAGTTTTCTGGACAGTACGAGTATGACAGATTAATGACACTTATTGGGGATGTGTAAAGTATTTTACTAATTTTAGTGGGTCGTTGTATTAATGCACATCTATTGTTGCCGTGAAATGCCCAATTCTGAGTGATGGCACCAGTTAAGTATAACTGAAAAGAAAGATTGTGAAAAATCACAATAGTGTTGACTATACTATATCAATATTGTTTTTTCTGCCTTCAAACAAGCAAAAGGAGGTCAGGAGCAGAAGGTTGATTGCAGCTGCTTGAAAGCCGCTTGTCTCCGTTTTTTCTCCTCTTCCTGTCTCTGCTGTTCCTCTTTTTCCTCCCGAATCTCAGCTTCAAATTTGCTCCCAAGAGACATGGCCTTCATCTGGTGACACACAAAAGGACAGTGTTCAGTCTCATTAACACAAATCATATTCCAATCCATATGATGCAGTTCTTGACCGGGCCCCATGACATTTGACTAATAAAGCTATCAAAAACTCTATAGTCTCTAACTCGCTATTTCAGCAATGTCAGTCAGCCCTGACAAACCTATGCAGGAGAACTGAACAGCTCTGCAATGTAGTGAATCACACATAAATCGTGCAACACAACATATCTGTAATATCTGTTACTAATGCACCAAATCTTCCATTTTAATTGATTCGTTGTTGCAGACCTTACTTTATTAATACTTCACACTACTTTTTAACATGTCACAGAGGTACTTCTGGTTGAAAAGAAAGAGTGTTTGCCTTTGAATTTTTTGAATCTTTCCTTACATCAGTTACATCAGATTATAGCAGAAACACCTGTAAGAGCTCACATTTGAGTTAAACCACAAGTAATTAAGCATGCTAAAAGCCTAAGAAAATGTACTGTACAATCCCAATCACCTTGGCTTCAAAGAAGTCTTTGGCACCCATCACACCCTCAGTGTGGACACTGATCTCAGACAGTCTGGCCAGTGCCATCAGACCACTATCTTCCTGCAGCTCTCCAGCAGCTGCTCTGCGGAAGATCAGCAGGAACTGCATGGAGATGGTTCAGACAATTCCAAAAGACAGTTACATCCAGGCGCCAACGAATTTACAATGTTTGTTGACAATACATTAAACATTTGAAAGTTAAGAAAAAATTATGTATTATAGTATATAAAAATGATGTATAATTAAGTATTCCAAACATTCAGAAAAATACAAAATGTCAACATGGACAACACGGCACGTTTGAGGGTCTATAAGTCAAAACTAAGTTAAAAGTGCAAACTTCTTCTGATGACAAAAATGTAGGTCACATACATTCATTGTTTGTCTTGCACATTTGTAACTTTGTCATGAAGGTTTGCTGGAGCCTGTCCCAGCGCACAATCATGTCATGTTTGTTTGTCATCATATTCATTATATTCATGTATTATATTATCTTTCATAATTGCTTGTTGAATGTACAGGATGCGGCAAAACTTTGGGCTATGTGTGCAAAGACCATTAAAACTAAAATTTGATTTTTAGTTTTGATTTGATTCATCAGTGAATTACTCTTTGGAAATGTCACAAAATATAAAGACACACTAACAAGAACACACTTCAAGTTCCACTCTCACCTCTCTGAAGCTCAGTTTGCCATCAAAGTCTTCATCAACTTCTTTGATCATGTCTTTGAGGCCGAGGTGGGTCTGTGGAGCTCCAAGCTTCTCCATCATCAATTTAAGTTCCATCAGGTCGATAAATCCGTCTTTGCCAGTGTCATACCTACAAACATATCCAGTGTTAGGTATACATTTTTTATATAACATCACATGGTTTTGCTTTCTTCGACACATACAAGTATAAGATAAAAATAAACGCTCAGTTTTTTATTTTAGAAACGATATTTTTGACCTCAAATACTATACAGTGCAAAAATTTGATAAATTACAGTATACCCTGAGTCTGGCAAACATTATATTGAATTTGAAATACAGTAGACACTAGTGCTGTACTGATACCAACATTATGGTATTGGTAATGCAACAGACATCACAGAGCAGTTGTGACTGAATAAAAACATTGTTTCACTCAGGTCCATCGGTCAATAAAAAACAGGACATAAACAGGGCCTTATATGCTTTATTGATAGGCAGAAAACAGGCTCCGGACAGTCCTGTTGGCTGGTGGAGCAGTAGTGTTGGCTGCAGCAGCTTTGGATACCTCATATTCTTGTCACACACTGTCTTTTTGATGGTGATACCTGTTAGATGTGTTGATATCCCTAGTCTTTGTACCCCCTCTCAGACCTTCAGTTGAATATCTATTGCACCCTGTGTTTGTGTCTTCTTTTTCAGAAAGGGCCACCCTGGTGATGGTGGTTCCAACCCTATGATTGAGGCTGTGCATCAACATCATGACGCCATGCAGCAGACAGCTGTAGCAATGGCAGTAGTGGCAGCAGAAGCATGTGGTTACCTGACACAAAATTTTGCAAAATGAGACGATTGTGGCTGATCATAACTGGCCCTAGTAGTCAGAAGAAAATGTCATTATAGAACTATGACACCATTTCTTCCATCCTTCCATCCATCTTCTTCCGCTTATCCGGGGCCGGGTCGCGGGGGGAGCAGTCTAAGCAGGGACGTCCAGACCTCCCTCTCCCTGAACACTTCCTCCAGCTCTTCCGGGAGGATCCCGAGGCGTTCCCAGGCCAGCCGGGTGACAGAGTCACTGCAGCGTGTCCTGGGTCTTCCCCTGGGTCTCTTTCCGGATGGACAAGCCCGGAACACCTCCCGGGGGAGGCGTCCAGGAGGCATCCGATTCAGATGCCCGAGCCACCTCAGCTGGCTCCTCTCGATGTGGAGGAGCAGCGGCTCTACTCCGAGCTCCTCCCGGGTGACAGAGCTCCTCACCCTATCTTTAAGGGAGCGCCCCGCCACCCTGCGGAGGAAACCCATTTCAGACACTTGTGTCCGGGATCTCGTTCATTCGGTCATGACCCAAAGTTCATGACCATAGGTGAGGGAAGGAACCACAACGGACCGATACAGCAACCGCATTACTGCAGCCACTGCACCGAGTAGTATGCTTCATTATTGCTGGCACTGGAGAGTAGAATAATCTAGGACATGCTGGGACCGAGAGCTGCTAACCTCTGCGCACAGTATGCAGCAAGGTGCTGTTACCAGCGTTACCCCCATTTACTGTAGAGATATTGCAGGCATATTTTCAACAAAGGTTTGTAAAAATTTAATTGAAATAAATGAGTATCTTATTGCAGCTCATCAGAAAATGTTTCATGTTTGAGCCACAGTATCTCAGTTTTTACAAGGTCTCCAAGTTGATATCTCTAGATTTTTGCGACACAGGTGATGAAACGGAGAATCTACCTCTATCCTCTACCACCATGATGCTTTTTTTTTACGCCATTATGGTATTCAATTATTGTTTTATTTGCCTATAATGTTCTCAAGTTATAATGTTCAAACTATTTTAAAATACATTTATAAATAACAATCCGATGTCTTGTGCAAGTTGTGCCATGCCTAATACCAATCACGTGGTTGGAATATAACTATAGGTTGAATCCAATGGCAACGCAAGTGAGTGAGCCAATGACAATGGGAGTTGCGTCACACCCAACTTATCAAGTGGCTGAAATATAGCCCTGCTAGGTTAAGATGAACCATGCAGTGGCGTTGCACCAAGTGCTAATATTTGGGCTGCTGCAACAAGAAAAGAGTGAGGCAATGTCCAGTGCTCAAATAAGGAGGACACTGTTGAAAAGAAGGGCCAGAGGCTATTTTTGCACAGGGGGAGATACTGGAACCTGCCACAGAGCAGCCTCAAAGCCGCTCCTTGCCTGCAACCTGTCTATGACCCAAAAATATGTAGGATCAGGATATAAAGACTTTCTTTTATTGATGTTAATTGTTCTGAGAATGTATTTTGTAGTAGAATATCTATTGTACTTATTTGACTTCAACAAAAGGATGTATATATCTAATAAAAATAAAATACATAAACATGTATTTTCAAAAGTAAAAACATTTTGGAGGTTAAAACCACGCTTTACAATATTCAAGATGCTTGTAGTTTTGCAGCCAACTGTAGTTTTTTGTTTTTTGCTTTGTTTTAAATGGTGAATTACGTTTCCAGAATTGTGGCAGATTCAGGGGTTTTATTGAAATGAGTGTCATCATAATTTTCTTTACCAGTTAAAGTGACTGGGGAGGGGAGGCCCTGCAGTGATAACTTATCACCTTGCAGCCTGTTTTAAGGCAACCGTATTCATGAGTGTGAATACCTGTGATAGAGAGACAGATTTGTTGGGGATTGACTTCAGGATGTCTCTTTTTAAGAAATTTACAGTAACAAGAAGAAACTTAATCAGGATTAAGAAAGAAAACTAGAGTATATTAGAACTACAAGGTCATACATTTTCTTCTACAGGTTAGTGTTGTTGAATGAGAAATCAATAATCACCAAAAATGTCAAATAAATAATCAGTACACATTAAATCAATTATACAATTATAATAATCATGTGTAATCAAATCAAGCCACAAAAATCAAATCATCAAGTCAAATCATAATGAAATCAAACTGCAAAACTGGGCTGATAAACACTGTACTGAGCACTTATGGGCCTACTATCCTGAATGAACCGAATATGAATCGGGGGACACAGATCACCGGGAGATGCCTCCACATTGACACCATGCCGCCATCTCATGTATGTAATAAGAGTCACTGTGCTGGTTTAAGAGGTCACGTGTTAACTGGTAACTTACTTGACTTCATGTAATGTAAGAGGAATAGTCCCAAATATGCATTGCTGGGTTTATCGCATTGAAAATCAACGACATAGAACAAACACTAATTGATGCACAGACGTGCAGACGGACAATGCATTTGGCTTTAATCATACACGACACCCACTTACGGCCGCTCCACTGATGCGCTGACATCGTGCAGAACGTTTTTTGTGCATTCTGCGTAGCCAACCATACGCATGCCTTCACCGTGCATAGCGCTGTCATCGTCAACTTTCGCCCGTCTGTATTACTAAACTGAACAACTGACAGTAGATTATCATCTCGATGATTCTGGTGATTCTCATCTTGAAAAATGATGACCATTTTTCATGCAGCCGATTGAAAATCTAAATCAAGCAGAATTATTTGCTCACACCACTCGGTCTTACCCAGTGGAGTGTTTATCGTTAACAGCAGCCTAATCTCATCATTAGCATCGCATCCTGAATAATCTCTCAGTCTCCATCCCTTCGACACAGAAACACGCAGGACCACCGTCCATGTGTGAACGGGCGGAGAATGGAGAACGCACTTTAGACCTCACCGTTTGAACATCGTCTCCATGTCTTTAATCTGCTTGCGGGAGAACTCCTTGAACTCGGTGCAGGGGTTAAAGACCCTCATCGGTCGTGGTGCAGCATTCCCTTCGTTGATATCCAGCCTGCGGTTCAATTTGGCTGTCAGCTCGGAGGACGAGTCGGCCGGATCGCTCTCGGGTTTCTGCTGTTTAGTTCGGACTGGGCTCTGTCCGGGCTCCAGCCCCCGCTCTGGCTCTGCCTCGGCAGCCGGCCGCGGCTGCAGCATCCCGGGTAGCTCATCGGAGGCCATGATACAGATTAATTCTGTACGGATGAACGCACGGGAGCTTCCAGTGTCGCTGTGAAGTCGGCGTGACCCACTGACACCGGCGCTTCCGGTTATCTTACTTCAGAATAAAACAAATTCAGCAAGAAGACGCGCTTCTTCTAGACTTTTCTGTACGCGCCAGGTGGGCTGATTGGTCCCAGCAGGTGAGCTGAGTTGGCCAGTCCGCCTACTACAAAACCAGTGTGCTGGTTGCGCCAGCAGAGAAAAATCTCAAATTGAAAAATGAATCCATCACATATAATTTAGTATAAGAATATACATGCAATGTTACAATTTTCAGATAAATTTTGATATTTTTGCCCCAGAATTTAGTCAATGTGTTAACTAAAAAATGACAATTCTTCTGAATTCCTTTGGTCAGAATTGTGTAGGAAAATGCGTTCATTTGTCTATGTAGGTTGTTTCTTCAAAAGCTACGCCAACTTCTTTTTTTTTCAGGTTTGGATTTGGGATAGGTATAGTAAAGGTTTAAAAATAAAGTACATGGGACACTTTTTCATCCTGTTACCTGTCAGAATCTTAAATTAGACACTTCAAGGATTAGGAAACTTCTTTTTTTCAGGTTTAGATTTGGGATAGTTCTAGTAAAGGGTTAAAAATAAACCCCATGGGACATTATTTCATCCTGTTACCAGTCAGATTCTTGACTGACTAGAACAGAATAGAATAGAATAGAATCAAATAGAATAGACACTTAAAGGATAACCCACATAGTGCTTGTGAACCCCCCTGTCCACCTAGACTACTATTGCAATCTCCCCCATGTTCATGTGGACTTTATATGTGCCAGATCCTGCCTGGTACATGACAACACCCTTTGAATCTCAGGTAATCAAACTGTCCATGATGAAGACTAAACAGATCTCCAACTATACCTCAGGACCCATGGAACCAAAACTGCAGTCACACTTTGGTCCCATGAACCTCAGATGACAAAACTGTCAACTAAAGATGAAACCGATATTGCAACTGGATTCAGGAACATTGGTTCAAAGGCTTCTCTTTCCTGCTCAGTAGGAGATGGTTCCACAGGAGAGGACCTTGGTAGCTGAAGGAGCTGAATCCCATATGGTACAGGAAGCCAGTGCAAAGAGGCCAGAACTGGCATGATATGTCTCTTTTTTCATTCATCTTCTTAATTCTTCTTCTTGATTAAAAAAATATGATGGAGGTGAAAGAAGGCAGTCCTTGAGATGTATTTTAAGTGGAAACTAAATGACAGGTCCTGGTCAAAACTAACACCTAGGGTCTTTACAGCAGTGCCAGGAGGAGTAGTAACTATTTTGTAGTGCTTTGACATGAGATATAGATTCCTGTAGGTGTTTTGGACCTATGAGCAATATTTTTTTTTTCAGAGTTCAGAAGAAGGAAATTATGGGTCATGCAGACATGAATGTCATCAAGCCAGGATTGAAGCTGCTGTGGATGATTATGTTCACCTGGCTTGATTGCTAGATATAAGAGAGAGCACATATAAAGCGAACAGAATTGGACCAGGCACAGATCCTTGTGGAACCCCATGACTGACTTAAGTGCGGGGAGACTGATTACTATTGAGAGAAAAAAACGATATCACTCTGAAAGATAGTACTGGATTTTCCAGGCTCCTTAGTATGATCTGGTGATCAACTGTCCAAAGCAGCACTAAGATTGAACAAGACAAGCACTGAAACACGACCTTGGTCGGATGTCATTAAGGGGTCATTAATAATATACACGTTTCTGTGTGTCTCAAAGTAAAAAAAGTCAGTCCCTCTTTACAAGGTGTAGAACTGTATTTGATTTGAAAGGTTCTTGTCTGCAATCCAAGCAACATGTGGTCTCATGATGATCTCTCCATGGCTGAAGAACCTCTTAACTGGGGCTTGTCTTGCACCACGTGCTATCTGTATGTTTAGATTGTGTGACCCAGATGTAGGAATCGAACCTCCATTAATTCATAGGCAGGTTGAATCTGTTGCAAATGGCAATCCTCTGCTCTGATTGGCTGTTTATCAAAAGAAATAGCTCAGACGACTGCAGGCTGCAGTTTTGCAAGGGCAATGTCACTTCAGACACCAACACATATATTTCAAATTAATGTTTTTAGACATTAATATATATTATATCATTTTATATTCACACTGAAAACATGAAGTGAATAATTAATTATTCATCATATAACAAGATATTATAAAATATGTCATTTTTAATTGGATCCATACCAGTGGTTTTGGGCGCTTGTGGCTGATATCGGTTTTACGTATGCGGGATGGATCAATGTGCTTTTGGCTCTTCCGAAATATGGCATTAACCTAGCATGTGTTTGATCTGTTTTCGATCTTGTGAATTAATTGGTCTATGTCCATATTTTACTTTGCCCATATTGTCCATATCATTGCCCATATTGTCTCTCTCTCTATATATATATATATACATGGTATATTCTTATCTGTCATGGAGTATATATTTATGTACAATAATATACCTATTACATAGGTGTATTGTTATTATTATCAATGGTATTATTGTTATATGTGTTGCATGTGTGCAATGTGTTTTTATATGTACGCTACTTTGACACCTTAATTTCCTTATAAATAATAAAGTATTTCTACTCTATTCTATTCTATATAGCATATAATACTGGAATATTTCTACTCACCTGCTTCGATGGATCGTTGCCAGATTGTCACTAAACCTTTGTCAGACTTTTGGACTTTCTACTGTTCTTGACCATCCAGTAGGTAAATCGATAGAAATCAAAAAATAATCAAAATCAGTTTAATGTAAATGGTAGTGCTCTTTTTCCAAAAAGACACTCCAAAAGTAATTTCAGAATCTGGTTATTATGGCACTGATTAATATTTAATAATTATTATCGCAGTTGCAATGTAATACATTGGTAACTGTTAGTTTGGTGCTTACCATGTACAATACATAAGGAGTATATTATACACGACTTATTGATTTATATAATATCACATAATGCCACACACGTATGCACGCACGTACACAAACACTTGTTGCTATGGTATATATATATATATATATGTGTGTGTGTTATATATATGTGTGTGTGTGTGTGTGTATATATATATATATGTGTGTGTGTATATATATATACATATATATATATATAACATAATTACATGGTTGCTACAGTTTCCCGTAGCTTAATCACATGTTGCCATAGTAACTTACTGGTTGTTGGTAACTTACTGGTGTTCGCTGTGAAAAGGCTGAAAGCGACATCATCCGTTGTCTTTTATTCCCCCCCACAATATAACAAAGTAAACATTTACAGTCATCAGATTTAAAGTTGCATGGGGTGACCAAACGCCCTCTTTTCACCGGACATGTCCTCTTTTTTTTCATCCTGTCCGGGGTGTGCGAGGGGATTTTCTAAAGCCCCGAAAATGTCCGGGCTTTCGAGTGACTGGTGCACAGGCACGCTGTCGTGTGTGTGTGTGTGAGAGAGAGAGAGACGAGCAACCTCCTTTATAGAAATGAAATTATGGTCAAGTTGCGTACGTTGTTTCTGGCGCCTATCCCTTTCACCAATGTGTTGCTGTGTTTGTGAGTGGGTGAAGGAGGAGCGTCAAGTTCAGGCCGTTAACAAGTAGTTTACTATGCAGATCAGGCGGAGGAACTGACGTAACGCAGCAACGGTCCAATCCCCTCAGTGAGGCGTAGGAATGATGTATGGGCACAGGCTGTATGAGCATACATCTAATGCGAGCAGAGCTCTGCAGCCATAGACGTTATTATACACCCTCCGAGATTAGAACTCCGGTACAGTAGATGGCGAAGTGAATACTTTCCCGGCGTCTTCATCCACAGTAAAATCCCTGGAAGAAGACTGCCTCACTGTGAAACGCTCTCCCCGGGTGTACAAAGCTTGTCCCTTGGCTAGTGAGTACAGAACGGAACAGGATTGAGTCTTTGCGGTACGGAAAAGACTCAATCGACTGGGTTGTTTTGATCGATTTAATCAGAAAGATACAATGTCAAGTCATGCAACATTCGTGTCCGGGCACATCAATTTACGGAGGACAAGGACGCATGACGTGGGTCTGCTGTCGTGGGTTTGTTTTCCGTGGCATTTGACGGGAATTCTGGTCGCTCATCAGCCTATGCAGTCTCTGACTGCACTAACACACATGTGCGACGTTACTTGGCAGACTAACATATGTTAGTTAGACTAACATATGTGCCTGACAGCGGCTGAAGTTAGTGGTGAAGTGGCTTCCCGTGTCTGTCTGTATGTCACGTTTTTCGACTAACACGGAAGCCGACGAAACGTGAAGGGACTTTAAAATTTGTTATGGGAGGCTGTGGTACGCATCGTTGACATCTGTCATCAGCTCGGTGTCCTCCTGTGGACTACTTTGCGAGTGCATTACATATGTATGTCTAGACCAGTGTCTTGCTCATACTTCTTTTTGTGTGTTGCGGTCGATCCACGTGCCACCCCGATACGTTAGATACCAATAAATCACCCAAATGTTTCTCTATAGCACTGCAAACTCACGTGGCACAATAAACATCCCGTTTGACCGCATGCTCCCTGTTTTCCGCAGACTGCTCCGGCACGGAGGATAAGTGAAGATGAGCTCACTGCACAGGTTGGTGAGAAACTGTATTTTCATGACTGCAATTGTCATCTCATTTTCAGACTTATGGTATTTTCCTTTTGGCTGTTCCCATCAGGGGTTTGCTACACAGAATCCTTGCAGGCTCTTCTGCCTGGCACTTCCGACAGCACCCTCCTACCAATATATTCACCATTTCCCCTTTTTACTTCCTTTCTGTTCTAACATGTCTGAGCCTGACCTTTCAGACTTGCTCTCTAAAATATCCAACCTGCCCTGTTCGTAGTCGTCCTGATCTTATCCATCAGTGTAGTCTGTTCTTATTAGGTGTTCTTCACAACATGGTGTCATGTGTATTCATTATTTTGTGCATATGGGCACACGTGTAATTGAAGTATTCTTTGTGACACCTAATGATTATTTAACGTTTGTGATGCCAGTGTATATCGTGCCAGAGCAATATTGTAGCTGGCTCTGTTTAGGAGGTCCAATGAGAGCTTGTTTATAGATATAAACTGCTGTTTGTATGAATGTGTAGTCCTCAAGTCGTGAATCTTTATGATGGTGTGAATCATAATATAGTATTCTTTCTGAAAGGTATCAATCTAACTCTTTTTTGATAGTGTTTCTTCCCAGAAACTGCTTAAATTATGGACGTGGAAGAGGATGATGAACATTACCCCACACACAATCACTGGCCTTAACTTCTCCACCGTTTCAGAACCAGGTATGCAACTTTGTCTTTCATAAGAGCTATTAATGTATAGCAAAGATTAGATGATATATAGATGAGATAGAGATGCTATCACTTAATTGCAGAGATGCTGTACTGTATACAAAAACGTGACATAAGTGAGTATTCTGACCCTATTGTCATAAATATGTATATTATGCATACATTGTGTCCTAATAGACACTAGTTTGAATTTGAATCAACCAGTTTGAGTGAAATATGAATTAAGTGGAGGTGGGGCACTGGCATGGGCTGCTATCAAGGATCTGCTAGATCGACCTTTTCAGTGGATGATGTACTTAACGTCAACCCTCAGACCTTTTGCCAGTTTTTGAAGATATTCTTTTCAAGCAGTACAGAAAGGCTGTGATTTTTATAAAGCACAATGCTCAACATTTCACATGCACAGCGTGGTTAGCCACAAAGGCCTTAAAGATAGATAGATAGGCAGGTAGGCAGGCAGACAGGCTGACAAGTGAAATGTATTGATTCCTCGGGGTAGTTCACTTGATGAATTTCTGAAATCCATGACAGAATGATCACCTGACCTAAACCCACTTGGGGCCTTTCCTAAATGGGAGATTTACACTGAGAGGAGACACGACTCCTCTTTGAATAGCGTTTTAGAGACTGTGGTTGTTGCTGCCTGCAGAAATTGATTGTCAACAAATACTGAGTCAATGAATTAAATTCACTCGAATGAATGAAAATAAAGAGTGAGATAGCAAACTTTTTGTTCTTTTTTGTTTTTTATTATTGGATAATGTCTGAAATGTTTTTCTTTTAAAATAGACCCCATAGATATCCACAAGAAGAAGCTGATCCAGTGGTTCAGCCACCTTCCCCAGGAGGAGAAACAGTTTGGCGGTTACTTCAGCCCAGAGACCATGCATGTGGATCCACTCATCCTAGAAAGAAAGGCAGATGTAGGCATTGGACTGCTCGGTTCCCCTCTCCAAACCCAGACCCCCTGCAGCACTTGTGTGACTGTTGAACAACTGTTTGAGTCTTCCGATGCCTGGAACGTCGGCCGTGGGCTCAATGTGTTGCTATATGGAGCTGTAGGAACAGGGAAAAGTACCGTGGTCCGAAAGCTGGTGCTGGATTGGTGTGCTGGATCCACTCTGAGCCACTTCAAGCTGCTGATTCCTTTCTCTTGTGAGGATCTTAGCCAACTGACTAAGTAAGGAACCTTTCTTGAGCCAGTTATTTTGGTAGTGAATGGTCTTGGTCAAGGTGAATTCACAAAAGACATCTTTGACCATTTCAAATTTGGCATGAGTGCTGACTTGGAAGATTTTGCTGGTCAAAGTGCCAGATGAACAGACAGTGTTTAGACCCCTCATTCTTGTCAAGAAAACAATTTTTTTACAGTGATTACATTTTCTACAGTAATTAATTCTCAGTTGAGTTATTGCAAAATTAATATAATGATAAATAAAAACAATTGCGCAATGCAATTTCTCAGTTCAACTCGACTTTAACAGTTCACAGCATCTGCCTCCCAGCAGGAAGGTTGTGGGTTTGTGAGCTGGAGATAGGCACCAGCAGACCCCTGTGACACCCATAGGTGGAAGCGGGTATGAAGTTGAATGAATGAGCACTTAAGAGCCTGTACCCTAGAAATTGCAAATATAATCAGGCTGTTGAACAATGATAGCATAAATAAAAGTCCTTTTGCAATCAGCAGAACAAATCTCAGGGTTAGCAGCCATCTGCCATGACCAATAAAAGAGATGCACACAGATGACTTTTAGGGATACATATCCATTCCATGACATCGGCCTGATGACAACGACTGACAACAACAAGCTTGTGACACTCTTTACCGTTTATAGAGATCTAGCACAATAGTGGGTTGCAATTTGTGGATTACAGCTATTAACCTACAACAATGTATTGTTCTCTTTTGTGATAGTATATAGACATGGACAAGTATCCCCTTCACACGTCTAAAAAAAATGCAACTGAATTTTTTGGCCTGTTTTCCTAACTTGTCTGTTCTGTATGCATGCAGGGATATCACTGGTTGGTTGGTTGGTTGTGGAGGAGCAGCAGTTTTTTTTAAGGACAGTGTTTTGAATTGGCTTAAACCTAATTTATTTATGCTGAAGATTTGAAGTTTGGTCCAACTCAAACTCACAGATGACAGGCACAAGGAAACGTTCAGCAGCACTCGGAGCTTTATAGTCTAGTCATAGCAACACGGATATTTTTTGGCAATATTTTGACATGTTTTTCTCAAAGGTGATGTTTGTTGTTCTGGGAGAAGAAGCCGACTTGTGACTGCCATTGCAGAATCTTATTGCAGACATTTAAAGAGAATCAAATTCACCAAACTCATAGAAATTGCTCCACAGTCACAGTTACAGCTGACACAATTGGATTGCATGTGTGTTCTTATACTCGCCACAATCATAAAATTCTCAGCCTGTACTGTCTCAAAGCATTAACATTTCATTCATCATCAAAATTTCCAAATATTGATTTCTCCAGGTGTTCTCTTATTAAAGGGGTTCTAAAAAACAATTGAAGATTTTATGCCCTCAAGTTTTGCTTTTGTTCATCGTAACACAAATAGTATTAATATCACTTTTTACAGTGATGAATGGTAAATTGTATGCTTCTCAAATAGGGTATCCTCGTTGTCGGATCTTGTGAGCAGAAAGTACCTCCACCTCAGAAAGCACCATCTGCTGAGCGGGGAAGGAAGCCAAGCCAAGGATGTTCTCTTCCTCTTCAATGGAATGGAGAAGATGAAACTGGACTTTCGTATCGGAGCCACAGAGCTTTGCAGTGATCCTAATGAGCCGCTCGCTTCAGGTGTTGTAGTGGTGAACCTGTTGAGGAAGTACCTTTTGCCTGAGGTAAGAGACAGCCAACCATTCATACGCTGTTCTTAATGTGCTGTATTTGTTTGAAACGTTAAGACTTCTGTCATTACTGCCACTACTGCTAGTTGGGACAATGCTTGCTCATTATTTACTAACAAAGAACATTTTGATGGAAGAACTGAAAGCTTGCTTTGGAACACTAGGTAAACACAACTTTCACCAAAAGTATCATACATGATATCATACATCATACATGGCATACATGAATTCCCCACCTCCATTTCTGAAACATTGACTTTTTGGCACTCAGTTTTTCATACTTTGTATTCCTTTGATGCCAAATAATGCAGAGAACCCAGCAATTAAGGCAACCGGGGAAAAACCAACTTAGGACCATACCAAAGGACTTATATCAACAGTTTTCATTTTTGTTTGGAATGTAATGTTGTGATTGGTGTTGAAGAAGTTTGGCTACTCTGTTTTGCCCAGGCCAGCGTCTTAGTGACCACCAGATTGTCTGCCCTGGACCGTATTCCTCAGAAGTACGTGAGCCGCTACGCACAGATTTGTGGCTTCAGTGACCCGGACCGGCAGCGAGCATATTTCACCAGCCGCCTACTACAGCAGGGAGGAGAGAGTGCGCGTAACCTCGACGCTCAGGCTCTCATAGAGCTACTCTACCTCAACCTTCAGAGCCAAAGCCAGCTAGCTGCAGCGTGCTTCCTCCCCTCGTACTGCTGGCTGACATGTGCGACGTTGCACTTTCTACATTTCACAGATGCCAAGTCACCCATCCGCACGCTCACTGGCATATATACCAGTTTCCTGAGACTCAACTTTGGGGGTGAGGTGCTGGACGCCGGAACAAATGTGCTGACTCAGGAGCACCATAATTCTCTAATGCTGTACGTTGTCCGTACAGTTGGTAAACTTGCGTTTGATGGCGTGACATACAAGCGTACATCATTCTCGGAAGAGGAATTGGAGCAGTGGTTTGGAGGGAAGACAAAGACAGATGAGGACCTACACCACATGGCCATGTTCAGGACTGATGTACTGGACTTCTTCTTGGCACCCTGTGTGGAAAGCAATAAGCATTTCTCTGAAGAATCCATGGAAGATAATGAGAGGCGGTACGCATTTGCTGTACCAACCATGCAGGAATACTTGGCGGCGCTCTATGTGGTCCTAGGAGAGAATAAATCAGCACTGGAAAAGATGACCAAGCAGGTGTCTGTGGCCATTGGTCAGGCAACTGAGGATGTTAGCGCCCTTGTTAACATTCTGTCTAAGTTCATCCCCATCCGAATCTTCGCTGTATTTAACCTCTTGAAGCTTTTCCCAAAGTTCTATGAGAAAATTAGCAGCCGCAGCAAAGGCAGAATTGCCAGAACGATGGCTGCTGAGATGTTCCGATCTGAAGATAGCTCCAATGAAGATGTCCTGGATCAGGTGGAGCAGAACCTTCTGGCAGTCCCACAGCAACGGCAAGGCAATGGAAGCCAGCCATTCGAGCTTTACCCTATATTTATGGGTGGATTGTTGCATTATGGTAACCGTGTCCTTCTCCAGCAACTTGGCTGCAACATTAAGAGCACCACTGTGGCCCAGATCACCCGTGCCTTGAGGAAGTACCTTGTTAGAGGTAACACGTTTTCAGTCTTGCACTGTTTTTATGTTTTTTAAGAAATGTTATGTAAAGATATTGTACTCATTTGATTGTACTTCAACATTGCAAGAGTTCAGCTCTGAAATGCTGTTTTTGTAAAACTTCACAATCGTGATTTTAATTCAATTGACAGACAGAATAGTAGGAACAAGGGGAAAAAGTAATTGTAGGAAAAAAGTGACTTGTTGTCTGTTGTGGTTTTCTTTATTTCAAATCAGAACTTGCCAAGCCACAGCCACCTGAGGAGTTGATGGATATGCTGGTCCTGCTGTATGAGTTTCAGAATCCCAGACTGACAGCGGAGGTTTTGGCTACGATCAGAAGCATTTGTCTGACGAACGTTCGCTTTACATCACTGAAATGCTTTGTACTGAGTTATGTGCTGTCTTGCGCTCCTACAAGGTAAACATTGGGTTTTAGTTTTGCTAGCACCTGTTGATTAAGTACTAGTAGTAGTAGTAGTATTTTTATTTATGTTTTTAAATGTACTTAGTCCTGGAGCCAAATTATCTGTTTTAACTGAATATGCTGATCCCACTCTTAAGTATAGCAAGTTGCTAGTTTCAGCCATATTTACTGCTGTGAAATCTAATTTGTACTGAACGGTATAAAAATGAATCTACTAATGTCATCATTTAGCATAAACTCCCAATGTGAAGTTAACTGTACTCACCTCAACTTGTGGATGAATTCTAGAAATGCCATGGCCTGGTTTTGCTAAGACAAATACTTCTTCCCTCTCACTGGGTAAAGCTATGGTATATCTTGTTTTTTGGTTATAGTGTGTTATTGTGATAGAGCATACATGAATTTATTCTGATGTCTTTCTGCAGTTATCACCTTCAGGAGCTGGACCTGTCCTCCTGTCTTCTGACTAATGACATGCTTCAGATGCTGGGGCCTGCCTTCAGACACACACATAACCTCAAGTGAGAATAATAATTACCATCATTTCCGGTGCATTGTTTTGTTTTATTCCTTTCGGACTTTGCCTTTAGTAAACTGTTGCCCCCCTCTACTCAAGGTGCTACTTTTATACTTTTATATGATTGTAAAATTCCTTCTTTTCTTCTTTTGCTCCACTTTCAACTCAAGTGAACTGACCAACAGTGTATTGGACAAGTCTGAGTAACTTTAAAGTCCAAAAACATTCATTCAGTCGCTCTTATTATATAAGGCCAGTACATACACTGCACGGACAGAGTAATGTATTGTTTTCTCAAATTGGCAAGAACAATGAAGTTTGTCCTGGCCAGGACCAGTCAAACAACAGCTGTCGAACAGTACACAAGATAAAAGGTTTTTGCATATATGAGAGCAAGATGAGACGAGAATAAGCTGCAAGCACCTTCCCCACTATTATTTGGCCCGAGTCATTTGATTCTGCAACGAGAATACGTTTGTGAGAGTCACGCATTGCAGTCCCCCCATGATCTTCTAAATATATGACAAACTTAATCTTGGAGCAAATAATTCTGCTGCTGTTAATGTGAACAATTGTGAAACAAGTGTGAAAACAACAGCTTTTTTCCCACAAGCGAGAGAAAACAAAAACATCAAAAGAGAGGAAAAAACAGGAAACAGAAAAAGATGCAAATTGCAGAGAGCGGGAAAAAAAGAAAAAACAGAAAAACCTGAGGAACAAAAAGAGACTGCACAGCAAAAAGGCTGGGGCAAACTGGAAAAACAGGGAAGAAACAAAGGCCTAACGCTGGATTATTCAAGGGCAAAAACAGGAAACAGAAGGCACAGCGCGAAAAACAGAAAGGGGAATAAGGAACTCTTTAAATTGAAGTTTTCTTAAAGAGAGAGAAAAAACAAGCAAAATGAGCTCAAAGGCTAAAGCACAGGGGATCTCAAAACTTGACACGAAGGGCTAAATGGCTCTCACTATAAGTGGTGGAACTATCTGGCATTGAGGAGAAGTCACAGGCAGGCTTTTGTGGGCAGGTAAAAGCGAGGCGTAGCTGGTTGGACATGTGCCACTGGAGGGCGGGGAAAAGAGAAACGAGGAGAAAAAGACAGACAGTGAGAGCCCAAAACAAGGACTATAACAGACCTCATCCTTTTCCTGCGTCACTGGGAGAGAAAACTAACTTCTCTCTTCTTGCAAAGTGTCTACTGACCTTTAGGCTATAGCCTATGTAGCCTTCAGAAATATAATCTAAGTGCATGACATGCTCAGGGGCTCACCCATTTTTCTCCAGCCTATACATTATTGGGGCTGTGGAGCATTGATGATATTACTGTACTTCAGGTCATATGCTGCTGATGATAATGCTGTTAATGGAGTCATTGTCTGTTCTCATTGTCTTTTCTATTCAGCCTCTGACGTTAAGTTTTTTCCTACAATTACTCGAATCTATTTTTTTTAAGGGCTGGGTTAAGGGGAGGGTTGTGAAGTACAGGGGCGGACCCCCCCCCCCCCCGCCCATGCATCGTCGGGGCTGTTGGGGTATATGTTACGGCCCTGGAGGAGATGAGCAGCAGCAAAGAGAAGCATGTGGGTCCATCCAGTCCTAATGGCAAGGCGGGAATTGGATGAATATAGGCCTGTCCTGGAGCTACAGCTCCATTGTAACTGCTATGAGGTATACTTTGGGCTGCAGGTCACAGTTTCACTGCCTGTCACTCACCCTAGAACCAACCACTCTCCCTCCTATTGGAGGCGTCAAGATGTCATCACAGCGTGCTGTGGCCAAATTCAGCAATTTCCAATTTGAGCGCAGCAGCAATGGCCGCACACACACCCCCGACGCAGGACTCGGTTTAGTGCAGGGCAGTGTGCTCTTGCCCTGCTGTGGCACATACACAACGAATGGGTTTGCCGTTGGCATTGATTTGAAAGCACGCTCAGAAGGGATGCATAACACGAGTTGGTCCTTTCACATCCGGGTGTGTCCGAGCGGGCTCCGGCCCACAGGCATGATGTGGGACTCTGCTTGCGGTCGGTGTCATTGCTGTCGTAACAGACTGCTGATGTTGTCACTGTCCTTCTCTCCTCTCTCTGTCTGCTGAGATGTTGCTGTCTGTTGTCACTGTCCCCCTCTCTTCCCCGCATGTTTTCTTCCCCACGCACTCATCCACTCACCCATCCAGTGACATTGCAGATAGCATCTGTAAGATGAATAATGTCAAGATATTAATATTATTGTGATGTTTTGCTGCCCGTCTTTGTTGTCTTCAGTTTGCAGTTTAACAGTTTGGGTCCTGAGTCCTGCATCCTTCTGAAAGATCTGCTCCTTGACACCAAGAGTTCTATTAGATCTCTACAGTAAGACTCCACTTTCATATGCCATTCATTACCAACAGGTGCTGGTGTATATAAGATGTCATCATTCAGTAAATTTAGTACAATTTCATTTCTAGTACCTGACAACTAATTTTTGGACACTTACCATATAATAGTATGCCTGAACAAAACTTGCTCCATTCCATTGTTTTTGCTGCATCATGCAGCAGAAACAGTGGAATGGGACAAAAAGCTCCCTTTGACCTGGCAGAACCAAAGTGCAGAAGCAGACCTAGAGTAAGTATACATGTGACTCAGCAGAATGAATGCATGGTTGACAGACTGACATGAAGAGAGAAAGGGGGGGTTGTACGGGTTTGAGACAAAAAGAGAGGCAAAGCAATGACAGTTATAGTAATAATTGGAATATGACACAACAGTGTGTGTCAAGTGTGTAGCATAAACACAAGGCTTTGCCACAGCAGATGCACAAGATCCAACTTTCAGTCCTTGGGAACCACCACCTGCAATGCAAGGAAGAGCCAATCATTAACACTCACTTGACAGGACATGAATGGGAAGCAAAAAGAAGAAGGGTAGGAGAAAGAGCTCATTGTTTGCCAAGGGAACCCCTTGATAGGGTCTGGTCAAGGGGGAATGAGAAAGGGGGGGTGAGAAAAACAAAGAAGTTTTAACCTACTGTACTCTTGAAGGAGCTGCGCTCGATTACTAAGGGGTCTGCTGTTCTGTTTTTGAAATCTTTACAAGTAACAAGTAAGTAAGGAAACTATTCCACAGTATAGATCTATGGAGAAAACAAAAGTAAAAGTAAGTCAAGAAGAGTAAGTAGTCTTTATGATGGAACTAATTTGTCACGGGTAACTTATAAGCTGTCTGTTATAAGTCAAGTGTTGTTAGACTTTAGAATGCCCAGTGGGAGATATAAATGAAACGACATTATGTAAATTCTGAGCAGTACAAAACACGAGCTGTAGAATATGCATTCTATTTGTCGCCACATAAGTTGACATGAGCCCTGAGATGGTTATTATTCCAATGTTTCCCCAGGCTGTGTGACAACCCTTTGCTGGACTCTGGCATCCGTACCCTGCTGGAGGCGCTGCCAGAGAACCAGTCCCTGACGCACCTGTCCCTCATGCACACTGGGCTGGGGGACGAGGGAGCACTGGATCTGGCTCAGAGGCTCAAGCATCACGCACTTCAGGAGCTCAACTTGGCTTATAACAACATTGGAGACAGTGCTGCGCTAGCCGTGGTTGATGCCTGCAGGGAACACCCGAGCATTCACACCGTGCAGTAAGTAGCACTTAAGTGAAATCACAGCTGGACACATTCATGTTATTTAAAGGGGACATATTGTGCATCTTTGACTTGCTTTTGCTTTCTATTGTTGCAGTTTCACTGCCTACAGACTATGAATGTTCTATATAATTTTAAACTCCAAATCTCCGTAGTTGTCTCATACGGATGTCAAGAAAAAAATCCTGATTTCAGCCACTATTTGGCCACTTCTGTGATCGCTTCGTCTGGCTGCTGCTTTCCTCTGATCCTTTCCTCTTGCTCAGTGGAAGATTCCTCATAGGCAGACAAGGTTTCCCAGCCCAATTCTTCCTCATATTGGAAGCATTTTTAAACGTCAGTGTTCCACTTACAGAGCCAATAAATTATTTTTACAAACAAATCACAAACATCACCATGCTGTCAAGAAGCAATTTGTGTGTTCTTGGATTTTTGTCTTGACTGAATTGTTGACAGCTGCTTGAAATCTGCCTTTGCATGCTAAGAGCTGCTGTCCTTCAGGTGACTGAATGGCTTAGTCAATTTGTCAAGCTACATGTGCCACCTCCACTTGCCACTAGCTCAGTGGATGATTCTCAGGGGATGGTTCTTGGGTTTGGTTGTGGTTGTGGGTTTGAGTCTCAGCTTGGTCAACACTTGCATATGAGGGATCTGCTCATACTTTTCAAAAAGGACCAGTCCCATGCCAGATGTCCTCAACCCGAAACACAAGACACATTTCAATACTTTGAAAATTCATAACAAATCAACCAGAGAAGTACAGAAAATATGCGCTTGATCCTCAGATGTCACTCCACCACACTGCAGCCTTTCAGGCCTATCCAGCTTTGGTTAGAGCAAAAATAACTGTGCCAATATGCTGTCCCACTCCCCTTGTCTGTTGACTGAAAGTTGAAGTTCATCTAAACCCTTGTCTAAACTTGAACAGAGCACACCTCAAGGTGTGCTTGTTGTCCAAATGTTGAGAATGAAGAGTGTGGTCTTCTGTGTTAATTTTAGTATTTTCACTCTTAGCGTCTTTTGTGTTTATGCAGCTTGTATCTGAACCCTCTCACTGATGCGGGGAAGCGCGCCCTGTATGCCCAAAGTGTTCCCAAGAGCAACAGTGGTCACCGTGTCAGGGTCCTGGCTTCCGTCACTGAAGGCTCAGACCTTTCAGAGAACTGGCATCCCATCCTAAGTGTTATACGAGAAAACGCCTCCTCCTGGGACCGGGAGCATGTCAAGGAGCAGCTAAAGGTTGACTCACAGATTCCCCATTACAAATAACATAACTGTTAAACACAAGCCCACAGAGTACATTATTTTTTTGGTAGGACACTACAAGTTTTTGGTTGGTTTAGAAGTTGATTCTTGTATTGGTGGGCTAAATAAGGGTTATACGAACATGTTTGGGCACATGACCAATGCCAAGTGCTTTCCTGTGCAGGTTTTCCTCAGGGACCTAGAGTGGGGACGTCAGCAGCAGCACAGCCTCTGGAAGAAGTTTCACTTCCGCAGGGTGGAGAGAGGAGTCCATCAGACTCTGCAGATGCTGGAGAGGGACTCTGACTCCAACAACGGCGTATAGAAAGTAATAATAACAAAAAAAAACAATAAGAAAACAAAGGGCAGTTATTATCTTCAGCAACATATCATGTTTTATACCTGCATGTGCACAAACAAAATTGTGCAACTCATTGAAAACAGGTCTAGGCTTCATTCTTGTATTTTATGTCTTGTAACTCTCATCAGCATTTCAGACTGTTGCAGTATTCATTTTAGTTTGAAAGCATCCATGCAGGTCATGCTCTGGAACTCGATCCCATCAGCAACTTTGTCCCAGAAACCCTATTCATAGTAATATATTCTGTCTCTACGGCAAAACATATTTTAATGCAGGGATTAAATGTGTTCAGAATAATTTCACCCAACCACATAAGTAATCTGGCTGTGTCTGCGCTCTGATTGTTGTTGGGTGTACAACATCATGGTATGAGCACTTTTTATGGTTTTATTATTGTCGATTATCTGACAAAGATAAACCTGCATTATGTCCCAGCACATCCCTAATGCATTCCTGACCTTTGAAATGTTCATTTGAACTACAGGCAGCCACATCTGTGCAAAGTGAGTCATCCGCTTATGCATTCTTGACAAGGCTTTGGTTGTCATAGGAATTTTCAAAATTCTATCCTGATATAACCTGGATCAAAGGATGCATTTTGATCCAAGTTTTCTTTCATCAGCATTATATTTAGCACTAACATGTGGTCAGACTGTATTTCTCAGAGTAAGATCAAGTAGATCTGGCTATCTTTAGTTGAACATAGTGACTGCGTGTCGGTAGAAAGTGATTGGTTTGGCCTTAATGTTTATTATGTTCTTTTGTTGCCATTGCAGTTACATTTGGAACTTTGTTGATGTGTCTTTGGATTTTTTTCTTTGTTTTTTTTGTATATGTGCATGGTCCTTGCGCGGGGTAGGTGTCTGAACAATTGTTGTATTCTGATTGAGGTGCCAAGAAGATATCAGTTGGTGAACTTGTATAGAAAGATTTGAAATGATGTTCATTTTGTGTCTGGTAATGGTTAGTATAGCTGAATATGGAAGTGGTGATACCTTGATAAACTGAAAGTTCAGCATGACCACAACCGATTGACAGTATTTTTTTTCAATTAAGTGTTAATAAAATGTCCACCAATGTTCAACACTCATGACGCATACTGAAGTGTATTATGCAAGTTAAAGTCAAAAAATGAAAATGCTGGCTGAATAAAAGTGACATTTTGAGAAGGTGGAATGTGCTTAAATTCTGACAATGTGTTCCTGAAAAAGCATGAAGGTTTTTTTGGCTCCATCTTTTGGTGTTATGGTATTACTACAGTATGTTAAGCTGTAAGGAATTCTCTGCCATCTATGTTTTGATGTCTAAAATAGTGTCTTCAGGAGACATAGCAATATAGAGCTTGATGATACACTAACACATACATAAAACATAAAACGTATATAAATTAAGAAAAAAAAAAATTATTAAAGTTTTGTACCTACAATTGACCCTTGGGGAACCCCACCCTACAACCACATTGATATTTTCCTAAAATACTGTTTTGTTTACAAATTTATAAAGTTGAATAAGAAATAGTTTTTCTAAAATCTTGATTGTCCATGGGGTCTTAAAACGTATTAAAGTTGATAAATTTAGGGAGATTTCAGGCCCTTAAAAAGTATTTAAGTCTGAATCATGATTGAGGTATGGCCTTTTGTTGGTATTCAAGATTCAAAGATCTAAATTGCTTGACTGCAAAAGCAGACTAGGGTGTTTTTGCTGCTGTGTTGTTGTTTCTATTAGTATCTTTGTCATTTTGCGTGACTCACTGTACTCATGATAGTGGTGAGAACAAAAATAGTAATGAACAGCAGGAAAAATATCTGTTATATATATCTGAGTTCCTGTGTGCATCATGCATGTGTGGGGCATATATGTGTGTTGATGTGACCAGGTGGGATGAGGTTTGTCGCTAAACTTTAGTGGATGGTGAGGTGTTAAGCACACTAACGTGGGTAAAAGTTGCGGCCGCCCTTCAGTCCCTGCAGCACTGGAGGCCAGAGCACTGGAGCAACCATAGTCCCACAGAGCCAGATTAGTCCCAGGGTCAGGTGCCCCCAGTCCAGTCATTTGTCCCACTCTGCAGAAAAACTGGCCTGACCGCTAGGGCAAGAGCCCCCCCGAGCCAGATCAAGTCACCTGGAGGAACAGTCAATTTTGCCCAGCAACAAACAGACCTGGGTCCCATAATCCGGGAGGTGAAACCTGGGAAAGGCAGTGCTCCACCTTCCCCAGAAACTTTAAGCCAGAGACAAACTTGTGGACTGTTTGTGTTGTTTGTATGTTGATGAGTTGAATGGTTATTCATCAGTTTCTTCTTAAAGACCTTGTAGTTCAATGAAGCTCCAACTGACCTCTGGTCAAGGCTGGTCACCACGGTAACACACACACACGCACACACACACACACACACACAAACACAGTTGAGGCTGGACTCTGAAGCTTAGGCTAAGCAGGCTGAGTCCATCTCAAGGGTCCAGTGCCACTTGGTTTTTTTACTTCGATTAAAGTGACTGACACATCTTATCTAAGCTACAGTATTAACTCCTTTACTGATAAGACTAACATAAAAAGACATGTTTTTAGTGTTAAGGTGCAGAGATGAATATAACATGACACTGGAAATGGATATTTTTAAAGTGCTTGTTTTCAGTTTTTGTAAATTTTGAGGTGTTTATACTTAGTATAATATGCACACTATTAGGTTCGTTACAATTGTGTACGCATAAATATTCTCGACAATACTCCCCAGATCTCTTTATCAAATATTCCAGTTTGACATTTATTAACATTTTGAGTGCATTATTTGTTCAACAATGACATTGGGCTACAACTTGCCTAACAGCTGTTCATCCAGTATGTTTATTTTTTTTTTTACAGCTCTCTCTTTAATCACCATGTATCGCAGTCAGCTCTGAATTTCTCTTTAACAGTGAGTAAATGTTTAACCTACAAGGCTGTGGTGAAAGAAGACGCCAACTCACCTGCTAAGGAGTCACTTATTGTCGGAGTAGGCTGTGAACCTTGTTTCTCCACAGTGTGTACCACACATAACAAGAACCCACGAGGCCCTTCACAGGTAAGCTAAACATGTCTCTGCTTTCCGCATTTAATTATAAAAATGATATTGATGTTACCATTATTCACTTGTAGAGAGGTCCGACTCTCATGGCTTTAAATTTTAGCCCTTATAACATATGGACAACATTTGGATATAGACTTTGTCCTTGTGATTTTGATGGTTATAAAAACTGTTGTTGTTGATCTTGTAGATAAATGCAATGTTAGATTGCTGCTTTGGATTTAACATTACACTTTGACCCTGCTTGGTCCTTCCTGGTTAGACATTCAGTTCAGACAGCAAAATGAGACTAGAAAACAATCCATACACGGGACTGTAATAACTGAAAAAAGAGGGAAGTTATAGCGCCACTAAATGACTCACTGCAGTATGTCCAAGTGTAAGAGTAATGTCAAGCAGGGGCCGCCAACCACGAGGCTGTGGACCAGTACCAGACTGTGAATCATCTGGCACTTGACCACACAGAAAAACAAGAGCTTTTTACTGCAAGCTGTTTATTCATTATTGACCATAGCTGCCTGCAAGGTAAAAACTGGCCATTTTAATCCACCTCTCTATTTCACATGTCCCAGTTACAGTTTATCCTGGTATACTGGTAAATTTAACCGAGTGGTTTAATTCAAAAATCAGTTACTGGTTATGTTTTTGTTATTGATAGTTACTGGCATGTTGAGTGAACACAGAATTATTACCATGTCCTCATCTATAGACTCCCACCTCCAACACTTTGCAAATGACTACGACTTTAAAAACAAAAAAGAAAAGAAATCCTTAATTTATGACATTTTCTGGATATCAAACAAAACAAAATCATGAGTATTATAGAGAATTACAGACTAGACATAAAGAATACACTTTCGGTGTCGGTATCAACTAGGGGAAAAAGTGGAGCGCTCCCACTGGTTCCTATTACAATGTCATAGTAGTAACATGTAGAAGTATTGAAGGTAATAATAATATTTTTGCTATACATGTAACTTACCAATTAATTTATCATTTAATTAGTAGGAGATGCACCACATGAAAGGTGGTGGGTAGGTGTGGGCTTACTCATAGCTCCATGGCTCTCTGCTTATGTATCGGAGTTATGCATTGGAGTATTGGACTTTGTAGTTGATCAGCAATTTACGGCTGTATTCTCTGGATACTCCGGTAAAAAGAGCAGCTAAGCTCCCAGCCAAACACCACCTGGCAGTGAGTTGGATCAGGTGGCAAGGGAAGATGCCAGACAGCCCGAGGAAGCACAAAAGAATTGTGAGAATGTGCTGCATCTGACTGAGCATCCAGTGAGGCTGGTCTACTCCCACTACCAATGCCTTGAACACATTCTGTTGGAGCTGCCATTGCTAATGCTATGGCCTAAAGATGTGGTTTGGTGAGATCATGGAAGAAAAATGTCCATCAGCCCCAAATTCTGGTTACAACGAAAATCAGCAGATAAAGTGGCTAAAATTTGTTTTTCCTGTAGGGTAGCTAAGCTAAGCCTTAGAGATAGGGTGAGCCGCATTCAGCCAGCTGAGGTGACCAGATGGCCCTTGGACACCTTCGTAGGGCGGTGTTCCAGGCATGTCTGTCTGGGCAGAGACTGAGAGGCTCTGAGATTCAGTCAGTGTAATTAAGGATGGCCTGATCTGTTCACGTGATCAGAAATCAGGGCCAAGGAACGTAATTAGGTGGAAAAGATAGGAATGGTGTGGAAAGATCTGGATCACTGATTTGTCCTGAACCGTGTTTTAAAAATTGACATTTTTAAACATCTGATGGCTCTTGAACCCACATGGTATGTCAGCTCTTGCTTTCACTCTCTCTCTAAATTCAACAAAAAGACAGGCCCGTTTGGTGGCTGGTTTATTCCATGTAGATGCCAGACTGCATTGGAGTGTCAGATCGAGACTCAAAATGAAATGACTCGGACTACAGGGTAAAAAACATGATCGGGACATCCCTGATTGTTATTGTTGTTGAGCTCACCCAAATGTGACTGTGTCTATGCTTATGTTACAAATATCCCATAATGTCACTGTCTCCGCAGGCTGCTGGAGTGCAATGGAATTTCCACGGTAAGTTTATGCACAATGTTACCTCCATTTGACTCTTTTTACCTCTTAGTATTTTTATGTTACGGAAGTCAGAACACCACCACTTTTTCCCCTACAGTTCTTAAATATTTTACATGTTGCAATTGCTCCAAATCAAATAAAACTATTACTACAAATAGCAATATTTTACTACTTCTAATACTGGTTTTCCTTTTTCCACTTGTTTATTTTGTTTCATTAAACAGAGTGGTGTAGTGCGATAATTGGTTTGTGCTGCTCAGAAAAACTTAAATATTACATATAAATTATATAAATTAATTGAAATGCAAATTTTTCCCAAAGATAACAAGTCTGATATTCACTGTGATTTTGACACAAAACTGTCTTTTAGAAATGTCATTTACTAAAGCTGATGACCATGTGTTTATTGCCATTGAGTTATGAGCTTTGATAGCTTTGATACCACTAAAATAGAAAACTCTGACCTGTGAACCCGATATGCAATAATGAAGAAACAAATGAAAACATAAACATCATAACAATGACAACAACAATGATAATAATATGCATGGATCTTTTCTTAACCTTCAGGTTTACCTTCAATCCAAAGGAAGGGATTGATAATCCAGCTCTGGTCATCAATGATGATGCTGGTATGTTCTGATAGCCACACCCCTTAAAACAACCAATCAAAACCCCTCACCTAAAGTGACTCTGAGTTAACCATTTGTACAGAGCCTGATCTGCACCCAATACCCAGATTATGCCAGATGAAGCGTTTGGACGGAGGGAACTTTGGTTTCTCCTTGCAAAAGGACCACAGCACCCAGAATTTGAAGATCGGCCATGTGGCGCCATGCAGTCCTGCAGAGATCAGTGGTCTCAGGGAAGGAGACAGAGTGCTGGAAGTCAATGAGGAATACATTGATCATACAGACTTCTACAGGGTTAGTGTGCCACAATTACTATCATTTACATTACTGGTGAATACATTATTAGCAAATAACTTGTGCTGCTGTCTTGGGGCCCAAATGTGGTAAGCACGGTGTACCTGAAATTTCTTAGATAATAATTCTTAGATAATACAGGTAAGACACAAATGAGAGAAGAACCTGCCAAACCTTTGTTAGTCAGTGATAAAAAAGTAGCTGTAGAGTTTGACTTTTTAAAATAAGTTGATATTTAGATAATTAAAGGGCATGAGATAAAACAAGATATTGCTTCATTGATGTATTTATGTGTTTGTGTAAGGTTCATGAGGTGATTTAAGTAAAAAAAAAAAAAAACATTTAGCGTCTCCAATCAGTATGCATGTTTTTCGACTGTGGGAGGAAAGCAGCGCACCAGGGAAAAACCTGGCAAACTTCACACCGAAACAGACAGAAACTGGGGACAGCGAAACTACAACTTTCCTGTTATGACCACTGTCACTGGGATGACATTAAATACTGAAAATTGTGATCGTACTATGGCTCTTTAGCAAATCTGGTACGAAAACATAAACTTCACAGTCAGTGGTTTCTGTAAATGTTATAATGCGCTAGCACCACCCACTGGATTGTGGTAGTTTCCATGATTCAAACTAATGACAGTGTTGACCCAAAAATAATCTAATTCAGGTTGAATGTGCGTTCTCTTAGATCTACTATTCTCCAGAACAATCTCTCCAACCAGTATGATGTCCAATAACACGTCCAATAACATTTTATTGGACTTTATTCATTTTCTTGGAATTCTACTATACAATTTATTTGCAGAGAAATAAAAAAAAACAATTTCTTGACCTTGCAATGGATTGGCACATTGTGTTGCAGGGGTAAATCCTCAACCCTTAGGCCACAGGTGACCCTGATGCATCTCTTCTCTGTTAGAGATGTTTAGGCAAGTGGTAAACTTGTTGGGCTTGCAGAAGGATAATTTTATCTGGTATGAGTGTTTTTGTACAAACATAGACAGTTGCAAGTTTTTAAATTCAGCCCCTTGCTTTAGCAGAAACATGGCTCCCACTGATTTTTAAATTTTAAGAATTTTGCACTTCAAAAATGGTACCTTGTACAGTCTGATGGTGGTAAAAGATATGTTTTCCCTAGAATTTCAAAGGCTGAAATAAAGAGGGCAAGAAATGTTAACCCATGTTATCCCATCCCCAACCAGGAAAAACAACATCCAAGTCATTTAACTTTTATTCCTCAGATGATCTTCTCTCTAATCATAAAACCACATTCATTAAAATATACAAGATATATTTATGGAATGATAGAAACCATTTTGGGTGTTCGATTGAATAATTATTTGTGTGAGCATATTTCTTCACATGCTATAAGACCTACTCACCCACATAAAATTCCCTATCGTTTATTTTTAGAGAGAAAAATGTGACTTACTGTTGTTATTGAGAAAGTCAAGCCATCAGCAGGTGTCAGCTGGATGAAGCAAAAGGCAGGCTCTCTCCGTCTAAATCTGAATTTAATTCTTAGGCAGACTTAGAAGCCACAGTTTTTGTCAATTAGAACACGACATTGAAAGATTGAAGGAACAGGACCTTCAAGGCAGGAGTGGTGAAAAGAGGAATTCAGATTTCTAAAGCAATTATAAATTGTACTCTCGCTGTAATAATCTGACAGGTGGTGAGGAAGATCCAGTCAAGTGGCTTGCATCTGTTTGTCCTTGTGTTGACAACTGAGGAGTATGAACAGGTATTGTATTAAGCTATTAGCTAAACATTGAAATCTTTCCAGTGTGCGAATAAATATTGCTCTACATTCTTCAGGCTACTATGGGGAGAGGGATGTAAGGGATGAAACTGCAGTAGTCTAGGAAGGCACCAATAAAAGTGGAAAGCTGAAACACTAGCTCAATGGACAAAGCAGTAGAAAAGAAGGGACTGCTGAGAGAAGAAAGAACAAGGTCAGGTCGATTAAAGTTAACAGATGAGCTCAGAGGAGTGTCACACAGCAAGGGACTGGCACAAATTAGGGACTCAAAAGCACAGCTCATCACAGGAGCTATTCACAAAGATTTTTAGTACAGGTTTGGTACAAGAGCGATGATGAGTCCATTAACAATGGAGGCACAAAGGGAATGAGCAAAGGCACGCTCAAATTCACAGAGCAGAGTTGGAGGACAGACCTCAGTCCAGAAGGCAGAGGCACACGGGCAGCAAGCTAGAGGCAAAGCCCAAAACACAGAAAATTAGTTAATTCATAAGGAGTCAGTCCAATAGGCAGAGGTTCAGGAACCACAACTCTAAAAGGTCGATCCAAAATCCTAGGACCAGGTGCCTAAGCATGGCCTGGATCCCAACATACAGCACAACTGGAAGAGGTGTGCTTCGGTACGATACAGCTGGTATTGCTTGTAGAAGTTCTGTTCCAAAGTTCTGCCGTTCTGCCGTCCTTGTATTTTCCCTCAATTTGTAGTATGTCAGTATGTCTAATGCAACATTACTGACATCATCCCAGGTGACTCCGAATTGCCATGTGCCCTGCAGCCGTAGCATACTGACGCGTTGGTCTGGCCTTTATCCCCCCCCCCCCCACCTGTGCCACACCTAGCCAGCGCTTTGCCACAATCAGTCTGACCTTTAACCCCCCCCCATCATTTACCTCCGTTAACATTGCTGTGCGTTGCAATGCGCGTTGTGCGATGACATCATTGCTCTTCTGCACATGCAGGCCTGTTCTCGGCCGTGAACTATTCACAGGTCGCATTTGAAAAGTAATGTTGATCTGTGTAAATCTGTGCTGAAAAGTTATCAAAAGGAAGGGAAACATCTCAGTGAGCTGCAGGTGTATGCATCTTCTCTTCAACACTTCTACACAAAATTGATTTGATTAATGTGAGTTGTGCAATGCAGAACCACATGAACTCACCCATCCATAACATTAGTCCTGCTGATGTATCCCCAGGCAGTTTCTCTTGGTGTTGACCTGCAGCGGCTGGCCAAGGCCAGCAAAGGTGAGGGCTGGTCCAAACCCAGGCTGTGTCACATCAGCAGACACCCAGAGCAGGGCCTGGGAATGGTACTCTCAGAGAAAGGTACTGTAACACCACTTCATTCTATCTAACGTTTACCTTTAATGGATATACTCAGTTTAGTTGTATCCATCCCTCCATTGTCATTTTGTACCTTAACAGTGTCACAGGGGTTTGCTGAGGCTTTGCCTCGTGCACACAGGGCAGGGAATATACCCTGGACAGTTTGCCACTCAATTACAGGAGACACACACCATTCGCTCTCACAATCACACCTAGAGGCAATTTAGAGTCTCCAATCAGCCAAAATATGCATGTTTTTGGACTGTGGGAGGAAACTGCAGCACCATGAGAAAATGCAGACACAGGGAATATAAGGAACATGCAAACTCTACACAGAAGGACCCTTTACTTACACGTGACTCCTAATTTCCCCTTGACTGTCTGTATAGATTAGATTAGATTCAACTTTATTGTCATTGTCATTGTATATGTGAAAGGGACAAAGCAACAAAATGCAGACTGTGTCTAATCAGCAGTGATAAATAGAGATGTAGATAGTGATTGGGGGTGCTAGATATGCAGCAAAACTGATTTACAAAAATAAATAAATAAATGAAATGAGGAGAATCATAGTGTAGTATGTGCAGTAATTCAGACAGTGTTTGGCTAAATTTGCATTGTATATAAATGATTTATAGAATATGCACAATATACAGTCCAATGTGTTGAATGTATTAAATATAAGTGAAAATTACAGTATACTACAATGGTGGAGGAAGTGGTTCGCTCCAGTAGAGAGGATAGTGAGTGTGTGGATGTGTGTGATGTGAGCGGGTGCAGTCCATTCCAGTTTATTTAGCAGGAATTAATTCACACTCCTGAAACTGTTAAAAACACTGTTAGGCACAGTTTTTTTTTTTTTTAAAGACAATCATCAGCCGCTCAAAATCACTACCTTTACAGACATCTCCCCAAAACTTTCTCTTATCCAGTACTGCACCTGGCACCTTCCCCCAGGAACATGACTGTAAATGGGCTCCTAATGGGAAGGCCTGGTTTGGCAGTTCATGAGGCCAAAGGGGAGAATGGCCAAATGCACTCTAGGGGAGAGGTGAGAAACATTCGTATGTGACTGTAGAACCAAAGCATCGGAAAAACAACTCCTCAACTACTAGGTTTCACCTTAATTTGTGGTAATTACCATTCCCAGACACCTGCTGGCTAGATGGCGTGTGAAAATAACTCGGGTTGAACAAGCACTTTGTATTAAATCTTCCCCTCTAAATTAGAGGTCACAGGGCATCGCTGTGACACTCCTGGTTTGCATAGTTCTGATAGCGGAGGGGAAGAATGCTATGGACCGTTCCAGCGAAGACTTGGTTGCAGGCTCCTGTTCAAACCACTTTGAAAAAACTCAATACAAGCACAGACACATGCATAAAGCAAATCCAGCACAGCCCTGGGACACTGTTTGGGTATAGAGGAGATTCAGAAAAGCAAATCAGTATAGATACAACATTTTGATATAAAATGCATCAGTTTTTACCACACCATTCTCATGAATATGATATCTATGTCAGCAGGTCAGAAGAACCAGTACATCGTGAGTACAGTGTCTGACAGTCCAGCAGAGAAAGCTGGCGTAAACACTGGAGACAGACTGATCTGGATCAATGGGGTTATGGTATCAATGCTCACACACGCCACTGTCAGCAGAACTGTGAGTCCTGTTTCCTCGGTTAAATTTGACTCCAGCACTCTGTTTGTATGGATATGTGTGACTCTAGCAGTGTGTTTGATTGACAGATAAAGAAGATAGGGGACTCAGTGACAGTGCTGGTCATCAATAGTGAGAGTGAGTCTTGCTATGTCAAGAGGAAAATGCCCATCCTGCCTATAGTAGCAAAATGCCATGGCCTCCCACATACAACAAAGACCATGCATCTGGTCAAAGACCATAATGGTTATGGATTCCTTCTGAGACAAGAGACATTAACCAGTCAACGGATCGGTGAGAGATGCACTGACACACATACACATTTGCTTCTCAGTACCTACTACTATTACCCATTTACCATGGGAAGTGGTATGAACCAATCATGATATGAATGTGCAATAGATTATAAGATACTACAGGAGAAGTAGTAACCTGCAATTAGTCATAGATGCAGTAATATAACTGATATGACTTATGCCCCTTTGTACCCAAAAGCGTAATGGGGGTTTGCTGGAGACAATCTCCAGTGCACATAGGGCGAAGGCAAGGAGCACATCCGGGACAGATTACCAGTCCATCGCAGGGCACAAACACCATTCACACTCACACTCACACCTAGGGTTAAGGGATCAAATCAAAAGCAACTGGACATCTGTCAGTTCATCAGGGAGTTGCCTGATGTTTTAAGACTAGGAGGCACACTGGCTCATTAGCATGTGAGTTGTTGTGTCTCAATAGTCAAGGTGTGATTAATTAAGGTCCTTGTTTGGTTCTAATTTTTCCTCATTAGAGCCATTAGAGACATATTCAAGGTGTGACTCAGCAGACTTATCTCACCTATGAAGAGGTCTGAGCAGTCCTCAATGCACAGAAGTGCATGGACAACATTGCTCAGTTTGTGGCTTGATGTTTTGCTCTTGGGGATCACATCCACATGAAATCAGAACTGAAGAAGCCTATTGAAACACCTTTGAGAACCTAACAGAGGTCTAGTTGCTTTTGTTTTTATTACCTAAAACTACCAACATCTGGATGACCTGGATGGAGAACATTCAAAGACATACTCACACCCAGGGACGATTTAGAGTCTCCAGTTAAACCTTTTTTGGATGTTGGGATTGAAGAAACATGCTTGGAAAAAACCCATGCAACCAGCGTTGCAACACGCAAGCCTATCCAGCAGATTAGACATACAGGACAGAACTGGGTGCTGTTTAAGAGATGAAATTTGGTATTCTCCATCTGCTTCATCCCAACCAGACATCTAGGATGAGATCCCCCCTGCGCAGTAACTGGCAGAACATCAGTACAGTAGGTCTGGCCCCTAGAGACAGGGTACCCATGGCACTCTACGCAAGAGAACCAACCATTGCTCCACCATGTGACCCTTAGTCCACACTTATTAAATTATTATATTATTAAAATATTATGGAGACATAAATCCTGCAGATAGGTATGCACACGGTCAACATGGCTGGTATTAGGTCCAGTCCCATGCCAGATTGCCTCAGTTGCAAAAACAGTCCAACAAGTCAACCATAAGACCAACTTTCATCAAAATGTAGCCCCAATACTGAAGAAACTTTTGTACATTTAAAGCTGTTGCAAATTATGTCTTTCAGTGTCAAAAACTGTAAAACTTATTAATTCTACCTCCTCCCACAATTTCTTTGACACCAAACTTGGTATCTTTAGTCTAGATGCAAATTGTGATTTTTTTAGATTTTTGTCTCAACAGCTGAAATTTTCAGAGCTGTTTGAAATCTGCCTTCACATGCTAAGAGCTGCTGTCTGTCGGGTGACTGACTTGCTCAGTCAATTTGTGAATCTACATCTGCCATCCACTTACCAATTAGCTTCGTGAGGTAGAGGATGGTTCTTGGTGTTGAGGACTGTGGGTTTGAGCCTCAGGTTGTGCAACATTTCCATGAAAGTAATCTCCCCAAACTTTTTGAGAAGAGAAACATGACAGTAGTCCTGATGGTGGCGCAAGAACAGGGGGGTAACAAAAAACCTCAAGAACTCAGTTGCTTCATACTGTTGACTTTTTAAACCCATGCACTGTTTAGTTTGACTCCAGTAAGACTGCATGATACAAATAGCTAATATATTCAACACTACACATGCAGTTTACTTCCTCTCCTTCAGGTTTAGTTCCATGTCTATACACGTCCTTGCCCCTTGCATCAATGCACATCAAACACATTCGATGTGAAACATAGCAGAGTAAAACGTACTGTTTAGCAACTAAAAGACCTGTGTTTGTGTGACCCCGTGTACACAGAGCCTCCCTTAAAAACATTATGAAAGCTTTGAATGTGTGTTTTCTTATCTCTACCTGAGGCAATCCAGTTCATGTGCTAAGGGAGGTGGATGTGGGGAGCGCAGCTGAGAAAGCAGGGATGGAGGACGGAGACCTGCTGCTAGCTGTCAATGGAGAACCTATTGAATCTATGGAGCACGAGTATATTGTCAAAAGAATTAAGCAGAGCGGCGATGAAGTCATCCTCACAACTATATCTATGCCAGGAAGAGACTTTTATAAAAAGGTGAGTTTATCAATTCCATTGTGTTCGTACAACTAAAATTGGACACATCATCAATACACTGTAAAATGGGACATGCCTCTAACTGAATTTTGTTGTTCCCCTAAAGTTAGGTGTTTCTCCGCTGTTCTTTGATGCCCAGCCTATATTACGGGATGACCGACAGCAGGATGTCTCCGACTTCACTAAAAACCAGTGCGAAACTTCACAACAAATTGCAAATGGTTTTCGAACATATTCTACAGTTAATGTTAAGGACAGAGTGGAAACCAGTCCTGAACTGTAACTACATCGGTATGCCCTATTATTGTTCAGTCTCCCACATTGACACGAATGAAGAAAGTAATAGATCACAGTCACTTAATCAGTCAGGATTAAGTGAGGTTTTTTATTATTCATGCTTACCGGTCTCAAACAACTATTCAATACATTTCAGTTTTATTTAAAGTGTCTGTTCATAGCAGTGTTATCTCAAGAAACTAAACATAAATAGACAACAAGAACAAAACAGAGCCCCCCAAATCCCACATAAGCATGCTGTAAGTGATGCTGATGGGGGAGAACTGCTCACCATGTGTTTGGAATATGGACTAACTATTAAGACTGTCTGGCAGGTCTTTGGTGTCCATTGATTTTATTTATTTTTTATTTTTATTGCAACTGTGAAAGATGTGGTTACAAAACTGCATAGTTTTGCAATGCTGTGCTGTCTTCTAACGACTTAAACCCTAATCGTAATAATGAACTCATACACACAAGAGGAGTAAATATGTGTCTAGTGACACTTGGTACACACTTGGTAAGACCACATAATGCTTAATCTCAGTTTTTATCTCTTATGCGCCATTGATTACATGAATTCATTAAAGTCATTCAAAGGAGACCCCAGAATGAAGTTATCTACCTGAAACAATACAGTTTGTCAACATATTGCTTTACAAATCAGTGTGTGCATGTTTAGGTACCCACCAATTATGTTTTGTCACTTACAACAACCATTGTTATGTATGAAAATTTGATAACTCCATTGAGATAAGCCTAATATTTAAATATGAGGTTTTGCATATATTTTACATGTCATGTATATGTCATGATATCACTATTATCACTAGTCTACATGTCACACTGTGGCTGGATGAGTTCATCTTCTTAATGTTTTGATTCTTTTTCACTTTGTACATTTTGTTCTTTATGTGCATCTTACCTCATTTTTAATTTGGGTTGCAAGTCATGGTGGCCCTTTGTGACCCTGCATTAAGAGAAGTATTGACACCAAGGCTGGATGTTCTTAAAATGTCACATTTAATGTTCACGTTCATTTCCCAGATTTGTTGACCTAACACTTTCAAAATTACAAATGTCAACTGCATACCTTGTCTCAAACTTAAGTTACAATGCCTTAAAGTTTAATAGATACGTCTAGGTACTGAATATACTGCAAATTTTATTCATATTACAATGCATCTGATTAAAACATCAAATATACAAACATTGTTTAGGACAGCAGATTATATGAATCCAAACAGTTCAGTAGTTGCTGTGTTTTATTTTGTCTCTTACATTTGTTCTGTCAATTGTTTCTCTCCAGTTTTCAAAAATGAGTTTCATTTGATTCAAGTACTTACTGTAATTCAAACATAAATCAGAACATATGACAACTGTATTTACATACAGGCAATGGGGAGCAAGAGTTACGGCTTATACCACAGTATGTGTTCATTCCTGAGAAAATAATCCTCTTTCTAGAACTATCTTCCTCACTCTAATCAGCACACAAGATTTTGAATCTTTCAGATGATTTCCAACAAAATGAAAATAATTTTGTTGCAATGAATGAGTTCATGTCTTGAAATCTTCTTCATTTCAGTAATACCATTATCTAAAATATCCTAACAAAAGATTAAAAATCCTTCAAAGTCACTTGCTGCTACTGCTTATTTTCATTGCTATCTCGCAATGCAGTTAATTAATGATGCATTCTTTGTAACATGTCTGTGGAAAGTCTCATTTGCTCAGGTAATCTTTATCCACGGATATCCATTATTATCATTAGTATAGCCATTGTGACTACCTGGCTAACTCAGAGCCATAAATGGTAACCTGAGGTCTGTTGTAAACAACTGTTTTTGGATTCTATTGATGCCACTTGTGAAACATTTGAGAACTTCCTGCAAAGGGATGCTAGGAGACATGTTTCAAGTGAATTTTCTGGCTACTATAAGTAGCTAGATTACAGATCGAAGGCTCCTTGAGACAAACTTTCAAGTCTGTGCCTGATTTTAACCATTGACACTGGTCCAGCTATTTTGCAAACAGCCGGATATCACCTCTTTACACATGCACTGCCAACTCCAGGAATAAGGTTACGGGCCAGGACAAATAAAGGTAAGGTAGAGGGCCTAATTGGATGTACATGTACACTATCACACTCTATGTACACTCTATCCCTGACTGCCAGCTCACTTTTTCCCTCCGCACATATTCAGAGGAGCTCCCAAAACCAAACTTAAGTCCAGTTGGCAAACCAAGTAGGCACTGGATTTTTCTTAATTAATAAAACAGTACAACAAATAAATGGGACCAGAATGGTGGGAAAATATGTCATGGTCTCTGTGAATGGCTCACCACAACATGATGTAACCACTCACATGCTTACCTATGTACAGCCCCAATCCGGGCTGAACTGCCTTTTAGACTGTCATTAACTGGATAAAGATGTGCCAGCTAAATACACCCTGGGTTACGTTCACACATGCCCCTTATCTGGATAAGCCCCTTGTAAGTGCTAGTTGAGCCTGCATGCATGAAAGGGATATCAAGCTGGAGAAACTGTCTTAACAGAAGGGAGGTCTGTTAAGACGTCCTATCATCCCTTCAACTATTCATACCTGGCATCAATGGAATCCAGCAAAAAGTCATTCACAGTAGTCTTCAGGAAACTGTTGATTCTTAACCATGGCCTTGTACTCATAATGGTTATGCTACCGATTTCACGTTAACTCTTAGGCTTGCCTGCTAGCCAGTCAGAACTGACGAACCTCTTGGGTTGGGTGAAACAGCTTCAAGAATCTACATTGAATCCAATTGACATGACACTACAGCTCCTTGGATCCTTTCTAACACTTCTTCTGCCAAAAAGTCTGATTATATATAGCACCAGGATTCCAAGGTTCCTTTGTGAGACCGATTCAGGGGACATGAGATCAACTGACTGAAAATAAAATAACACTAGAAAAGCTATTGAATTATGAAAAAGAAAGACATTCATCCATAGGTGGCATAAAAACACAAGCAAATTTATCATCAACTAGTGCAGCACATCACTTGATTCCAAACTCATACATTGTGAAGCACTTCATGTTTTTGTTTTGTGCAAAGCTGAATCTGAGAGTTAACAAGCAAGAACCTTTAAATGTTGGTACTTAACAATGTTTGGCATCAAAACACTGAGAATGTGTATTGCATTGGCACTGAACCTACCTGTAGTCCAAGCCTCACAAGTTCAAATGGAATTTCTCAAATATGTGATTCAGTTACTATCAGCCAATATTTGCCAAATATAAAATGCTGTCAAAATAAAATTACAGCTGTTTTCATATATGCATCAAACATGTGCAGCACCAATAGAGTAGTTCTTTTGTGAGCATCTTCCATTTCTAAAACAGGCACCTTTCAACATAAGCTGTTTTCACAATGGTGGAACTGAAGTGGAAAAGAGGAACTATGTTGGAGTATTCTTATATAATATTGCTCCAGTAATGGTGTGTTTCCAGTAAGTATCAATATCAGGCAATGAGGATGCTTAAGCCCTTCTGTCAAACTATTGATCACCTGTTGCCTTTACGTCTACTGTTAGTCTGTTTTATCTCTGACTCATGTGTTCCTTATTTCACGTTGCGTTTTCATGTTTGGTTAATTTTGTTGTTTCTGTTGCTTGTTTTATAAAAACTGAATTTTGTTGGTGTCAATTGGTTTCAATAAAAAAAAATATCAATAGGCGGCGATAATAGCTGGTTAAATCTCAGATCCAGTACTTTGATAGAAAAATGACTGCCTATGCCCTTCTTTATTTGCAGTTCCATGCATATATCAGCATTCCCCGTCTCTCTCACACATACAACCCATAGTACCAGTCACTGTACATGTAGCACATATAGATGACAGACAATAAAGTGACTTTGAACCCTTTGGAAAAAAACAAAAAACAAAACAAAAACAAACAGTGGTCTATAATTCTCTCTTTATCTCACTCTAATAAAAAGAAAAACAGAAATATGTCTGAAAAATTGAAAGAAAATCACTTCTCAATGTAGACTGGATACTTAGCTTTGAACACAGACAATATAGTACAAGTAGTGACTCTCCATCCCGAGAGGATAATATTATGTGAGTGAAAATTGACTAACAGTCAGGGAACCCTTGGCTATTGGTAGGATCTTGTAATACAAACATCCAATGATTCAAATCCCCAGTGAATGCTTTGCACATACACAGTGCAAGAAATGTGGGGCATGGAGGGAGGGGGAGCATCTTTTATTATTTCAGTATAAAAGCTTAAATGGACATTCAAAAGTTTTCAATTTTTTTTCCCCTTGTGAGATCAGAAATTCATCTGAGTAAACAAAGCCAAGTTACTGAGCTCAAGAGGTAGAGACCAACATGGTGAATCCGTTATATACATATTCACACAGTGCTGCTGTGATGAAATTTTCAACAAAGAAAGGCTTCTCCTTACATATATCTACAACTCTGCTATACACACAAGATACAGTTATGACGTTAAATTGTCACAGGATTTGTTGTCCCCTACAGATCCTAGTTGCAGGGTAAAAATCAACAAAATATATACATTTGTATGCAAGTTTTAAAAATAAAATTAACTTCACAGCCTTAGAAATGTGCAGGCCAATGCAATCTCTATACAGTGGTATTGTTTATAGACTGGAGTGTAGATTTGCTTCTCTATTCAACATATATACATCATCATACTTTGAGGTGTCAGAAAAATGCATGCCACTTGACAAGACCAGGAATAGAAAACATTTCTAAAAATATATTAAATAATTTACTTCAAAGCTCTTTTTTTTCTGTTGACAGTATACATGTATGAGGACAAGCTAGACATACTTTGAATGGAACACAAGAAAGTTCACACTGATGAGACCATGCCATCATTTATACATCCTTCACATGCTGTTCCATCACACAGTGAGTTGTATGAATGCAATCTATCATGTATGTGCAGATATACTCATGTAGACTAAGAAGTGATCAATTTTGATATTGCTGGTTTCACTGCTTAACTATAGTTACCTAAGATGATTTTCTGTTGTGATATTTTGTACATAACAACGTGACACTTTCCTAATTGTCCTTTTAGTCAAAGGAAGAATGGGATGAATGGATCTCCTGCTTTTGCAGAGGCAGGCTCTGAAGGAAGACAAGCTCCCACAGCCAAAAACTAGTCAACAGTCTGGTTCTCGTAGTAGTTGACATCACCCAGTTACTTATGGTGTGCATAAATAATAAAATAAGCAAGTACAAGTGAAGATATTGCAGCTTAGGCCAAACAAAGCTGTCTTCACCTCATTTTGTTTATAGAGAGCAGAGCAGGTCCGCAGTAATGACTGAATAGTCTGCTATGCAATTAACAATTTTCCTTTAAGATTTAAGTAGAGCTCAAAATACATTTTGTGTAGACAGGTAAAATCATGCCCAATCACTCATGGGGCTGTCCAGTGGATGTTGTTCTACATCTGTGTCATAGTGGAGATCCACAAATGCAGAAAGGGAACAAGGGTCTCCTGGCCAACTCAGAGGAAGGGCTATTATTATGTCACTTCACAATTGTTAACATCCTCATGAATAGCATGAACGACGGCCCATATCAGGAAAACAGGGCAAAGACTGCACAAATATCAAATCAAATTCAATGCAGTTTCTGCTTCCTTTCTGCACTGCATCTTTTATGCTTTGTTGGAAGAAAAAAAACAAGTGTGGGGAAAAAAAGGAAAGGAAAAGAATGGGTGAAGAGTTGCCTTACTGTCCAAGCAGTGAAATTAGGAAGCACAAAGACAGTTCGACAGTTCAGTTACGTTTACAAGGCTATTCAGCCTTGCACTAGTGCTTAACTGAGTATTAGTAGTTATGCAGAGTTATGGCAGAGTAGCATTGAAGAATTTCCTCCTCTGCTCCTTTTCCCTTCATCACACAGAAAATGACTGTTGGCTTTCTGATGTCAGGCGAGTAGTGTTGTCCTGTTTGGAAGCAGGGCAAAGTATAAGGATAGTTTTTGACCTGATCCCTTTCTGAAATATATTCATAGAAATGTTTGATTGTTCTTTCAGACTGCATTGAAACAATTTGATGAGCACTGTGAGTGAGTATTCAATTCTATTATTCCAATGAGAAATGCGTTTGGTGTTTTCAAGGGAATACATGACCCTTTTCAAAATGATTGACTAAGTTACAAAGTTTAAGTTTACAAATCAGGACAGGATGGAAATAAGAGCAAGTATTTCAGAGCTCCATGTATGGATATTTGGAAACAGGCAGGACAGTGGGAATGGGGATGACCCTTCTGCTTAGGTCCATCCAGCCTGTCCATACAAGATAATTTGGAACATTATATGTACATCCAGTGCACAGTCCAATGCAAAAATTTGAACACAATAGCCATGTTTGTGCGGCATCTCATCTTTGGCAACTTAACTGAGAGATTTAAAAATGATGGCCAAATCTACACAGGAACATTCCAGTAATGACAACAGATAAAAACGTAAATATTCTCAAGAGCATTTTCTCACACAAAGTAAAGACGCTTTCAGTCGAGAAACAAACATTTCAAGCCCAAAAACACATTTTGAACCAAATAAGTAATAAAAACCAATGTTACGTTTAATTTACCAGTGCAGGAGTAGGTTGGTGTGCAAATGCAGAGTGGCCTGATTGTATGGGTGACAGAATTTTCATAGAAATTTTGAAAATAGACATCCTTTCTTGTTCTAACAAAACAAAATGTTCTTCATTATGCATTATATGCTGTCTAGCCAGAACTGGACACACAGATTTCCTTAAAACATTCTGCTTTGGTCTGATTTGGAAAACCAAAGCCTCCCATTAATTGGTTAGTAGCAGATTTTTCTTCATTTGATTTATCTTTCAGCATGCACACAGCAGAGCTATGAGTCCTGCTCCTCAGTGAAATGCTACATAGATGATACAAGATGATGAGACACATTCTTGTTCCCAGTTTAGCAGCTTGTCACTTGGTAAAGATGATGACTGACAACAGCGGCTATTCCCACACCAGCGGAGATGGAGGCATTTCAGAGGGCTGAGCCACTGTGGAACTGTTCAAAGGGAGGCCAACAAGTAGATGACTTGAAAATCAGCTGTTAGGATCTCTACCAACTAAAGACATGCTACTTGGTACTGGTTTGTTATATTGTGTTTCATTCATGAATTAAAGAATAAGTTTAAGGATATGCAAGTAAATAACCATGCGTGTAAAAACATATGTGTATGTGTGTGTGTGTATCTGTATATCTATGACATAACTCATTTGATAGTTACACTTCTGCACATTTTCACTTGTTTCTAATTCATATTAAGCCTAGCTTAGCATAAATGCTGGAAGCAGGGAAACTAGCACCCTATTTTGAAATAAGTAGGGCTGTACCGAGCGACATGAAGCTTCATCTATAACATTAGCCTTTAAGTTCCAATTCCACAGTGGATTGCATTTTGAGCAGCCTCAAGTACAGATCGAATAGAGCAGACCTGGGCATTTTAGAAGAGGTCAATGGGAAATTAGGAGTCAAACATAACTAAGCAAAATCTTTGCATAGTTATGCATATCCATACAGACTAGATGTACGACATTTTAGGAACAAGTGTCACCGTGTTGATTTCAGATGTTTACTTGAAACGCATGACGGTTTGAGGAAATATTTATACACCCCCTGATAAACAAACACCAATGTAGGGGGCATTTAAGAAAAACGTAATTTGGCCTATATTACAATGTAGCCTCCCAGAAGGCATAACCTGCTGCATGTCGTTTTTTTCCTCCAGTGTCTTACAATGGACTGTGATCTGTGTCAGACACATGTTATTTGGTTATAAATACAGGAAGATTATGAAATTATGGATCTGCCAGTATTTATTACGTTTTTGTTTAACTTTCAGTTTATGGTCCGTGTTAGTGAAAATGAATGGGAAGAAACAGCACTTCCAGGATGTTAGTTGTAAATGGGTCTATAGGAAATAAGAGGGGCATTCAGGTACCATTGGAAATTTGAGAATATGATATTACGGCAGTACACTAACCAGTAAGATCATTTCCACCCTATGAGGGGCAACTCTGTCAGCCCAAAAGATGCACAAAAAAAAAAGAAAGAAAAAAAAGAAAGAAAAAGCTTAGACTGGCAGGGGGGTCAGGCAAGGCCTGGTGGCCCACTGGGATTACAATACATTGGGGAAAACCCTGTGGAATAAGTATCATACTGAGGCACTTTCTACATCATTAATATTGACATGCCTTACAGTACCACAATAAACATCATACTGTGGCCCTGTTACGTCGACATCAAAATATTTTGAGATTTTGATATCGTGATAGCTCTACTTTTAACAAAACACAAGGAAAAACAGTGCTGCAATACATGACTATATTTAGTCTGAACACTTTTAAACTACATTCTAAGGGGGTCGACAAACAATTCCTGTTTACATCATTGCAGGCAAATGCAGCCAAGCATTGCAGGGTATCAAATTTGGAAAAATGGCAGACTCTGTAAGTCCCGCAGCTGCATCAGAGCCCCAGTGAACAGTGTGTTATAAATCACAGCACCCTGAACAATTCATCACTTCACATGGTGCAGGCTGCTTGCTCAACACACTGCTGGAAATATTTTTTTGTTGTTGCAACTACAATTTTAAGACACTAGATGGCAGTATTTCATCTTATTCTACATATTCCACCTTCAAGCCTCCTTACTTTGATTCAATCTCCTAAACTGAACAGCTTTAACTTTTCCACATTACATTGAAAATGATAAACAATGCGATTTTCAAAGCAGAGTGAACAATCTGAATGAACAAATTGAATCCATGAGTATCACGACGGTATTTCACACGCTGCGTTTCACGAGTGCCTCCACCTTAGCTTACTGTATCTGAGGCACAGCAGCTTTGAACAGGAAGGATAAAGTTTAGTTTATCCATCACAGTGCCTGTTTTTTTTCTGTCATCTACGCAACTCTCCGTCCTCCACTTGGTCTCTCTCACAGTCATACAGCTCTTCCACTGAATGTGGGCTCATGTAGAGACGAGAAAATATGTGCCAGTTGAATTACAAACTCTGCTAAATCCCATGCATGCCAGTTTTGGCTATTATTTTCAAAAATCAGCCATCATCATGACAGCCTGATGGCTGCTGTTGAATACTACGGCCAGATGCAGCTACTACAAGGAGGCTAAAGAGCCTCTTGTGACGCCTGAGCTACATGTGGCTCCTGAATCACAAGTTGCCAACCCACACCTATGTGATAGTCAGTCTCCAGCCAATGAGCATATGATGCATCATAGCATGGTGTACGGGCAGACTGACCAGGTACAGAGGTGTCGGGAGAACGGTTCCTCATTCATCACCGGCCAGAGGCGAAGGGTCCCTCCCTCAAATGGCGACGACCAAGTATGAGGTAAGGATGTAACGGTATTTGTAATAAATCAGGAATAAATAATAAATAACAATAATAAAAGTGCCTCAGTATTACTGTAGGGTGCCTTGGTATTACTGAAAAGATAGGACTCTAGGCAAAAACGCTGCATAAAACTACAAAGCCCATGATCCTTTGGGCTTCCCATGATCCATTGCATTACTGCCTTATGCCGCAAAATAAATCACAGACATAGGTGTGCAGTGAGACCATGGATGTACTATAATACATGCATGAGTGAGTCCTATGACAACATGGAGACGGACAAGGACACTGAAATCCTAGATGCCCACTCAGTGGCATATCCATAAGATGGGCATTCAGGGACCATCGGAAATACAAGGAGTGTTAAATTCAAGAATCTGCGATTATGCAGTGTGCTAATTTCCACCCTATGAGGTGCAGCCCCCCCAACCCCACCCCACCGGCATGCTGTACAATACTGCAATAAATATCATACTATGGGCCTGTTATTAAGATATGGAAATATTGTGAGATTTTGATATCATTACAACCCTAATCTTAGGGCAAAATTAAATGAGAGATAGATAGGCGGATCAGGACGGCATCCACATTGATGCGGTTGCTCTTGTGGTCAGTGGTGGTAAAGAGGAAAATGAGCTACATTTGTACTGCTCTCTTTCCTACCCTCACCTATGGTCATAAACAGTAAGTAATGACCAAACGGATCATACCGCGAGTACTAATAGCTGACATGCGTTTTCTCTGCAAGCTGACTGGACCCCTTCGAGACAGGGTGAGGAGTTCAGACATCTACGAGAGGCTCAAGGTAGAGCCTCTACTCCTCTGCATTGATCCAGAGACAAAGAGAGAAAATATCTCTCTGCTTGCCTGGGAATGCTTTGCGATGCCCCCAGAGGAGTTGGTGGAAGTCGCTAGGGAGAAGGGTGTCTCAGCTTAGTGTGTATCGGTGTGTGACTTCTTGTCCTGTTCTGACTCAACGCAGTTCTGCTGTCATCCAGCAAAATAGAATGACACTCAGCAGTGCTATAATGGATATGGAGTCAATTGAAACTGTTACATTGACTAAAGGCTGCATAGCATATCAGCTCCACTGCAGGCCACTGCTGCTTTTTTTCAGTCTATCAGATCCAGGGAAAATTCATGGGCACCAAAAGCATAGAGACAATAAATACCTATTAAGAGACGGTAATAAAAAACTGCACGAATAAAACACATTCATTCTCATGCTGCGTCAGTTGAGCTTGCCTGCTGCCTCTGCAACTTTCATGCTTCATTAAAATTTTCAGAACAGGTTTGATTTTCTGGGTTTGGGTGTGGCCGTCAGTAGCGGCAGCAGGTATTGGTGGGGGAGAAGACAAAGGAGGAGCCAGGGACAGCACAAGCCACACACTCCAGACCACGGACTGAGGCAGTGGACCATATTTTGACCATCTGACCATCATTCTCAGGAATGTCAGCTCGGAGCTCAGAGATGAGCTGCTCGCAGCAGCTTGGAACATAACTAGTCTATTTCTCCCTTTCCGAAATTTGGACGGACTCAGACGGACTCAGTGTGAACGGTCTCTTTATTATGTTTTTGTTAACTTTCAGACTTGTCTATGGTCTGTGTTAGTCAGAATGGCTGGGGAACAACACTTCCATTGCCAAGGTGTGCATGCAGCTTTTTGGAAGACTTCAGACGTAAAAGGGTCTAAAGAGCGAGAAACAAAAGTCAGTCAGAAACTGAACTGACTGCAAATGTCAGGTATTCTGTCTGTCTGAGAGGAATATGTAGACAGCATGGAGGTGAAACTCACAAGTAATGTGAGACATAAAGTTAAATACAGTAATTTTAGGTGATGATATTACATTACTATTAATTAAATCAGATATTCAAAGCATTGTTAAAAAATCTTATTTGAAGCTTCAGATAAATCATAAATGATATTAGGTACAGCCCTCATAAAAAGGTAAGGAAATACACCATCCTGCCACTCCAAACCTAACCCACTAATATGTTATGTTTGGTTTTAACAAGATCCAGATCCTTGGAATGAATGAATAACACTTCTGAATGCTGGGTAATAAAGAGAGACCCACCTGATGAAGCTTTTGAAAGCAGCTGACTGAGGGTTAATGCAGAGTGGCACTCGACTCCCCTTTTGCTGCTCCAAAATGAACTGATGGATGATCTCTGTGAGGGAGAGTCAGACACTAGCAAAGGAGGTTTCATAAACAAACTGGGACTGAGTTACACAATGATGGTCTCTGTCCCGCATAGATGGACAAAACATGGAAACAAGCAAGCAAATGAAAGTTGTGCTTACTTTAGTTTTTATAAATTGCAAAATGTCATGGTTGCAGGTATGTAGTAAATTTTGCCTGAACCATACTTTTTGTGTATGGCTGCAATGAGTGAAAACGTGACCTCTTGGCTGGCAGCACGACAGCTCCTCAGACAAGCTTACCTTTGACCTGTCTCACAGAGCTCAGGTTCTTCTCAAACCCATCATCGAATTTGGGATTGGTGACGGGTTCAAAATCACTGGTATAAACACGGCCAGAGGATGTGGTGTAGCAGCATTCACACATGCATGTGTGGTAGCGCAGTCGACCCTCGTCCAAGTAAGGGTGAGCCAGGGCGTCCTTTGCTGAAATCCTCTTGGACTGGAGAACAAATCAACAGGTTGAACGCAATCAGCAAGATCCGACAGCTGTCCAGGTTGATGTCTATGTTGTGTACCGACACAACTTTTGCACTGTATTTTACACTTTTACCCGTACGATTTGTATTCGTTATCAAAAACATAACAAAACAAAACCTTGATATAAAAGAATGACTCACTGGGTCGAACACGAGCATCCTGCAGAGGAGGTGGACAGCTTCATGGGTTGCTTGGCTGGACAGTGTGTAGAGGACAGGAAGGGATGGCTGCAGACAAGGCAAACAGCAGTGCTTAATGGGAAACACTGAACAAAAAGGTAAGTATTTCAGACTTCACACATGTAAACATTTTTAAGTAACAATGTATTTCCGCTGATATTAGTAGTTTTATCATTTATCACTATGGCAAAAAGGAACCAGGGATACCTGCTTCTGGTGTGCCATTGACACTGGCTGGAGTGGCTACAGTTGCCAGGGTGGCACGTTAAGTATTGTGCATGATTAATAAAGCAGAAGCAGAAATAAAATAAAGAAATCTAACAGTGCTGTTTAAACAGTCAAAGCAAAAAAATGTGTGTTGCATCATCCCATATTCAAGAAAGACAGAAGGCACAGACACAGTTCCTACCTGTTTGTGAGGTCCTCTGAGAATGTGCGCACGAGCACCTTCACATGCTGTCCTCATGGCCTCCATAGATGGAGTCCCCAACAGGTCGGTGATTAAATCCAACTACGGAAAAGACACAAATGTCACCAACAAAGAAAAAGAGTCACAGTCTGACTCTTCACCAGGATTTCCAGCAAGCAAAGGTAATGCTACAAGACGTCACCTAAGACGACAGAACCATTTTCAGTCCAAACCAGGTCACAAACTGCTGGATCTCTGTCTAAACACCACCAGTTTCCAGTGTAGTGAAGCATTTTTCATATAAAAGCACTACAGGTTTTCTCTTAGCTCTCATGTGGCCAACCTTCACAGTCTGCGGGGAGATGAGGACAAAGAAATATATTTATCTAAATGTTATATTACGCTAACACTTTCAAAATGCACACTGCACAAATTCAATATTACAAATGTTTCGGTTTTGAGCTAATAATATGTCAGTGTTTATACTATAGCTGCCCTTCACTTTCATAGCCTAATCATAGCATTCACATACCAATAGCAGCCACTACTTTCCCCGCCGCTATTGCAGCAAACCTATACATGTCTTCTACCTGCATATCTCTCCATTCAATACATTTAGACATAAACGCAACTGCAGCTACCTTGCACTTGGATCAACTGCAGTAATAATTTGCCAAATTCATGGATATAGGATTTAGCTACCTCTCTGCATGTGTTTTTTGCTGTACACAGGAATTAGAAATTCCTTTAGAAAGTTAGAAGTTTAGAAAGTTTCACTCCATCCACCCACCCATCTAATTTCTACTTTACAAATGACTGCTTTTGTATGGAGGACTGGAAATGCCAAATTGAAATAAATAAATACACCATTAAATAAATACAAAATTAAATAATAAATGAATTATAATGAATGAATATTGAACCCACCCCCACCGCCCAAAAAAAGTTAATTTTCAACTTGTTAATGTGTTAAATATTGTGATGAGAGTACTGGAAAATCCATGGTTAATATATTGTATATCTTTTTAATTTAAATGTACACATTGCATACCATGCAAATACGCAGTTCATCTTAGGAAAGTAGGAGTTACCTGCTGAATGGGACTTTGGGCTTGGAAAAGGATGCGTCGCCCCAGGAGCTCAGCGAAGATGCATCCTACTGACCAGATATCGATGGAGTTGGAGTAGTGGCGGCTCCCCATGAGGATCTCAGGAGCTCGGTAGTACTGGGTCACCACTTCCTGAGTCATGTGCCGAGCCTCGTCTGACTCCTCCACTCGGGCCAGACCAAAATCACAGATCTGAAAGTTCAGTCATCCATATGTTCAAACGTCTCCCCCTTCCAAGCTGCCATTGAAGGTTTCTCCTGAATATCTTCAATACTTACATTTATAAGCCTTATAACTTAACTATTCAGATTTATTTACATTACATTCACTCATTTGGCAGATGCTTCTATCCAAAGCAACTTAGAATTGAGGGACAGCATTAGTGCTTACAGTGCAACCAGGCCATAGCTGGGGTATTTAAACAACTTCTCTCGATCAAAGGTTGGTTTGACAAAGGACTTCCAGCAGATCAAACAAATCTACAGTACCATATTTCTCCCCAAATACGTTTGACTCACTTAATAGTGCAATATCTAAAATGCACTTTGACCGGAGAAAACTATTGTATGATGGCCAATATTGTACCTGCACTGCTGCTGGCCTATAAACTCCCATCACAGCTGCAGGTTGACCCTCAAAAACTAAATCCTGTATCGCAAGATACCTTTGCAGTACTTCAGTTCTTCAACTCTCTTCCAGCCCACCAACCCTAAGCCTGATGCTCCACCTTGGACACTTGGACCATCAACATGGGCGCTTGCGAGAGTCTGCTACATCTTCACTCGCCAATTCCCATTTTCACTACCCATCTCATCTTGGGTGAGAGACATGCAAAGTGCCAGCCACCCCCCTCCAAACACCCAGTGGGCACTTCCGGAGAAAAAGTCACAACTTCACAGACCTTAATAAAGTCTGAAAAAGTGCTGGCAGATTTGGTCTTTTTCTTATGTTCTTTTCACAGGAAAAAGCAGAACTTGTAGTCTGTTCCACTCACCTTGAGCACACAATTACTGTTTACCAAGAGGTTGCCAGGCTTGATGTCTCGGTGGAGAATGCCAGCAGAGTGAAGGTATTTGAGCCCTGGTGGTGGTGAGGAATGAGGAGAAAGAGACAACAAGCCAGATCTACATTATTCAGTCAACCAATATTACAATGCAGTCTGTAAATCTGACTTTTTGAACCTATTGCAGTCTGTTGCAGTCTTAAGTGTGGTCTGATCAATGTGTCCAACGTTATCAGTAGATAAAGGTTGCTAATGCTTAGATGGTAGAATAAAATGAAAATTTGATTTTGATTTGATTTGATGCACATTTGCTGTCAGCTGTCTGTGAGGGAAGGTATGGAGTTTTGACCATTGAATGAGGAAGGCAGAGCCTTCATCTGTATGGAGCATCAATGTCTTGTGAAGACCCTGGTTGCTGGATACAGTGTCTCATTGGCTGTGGAAACCGATCTTGTGGAGTATTCACTTAAGACACTGGATTAACACAAGTAAAGGTAAGCAATTAGTAAGACTGTGCTTCCTATGTTTGGAGCAAAGACTTGTCAAAACTGATGATTATGGAAGATTTCACTTTGGTTTGGGATAATTTTTTACTTTTTGACTGTTCGGCTTTCTTTGAATTAATTCATTGTACTCTGGGGGGTGATTCATTGTGTGTAGTATAGCGTTGTCTCTGAAACCTGCTCAGAGCAGCCACAATCTCAGTTCATTCATTCTAATTGGATTCACTTTCATCTAATTTAACACAATGCCAGATCCACAGTGATACTTATTGCGTTTCTTTCTTTAAAGACATTTTCGGTTTAAGCCTTGGGTAAGCCCTGGTTTCAGCAACAGCAAATTAGATTTGCCCATGACTATAGTGAAAAAAGGGGAAATTGTTACAGTTTCATGTTTCATATGTTTAATGGTCTACATAATGAATGTAGACCATTGTAATATTGGCATCAAAAATTCTATAATTTACACTTGACACTTTTAATTTTAAATCTCATATTCGTCCCATATTCCACCTGGTGTATTATGGCAGCAGCAAGCCAGCTGAATTGGTGCAATATCACAGGATCCCATGATAAACAAACCGTAGGAAAGAAAATAAACAATGGTTCACTTTGCCTCTCAGATGTGGGAGAGTGCTTTATCTTGTGGTTTTCCACTTCAACAATGAGTCTCTCTGGCCCTTCTGACATGGTGCCAGTAATGACGAATAGGGCTGTGATATATGATCTGCGTATTGTGTTTTATTTTGAAAGTTGACAGATGCTATCTGTCGCGGTAAATGCGGTAAATGACAATGGCTTCCCCATTCTGTTTTTTTTTTTTTTGGCTTCCCCATTTCTGGAAAGTCTTGTGCATCTTGGAGTGATACTCGCGAGAAGATCCCTGAGGAGGGAGTCTTCAGACAGCCTGAACCCCTCAGCCTTCCCTGATGATTACTTATTGGAGTAGTACAGGTTCTGTTTGGAGGGAGTCGTCTATCTCTGTAATCATTAAAAATGTTTGAACTAAAACTGTGTACTTGTACTAATAAGATGATGAAATGTGCTTTCTTACCACTAGTTGGATCATGTTTTTTATATGATCAAATACAAGTGTGTAGTGTCCAAAAAATATTCTTACACTGTACTCTCTCTGTCTCTCACTCACTCACTGTCTCCCACACACATGCTGAGAATAAATCACAGCAGAAAATGTATTCTGGAGAATACACAAGTGTAATTATAGTATGATATATTCATTCTCCAGTGGTGAGGCTGTATTATTATATGGCTGTTAAACGCATTCACCCAGTCAGTGTTGTTTTTCCAGCAGTCCTTCCTGCATTTGGCAGCAGCCACTGGATTGCTTTTCGCCTGGATTAAATATTTTAATTCCTCATATTTTTCCAGAATGATTGTTTGTTCTTCATTCATAAAATACTACGTTTCCGACTGGATATATGCATTAAATGCCACTGCTTTCATGGGCATCTGCACGCAGCTACATGGAGAAAGCCTGGGTTAACTGATAACCTGCTTCATGATACTGTTTAGCCAGATTGCCGGTTAATGAGTTTAGCGAAGCCAGATAACTTAAAGAAATCCTGGACATGTTTAATCTGCTTTATGATACAGGCCTCTGGACATCATTGTACTAACAAGTGACAACTGTTAATGTCCTTCCAACTACTCTTAAACCTTAGACAGAGCAGCACTGTGAACAATATTTCTTACTGTCAAAAATACTTTCACAAGTGTAATGCTTAACCTTTAATAGCATGTTTTTAAATATATGTTGAAATGTATGAATTTCTGTATAATAAAATAATAACAATAACAACTAGAAAAGTACCCACCTCGTAAAATCTGATAAAGAAAGACTTTGGCATGGTCTGAGCTCAGAGGCTGTGGAGATACAATGATCTTATGGAGATCACTCTGCATCAGTTCGGTCACGACATAGCTGATCAATAGGAAATTACACAAATTAAGGGAAAAAACAAAACACATGAAAGACCACGGACTATGACCCACTATGACCCACTGACAGACAAAGTTGTACAAAAGTCTGTATGTGTGGGTGTGGGTGTATACATATTCATTGGCCTTGTGAGCAACAGTTTTTGAGCATTTCTTCACTCAGGGCTCAGGCAAGGAATGGGCAACTCAGGTAGAACACAGACCATGTGCTGCCCATTGGAAACAACAGTAAAGGCATGTTGCTGAAAATGTTAATGCTGAAAATCACGTTTGCTGTGATTCACTCCTTTGAGTGCATCTACGGTGGCCTATGGCCTCAAAGACTTGCATTGACCTCCTTTTCTGCTGTACTTCATGATCCAGTACACAAAAACATTGAAATTACAGGATCAATGAATCCATCTTTGACGTAAGGATACATTTCTTCAAAGTAATCGATGTGTGGTGGTTGTAGTATGTCCAAAGCAGAAAGAACCTGACAAGAGAGGTAGAGCCAAACATTCAATATACACATAATGTCACAGAGCAAACAAATGGAAACAGTATTTCACAAATCCTCTCATCTTCATCACATCCAAACGTCCTACGATCTGGTGAGCAGTGGTTATAGATATGATTCTATCTATTGACTTCTACCAACAGTTTTTTGTTCTGCTGTGCACTTACATTTTCATGCTTGAAGAAACACAGCATCTTGAGCTCCCTAAACACCCTCTTGCAAGAAACAAGGTTTTGGAAGACATTGGGCATCTTTTTGAGGGCAACTCGTTTTCCATCCCTGGGGTCTGTCACTGACCTGGGTGAAGAGGATACACACAATATTACACAGTGTCAGGGACACTTAAAACTTTCATTGATCATAATAGGTATAACAGCCTTTTCATTTTTGGAATTCCAGCAATGAATCTGACTGTTTTCAACAAGCAGGTATATATATTTCTATATATATTAGAATGATTCTTTTCAACACTGTTGCCAAACAAATAAACACGTTTGCATTTTGGAGCCATTCAGGTATGCCAGCAAGCTTGTTTGATGTTGTATCTTAATGTAGGATATGAACACTTTTTTTTTTAATTGAAAGATTCACTGCAAAAAATTACACAAGTGTAATCATAGTATGATATATTTGTTCTCCAGTTGTGAGGTTGTGTTATTATATGACTGTTGAACGCATTCACCGAGTCAGTCAGTGTTTTTCCAGCAGTCCATCCTGCATTTGCCAGCAGCCACTGTATTGCTTTTTGCCTGGATTAAATATTTAAATTCCACATATTTTTCCAGAATGATTGTTGCTGCAAAAAAACGTCGTTTGCAGCCAGCCGGGATGAGAATCAGCACCTCCAAGTCTGAGGCCGGAAAAAGGTGGCTTGCCCCCTTCAGGTCGGTGGAGAGTCCCTGCCTTAGGTGGAGGTTTCTATAGTTTCTAAGTATCTCGGGGTCTTGTTCACGAGTGAGGGAAGGATGGAGGGAAGGATGGAGCACGAGATTGACAGGCAGATCAGTGCAGCGGCTGCAGTAGGGCGACCGCTGTATCGGTCTGTCGTGGTGAAGAAAGAGCTGAGCATGTGATAGCTGAATAGCACATGGAGAGAGAAGTCACATTTCCTGTGTATTCCCATCATCTTTATCATCATTTTATTTCAGATTTCACATACATACAGCTGTCCACGGGAGCCACAACCCGATCCCCGTTACATATGTAAGCTGGTGATGGTGATGCAGTGATAGGTATTGGGGGGCGAGGCGGAGCAGTGGGATCTCCAAGCTCCAAGTGAGCTGATGAGGCAGCAGGAAGGTCACCTCAAACAGCAGCTCTCACTGTACATGGGAGCCCATCACCACAGAGGGCTTACGACGCTCCACCCGGACTACAACGGGTCGTTTGCCCCAAGGCTATCAAGTGTGATGGGAGAATGTGAGGACACATTTGATGTAGGGGGGTGGATGTAAGCTGGTGATCGTGATGCAGTGATAGGTACAGTATTAGGGCGCGGGGTCCAGCCTCAACCTGCTGCGAACCGGTCTGAGATCAGATAATGAACTGACGTACCTGTGGTGCATTGGGGGGATAATGAGAAGGGATTTTTACGGGCTGCGAGGAGTCAGAGCTGGTGCTGCTGAGCTCTGAGCCATAGGCTGCTGTGCCAGGACGTGGGTGACAGTTTCTTGTGCTGTCATGAATTGGCGGAGTAAGTGCCACACGGCGTCTATTGGGAGCTGCGCATCTGGGATAATGATGAGCATTTACTATTGATGGGCCCCACATCCGGCAGTCGTGGTAAGGAGGCCGGCAGTGGTTGTCTCTCCTCCTAGTTTTACCTGTGTGTGTGTGTGTGTGTGTGTGTGTGTGTGTGTGTGTGGCCTTGAAAACATACGGGGGAGCGTGCTACTTCTCCCCTGAGGTATATTTGTGTGAGTGGGTGTGTGAATGAATGGGAATGGGCGATTAAACTCCTCTGTCTGATAGTATGTTGCGCTGCTGTGGCCTGTGGTTGGATGGCCACATGGCTATGGCCGCTTTTATATCGGAATGAGATAAAAATGAAATTTCTTATACTGTATAATTGGAACCATTGGTTATAACTTCTGCTGTGCAGCGAGCTAACCATTATTTAATACAAAGGGAAAAAAACTTAAAATAACAAACAGCAACAACTAATAGGCTGATGATATTCTGGTGTATCAGAATCTTCCTACCCACTAACAGGTCCAAGCTTCCTAAGGAAGTAAGGAGTTGTCCTAAGGAAGCCCACAAGGAGTGAGGAGTGCACAGGCCTCACTCAGCCCGAACCAGACACACCTGGTTCCCTATACAGGCAAGTCTATAAGTACTGCCCTTAACAAGTTGGACCTCCCCCGTCCCACTCAGTTCCACCTGCCACATTAACATGATCTTTTTAATCTTAAGGTTGAAATTGTTGTTTAATATCTTTACTATGCTGACCCAGAGACACCCCCTGCAGTTTGTCTATGACAGTCAGAGGGAGAAGGTGCCTCCAGACCTCTTTTAGGCAAATTTGAAAAAGAGACCCAAGCAGAACTACCTCAAAAGCTTGGTGGAAGTTTAAAATGATGTCAACAGCGTAGTAACTTGTTCGTAAATTAACCTTTCAGTCAAGCATTTTGTTGTGCATTTACATCAGAACCATACTCAACTGCATGACCAACTGTTAGTAAATCCTCTTACTTTCTGTGACAGGTTCCTGCTTTCATACTGTCCAAACCAAAGGTGAGGATTTGCCACTCCACAAAGAGTGCCACCACTTAATTAATCTCATTGGTAGGGCATCCTTGCTAAGAGTGCCAAAAGGAGATCACCCAAAAAAGGTTTCATTTATTGTATAAATGGTCAAGAACCAGTAGACCTCTCTCTCCCTGATGTAATATGATTTCTTAATACATTTGATTTTTTTTTCTCATAGACATAGCATGTTGACCAATCAGTTGACAACAAAGGACTGCTGGCTTGTTCTAGAGGCTGCCAAGAGGGCCTTCTTGGCAATTGTAGATGACTGTGGTTCTGACACTCTGGAGCCTGATCAGTACCTCCTTAGGGTGTACTATCTTGAAGCAACCGAGGGCCTGGGTGATTCTGAAAGGAGAAATGTGGCCGACTACCTGACCCACACCAGACCTTTGTATATAGCTATTTATCTACTTATTTCAGTTTGTTTCCTTATTGATTCTTTCACTTGCACATGTTGCTTATTTACTTAAATTGGTGTCTAACATTTAATTCTTGCTCAGTATTTTGAACAGTTTGCTCCTTTATTCTATTTGTTGTTGTCACTTAATATGTCATACTATGTTGAAAACATTTGCACAATCTGCATTTGCATGCAACATTTTATTTGGCCAACTACTCTGCACATTTAGTTGATTGGTGTTTCAATTTAACCTTTTATTAGTATTTCATAGTATTTTATTATTTTATTATTAGTATTTTTTTCGTATTTTATAGTTCTTAGTTCTTCTTCTTTTGCCTTTTTGCTGTTATGCCTATGTTTAAGTTTTGTGTTATATTTTGTGTGTTTAAATAAACATTTCTCTTGTTTTGAACCTTAGTTTTATTTGAAAGTGATTCATTCCCATCGCAAGCCACTTTACTTTCTATTTAAAACCGATTCAAACGATTCAGTTGCGTCCCAGCTTAGCAATACTGACTCACTGCAAGCGCTGTATCCATCTTGTGGTCAAAGTGGGTAATACAGCCCACTGTGTCCATCCTGTAGTCAGAGCAGGCAATGCAGAAGGGAATACAGCCTTGATTTATTTAATGATTAAAACAAAAAGATGCAAGAAATTTGTATATATTGTACATTTAAATGCTGTTCAGTGTCTTTATTTTCTGTTTTTCAGATGTGTTGCACATATGGTATTACAAGCCTAGAGTCGGGGCTAAAATATGAAAAAAATCAAAGGAACATCTGGCAAGACGATTAGGTGGTAGCTGTACATTGGTGTGTGTATAAGCCATTATGATGATTTTGGTGAGTCTTTAGGAAGATTTTTATTTTCCGAAAATGAAAAAAAACAACTATTTTCTGTAATGCAGAGGGGTGTGTTCAACCCAGCTTGATGGCTTTTATGGGTTATTCTGGTCACTGGGAAAACCTGCAGCGCTAGGGAAGTTTCTGAAAATTAGCACTGCAGAGGGGTGTTAGTATCAAGCTTGACGATACCTGACAGGTTTCAAGGTTTTTTTTTAATATTTTTTTTTTGCCTTTCTCAAATTTTCAGTGGAGCGGTCAGTTTTCTGGATCAGGTCATAGATCTAGGGAATCAGTCAGTTCAGTTCTATAAAACAGTCTACATGTGATGCATATCTGGAAATGAGTGAATAAGTGTCTTTTTTTTTATGAACCTCCTGACCTGTAAGTAACAGAGGCGATCTTTTTTTCGGTAAGTTGTAGGCTTGGGATAGTTGACAGAAATATGCAAATGTATGTTCTACGTATAAGTCATAAATCATTATTTTAATCCTTTAACCAATGGGGGTAACACTTCCAAATAAGGGGCTACAATAAACAGTAAAATAGCTAGTACGTAAGACTTAAGTAAGGGTTGTTAACTGCCACATGTTAATGGTTTTCCCACTATTATTTGAGTATTAATTGTTTAATAACTATATGGTGTTATTAAAACAAATGGCAGAGAGTCTATTACACAGCTTTTGCCTTTCGCTCTCTTTGTTGCCTTGACATATCTGTCGGGTCAAATATGCTCCTCCATCCCCAGCTTCTGTCCCATCTCCTTCCAGGAATTAGCACACCAAAAAGTGTCCTAGTACTCCTGCAAGGAGGCATTGCAAAACATTAGCTCCTCCCTGTTTTCGACACAGTTTTACCTGGTGAGAACTCCTTAATAGCGTGGCAAGTTCAGTTTGGTGCATGCACTTTCATGCAAATATTGTGCGCCGTTGTCTGCAATGTTTCAAATCTCCCTTAATAAAAAATGAAAAAGTCCACAAAAAATGTACAGCAGTCCAAAACGTGAGACAAAAAGCTACAAAAATACCCCCCCTTCCCGCAACTCAAAGTCCAATGATAGTTTCCGTGAACACCCCAAAAATACAAAAAATCGAAGAAAACTTGGGTTTACTCCCTCCCAGAAATGGCTGGGTTGCTGGCCCCATCAGCGCCAAACAGCTCCCTCAGCGCCCAGTTTTCCATAAAGAACCTATAGGTGTTAGTTTTGACAAGACCTGTCATTTAGTTCCCACTTAAAACAATGACTCAAGGACTGCCTACTTTCACTCATTGCTGAGATTAGACATATACTCCCATTTCACACAGCAGAACAGCTAGTCCATGCCTTCAGCTACCAAGGCCCTCTCCTATGGAGCCACCTACCAGTCTCAGTCCAGGAGGCACCCTCCTTTTTGACAACAGGTAGAAATTAAATCCTAGATTAGCTAGATAAACTGCAATACGTTGAGACTGTACATTGGGTTCAATCTTCACCTTTCTCTCTGTGGGTGTGGCTTGGATGGCCACGGCCTTTCTCCATGTTTTTTCCCTAAGGTTTTTCTTGGGAGTTTTTCCTCAGCACATCTCTCAGTACATATTGTTGCTCACTTTTGTAAAATGCCTTCAAATAACATCTGTTATGAACTTAAAATAACGTGTTGAGTTGAATACAGCAATTTGATTCATGCTCTTCTTTAAAGTCAAATTTCGGAAAACTTTACAGTTTTAAATGACAGGTGGAATACTTTACACTTTGACAACCAAAACTTGATCTGCCCAGTCCACTGTTCAACCAATTGATCCTTTCCCCCCTCAATTTTCATTTGCCATTGAATCACTAAATCTAGTTAAAAGATTTTTTACAGTACACATCTATTTTTTCAGTTTTATTGAAATTGACGTCATAAAGGGAGCAATAGGTTTGTTCCTTGACAACCTGACTAAGCGATTAGTGACAGAAGCTTCAAGCAAATGAAGGTGGAGATCAAAGATCTCATGTGGTGCACGGCAGGTGCAAGTGAAAGCATTTGAAACCTCCCCACCATATACCATTCCAACACAACCTTCAGTGAACCTATTCAAATAGGATCAGTGAAGACCAACAGATGGCAACAGACTTAGATCCAAGCCTTTAATACAAGATTGTGTTCAGCACAGGCTAACGTGCTTTAAACAGCAGCCTTCTATGAGGTTCAAAGTGACATGAACCAATATATAATATGTCATATTTACATCTAGTAGCAGTATTTAGCTCCTTTATCTATATACACACACACACACAATATATATATATATACACACATATATATACACATATATATATACACATATATATAAATATATATATATATATACACATATACATCAAATCAAGACTACAAGAAGTTATTCAAAATTAAGCTTTTTTAGAATTTTGCAGTATTTTAGTCCAAATTATTGTTATTACTTGGCTTATAAGGAATTTCTCTGTCATTCCAATTCCAATTCAACATCCTGTGGGTCGAAGCCAAATTCCAATTCTTCAATTTAGTTGAATTGAATACCAAATTCACAATTTTGTACAAGCATGACAGAAGCATACAGAAAACTGGTCAAAAACTTTGTGGGCTGAACTGGGCTGAACAGAACAACCTCAGGCTGAATTAAATGTCAACAATCTCTCAGCCACAGAGGATGACAGGGGAGACTGTAAAAGAGGTTGAGAGTCAGAAATCCAACACCGAGGCTGTATACAAGAAGGGGGTGAACAGACTATTTCCTGGGGAAGATGAGATCCTTTAGCGTGTGCAACAAAGATGAGGAAGGTCTTCTACCAGTCTGTTGTTGCTGACAGAAACCTTAAATGCAACTGTTTGTTGTGGTAGCAGCATCAGAGCCAGTGCCCCCAACAGACTTGACAAAATTAAAAAGAAAGCAGGCTGGGAAATAGGTCTCAGGCTAGAGACCTTTGTGGTGGTGGTGGAGAGTAGAAAGATGAACAAACTGATCAAACAAACAACGATGAGCAGCCTCTCCACTACACATTGGGAGCAGAGCACATTTTCCAAACAGTAACAGAAGATCTTCATTGCCATATGCCATACACTGTACTATAACTATCTCTGACTGTCAGTTTAATGTTACATTTCACACCTTCAGCTCATTTTGCAGTACACTACTTACTATGTACATTATATACACAAGTACTTGCACAAGTAGAGGTTTTCTATTTAATCTGATATTTTTATTGTTGTTTCCCAAGACTTTCTATATTTTGTACTGTATTTGTATGTATGAGACTTGAGGATTTAATTAACTGCAAGATTTGAAACTAAGTATTAAAACTGACAATTTGAATTATGATTATGCAAGTTTCTCCAATTATTATTGGTCCTCCGAAAAGGTGCATAAATAAAATGTGTTATAATTATAAAAACATTCAGTTCAACTAGAATATAAATGTACATGTATTCAGAGCAGTGCAACACCTTGCCATGACAAACCAAATAAAATGTCAACAATGCACTTAATGCAGTCATTTTTGAGAAAGATCAGCATATCTGCTTTTTCTGGTAGGATATGTGATCGCTCTCATGGAACACACTCTCTCACTTGGGAGGCTGCACACATTAAAATGCCACCTCCTATCAATAATGGGCAGGGTCATCAGATGTCACTGTTGGCGGCATCTCGTTAGGAGAGACACAGAGAAAGGGCCAATCCCAATACCTCAGCACTAACCCTTAATTTTGTGCGCTCACGTGAGGGAGAGGGGTGTCCCGACTCGACAGGTAGGGCGAAGGAGAAGGGCCGGATAGCCCTCGAATTGAAGACGATGTCACTTGAAGCGAAGGGGCATGACGGATTTCCCATCATACATGTCCTTCACTGGCAAGATGGTGGACCAGACCGCCAAGCAGTTGTTTAAATGCAAGTAAGTTAGCATTAATCATTGATTTAGAGTGATGAAACTCCTTGCTTTTTTCAGGATTCGTAGTGGTAAAGTTCTTAAGGTTTATTATTGGTTTATTATTCAGTTTTTTCTTAAAATCAAGCATATTTGTGGTTAGGGTTGCGGACTCAACAGTACAATCCTCAGCCTTTCACATCTCAAAACCAGTACACTGGGGAATTTTTACACTGATGCTCTGCAGTTATTGGGGTTGTACAATCTGTACTGGTAACTATTGCCTCGATACTGGAAAAAATTACACACAGATTAGTCCGATAATACATTTTTTGCCTATAAAGGCAAAAAAATATGTACATAAACATAGCACCACCATTACCAGTGTGGTCCTCTTTTATTGCTTCTGCAAAAGAGAATGTGGATGCAGTGTGCAACAGATGCTCAGCCAGTGTGTGTGGGTAAAATGGAAAAAATGTGAGTGGGTAAAGTTTCAATACATCTAGTCTCTTAAGCCACCTGTTTAGAGGTTTGACCATCAAAACAATAGTGTATGGCAGGTATTTGAGGATGGAAAAGCCAGAGGCAGAAAGCTATGACGTTAATTCAGCATCTTTACTAACTACCTCACTGCATCTTTGCCTTTTTCACCTCTGGTGTATATATAAACTATCAAAAATGTTGTCCTTATCTGTATCTGCATTGGTTATGAAAGTCGGTAAGTTTTTGATTATTGGAATTGGTGGATTGGTGCATCCCTAGCACAAATTGTTTTCCTTACAAACAATTTGTGACCCACAGTCTATCCTTTCACACAATATCTGTAAGCCATGTGATGAACGCTTTTTGAATGACAACACAGGATATACTGTAATAGAGAGTCTATTAAGAAAAATTGCCCCGGTCTATATCAAAGCAACTGCTATTCATGGCAGCTGGACTCATACAGAGAGGGCAATGAATTTGGTCACAGACACACACACACACACGTCACCACAGAAACTGCAATTAACCTGCTCACAGACGCATGCATATATGCATTGTACAACAAACAAATGCACACAAAGGGGCATGCAACATATCAAACTTTCCGCACAGGACTTGTCTCGTTTATATCATTACTTAAATCTAGTTGCCGATCCCCTCCTGCAGATTTGAGATATGAGTTCACAAATTAGTTTGTGTGGTTATTTAAGTACAATTTTGCTTAAGCTCATTTAGCCTCTAACACTACTTTGATGAGAGGTAACCATTAAAGGCAGTCATTGAAAATCTTCATATATATATATATATATATATATATATAAATTGCAAAGTGGTGAAGATTTTCATATTTCATTTTGTATTAGTGAATTATTGTGAACTGTGTGGTGTGGACACAGGCAAAAAGGGTAACTTCCTTCAAAAGTTGAAGAAACTGACAAAGATTCCTATTAATAATAAAATACCCTTTGTTTCAAAGAATAGAAAATTCTTAATAGTGATTAAGAGGTTAGTACTGTCGCCTAACAGCGAGAAGGTCCCAAGACCATGACTGCTGGAAAAGCCCTATAGAAAACTAGTCCATTCACATTTACAATGGTTGCTTTGGTAGGTTGGAGCCAGTCCTGGGGAGGGCACAGCACAGGCAGAATGAGCAGTGACTCATTGTCATTTAGGGTGCACTCCCACTAGCCAATCATGCCATGCCCAAGCACTTTTGATCCCTAAAGTCTGGATTCTATGGCTCGTGTGAGTACAAATGAACTGTGTTTGAGCACTGCACACTTCCCATGCCTGGCATGGCACAGCTGGAAGAGGTGTGCTCCGGCACAGTACACATGGTCAAGCATGCACACGAGCACAGTTACATAGGGAAACCGTGAAAACGACAGCAATGGCAGTGGCAAAGTGTTCATGTTGGTCAGAAGAAGAGTTGGAGCGTTTGGTAGAAATTTGGTTGGTTATTTGCTAATTAACGTCCATGTTTGCTCTCCATCACGCAGCTTTGGTCCTTGTGGACCACTGCAGCACCTTATGGTCAACAGGTTGCTGCAGTAGCCCAACAAAGATAGTGGAAAAATGTAAATCGATTTTTAAAAAAAAGTTATAAAAAATATTTTAAATAACGATACAGAATGCATATCCTGTGGAGCACTTGATAACTATGGAGCTCGGATTTGTGTTGATATGGTTAACAAAGTGAGAACTCATGAGAGGTTTTGCTTAATAACCTTTGAGGTGCCAAGCGGATTTGGTGCAATTCAGTGGTCTCCACCTGTTGCATGGATACCACTGATCTTGTGATTATTTGTAGCATTATTATATTAGTTACTGGAACTGGAAACAGTGGAAACAACAACAGCAGAAGTAGTAGTAACAGCTGCAACAACAATAACAGCAACGACAAACCAATAACAGCTACACGTTACATCGTGAGTCGCATGATTGTGGATGTCAAAAAGTGCCACCGGACATGCTTTGTGGACTTTTAAAACAGAGCAGTGCACTTACCAGACTACTCCAAACGCTCCGTAGCCGATGGGCCTGTCGGGCTCTATGTCCAGCTGCTGCTGGAGGTGGTGGTTATGCTGTTGGGGATGCTGTTGCTGGGGGTGGTGATGAGTCTTGACAGAGGCAGCAGCCTGGACCTGGGCAGGAGCAGCGGCAGCTGCCGGCCCCGGGGCCTGTCCAGGAGCAGGCGAGGGGAAGTAGGGCTGCTGCTGACCGGGGTTTAGCATGACAGCGGCGGCGGCCGTGGAAGTGTGCTGCTGGATCGTGTGCACGGCAGCAGCAGAGCCCGGGTGCTGCAGGTGATGCTGGCCAGTGTGGTGGTGGTGGTGATGATGCATGTGGGGAGGCGGCAGGTGCTGGAGCTGATGGTGGTGATGCGGGTGATGGGCAGCCACTGCTGAGGAACCACCATTGTAAGCAGCCATCATTTTTGAAACATTTGTAGCAGCCGCGCCACAAAGAGCCATCCAATGTTGTTGAAATGCCTCTCTTCAGTTCTGGCTTCTAGAAGTCATACAGAGCTGCAACACTACAACTTGTGGAACGCATACAGAAAACTGAAGTAGGCTTTTTAATTACCACACCAAAGCTACTTCCAATCTGCAAGGAGAAAAGGTGCTCAGTTTGGCCTCCTTGACATAGTGTCAACAGCAGTCTGACCTACTTCCTTAATATTAATTCCCTTGCTTTCACACACCCATTCTGCTGCTGTAACCTAATGACCAGAGAAAAACAGAAATCATGTCATGAGCATGGAGCAATGACCACAGCAGTCTAAATCTGTGCAGCAGTCCTCGAGTCACAACAGGAATGATTAACCTAAAGTAGTGAATTGAAAATAACCCGCCCCTCCCACCCCCCCACCCCCCCACTGTATTTTTTTAAGTTTGTGGCCCTAGATGTTCCCCATGATGGAGGTGGTGTGTCCCTCACTCCTGATGATCGGTAGCTTCCCCTTCTTGCTGGACAATGTGATATAAAGGTGGTCACATGGGAGGCAGGATGTTCATCTTTTAGAAGTGTGCAAGTTTAACACCGCTCTGATTTCCACACCACGGGCGATCCACGCGCCTGTATACCGCATCTATTATTCCAAATTGTGCGGTCCTTTTAATAGCTGCGCAGGTTAGTCAGATGAATTGAACGTAGGGGTAATCTCCGAGCCCGTATTACCCCTGATCCGGTGCAGCGGAGGTGTTTCCCGGCCCAGGCCACAACACAACAGCGCTGGGAGGCAGACAAACAAACAGGCAGGCAGACGGGCCCAGGCCTCGGACATCCACTGCTCTCACATATTATTACACCAGCCCGACGAGCCGCTGGCCTGAAGTGAAACCCCCATCATTCTGACAGTGACGAAGCCTCGGGCATGACTTGAGACAGAAATAGACAAATCCTCGCAAACGGTTGGCAGGCAACTTATTTCCCCCCATCGACAGTCGTGTATTCAGGATATTTCACAATCGCCCGGCGGCGCACAGTCACAAATCCAAGGCGACAGGATAATAATGTGGAGAAAAGTTAAATCCTCCGAATACGGGTGAATGATCCGTCAGCGGGGAGCTGGGAAGATGGCAGCAATATTCAAAAAAAGGCAGATTGGAGCAGGCTAACGCTGTCCGTGCCGCCAGGTCCGGCTGGTGTCTGCGGAAGAAGAGGAAGAGCCCCGGTCACACCGCTACACCGTGGGCCCACGACACTCCGCGGCCACTGCCATAATCAAACTAATGCTCGCATGGAGAAATAAATAAATAAAACGAGCAGTTCATCCAACATGGGGCGCAAACCCTTAGTTACTCGGCGATGGGATTACGCACGACTGTCCTCCAATCACCGGCCGCGGCACGATGACGTCGGGGTAATCTTCCTGAGTGACAGGGCGCGCGGCCAGCAGGCATCAGTGAGAGCGCGGCTGAGCCGAGCCGAGGCTGCTACGCGGAACCAGTGGCACTGGCGCCCACACCGAGCCACTGAAACTACAGCGTCGAACGGGCTTCAATAACACAGGAAAACAAGTTCAAGTGACAACAAGGAAGCACGAGAGGAACACTGTTAGTATTCCCTGGACACTGCTGGTCACGTCAAAACTGGGACAGCGTTCATACAGTTGTTGTACTAAAATGTCCTATCTTGGATTTATTATTTTTGGACTGCATTGTTAGTGGTGCCTGAGTATAATGAAAAGCTTTTTTTTTTTTCAATTGTATGGCAAGGCATGGCATCTTTGTTTGCATAGTATATTTCATATCCAGCAGCAAGTCAATGTGCTTCACAAAAGCATTGAACAGTTAGTAAAAACAAGGAAAAACAGTCTTAAGCCTCTTTTTTTAAAGCCTTGTATGGACCTAAAAGTCAGGCACAGGGAATAGCACACTGTCAATAGTATTGAGCGGTCCGAGTTATTTAAAAAGAAAAATATAACAATGTGATAGTACAGGTGACAGCCAAAAAAAAGTTATGGGCGGTAACAGATGATTCTCACAAGATTACAGTCTTAATGAAAGGATATGCAGTCGCAACACAAATTTATTAGGAGCTACTTCCACCAACTCTTCTGGGTGGATCCCAAGGCTAGTTGAGATATAAGCTCTATAGCGGGTCCTGGGTCTGTCTCTGGGTCTCCTCCCAGATGTGCATGCCTGAAACACCTCACTAGGAAGACCAGAGCCCCACATCAACTGCATTATCCTAAAATTTTAAGAGGCAAGAGGGCGCACCTTAAATCGACCTTGAAAGTAAATATTCACATTTTTTTTACTTTTTAATATATGTAATATGTAATTATATATATATGTAATGTGTAATTTTTAATATATGTAGGATAATATATGTAGAAATTATAATGTTCAAACTGTGCAACAGTTTTGACACATTATCAAAGAACTTATATAGCTTGCAACATAATGTAATGGAAGCTAATGTAGGAAGCTAATGTTTAGGAGCACTAACTAAGGACTAATGGCACAGAAGTACACAAACAACTAGAGGAGATCCCCTGTGATCCATTAGAGGCCTCTATAGGCCAGCCTTTTTAAATGACCTTCTAACTTGACTGGGCAACGTCAACTGTTGGTAAAGGGGACAAGCTAGTCTTTTATTTCCTGATTGCATTGCCAAGGTTACTGTAGGCCCATGAGTGGATAATTTTGTTCTAACACTCTTATTATTATTATTATTATTGCACCAAGCCACATATTACTTATCATTTAAAACATTACAATATATTACCAATATTAATGTTATGATATTAGTGATAATTAACATCATGAATTTCACAAAGAAATGTTGAGGTTTTGGATAACATTTAATTTAACATGTCTGGCTTTTTTTTAAGTCGCACCGTAATTTGTTTCACATGGATTATTTTCCCTGCATGAGCATTTACTGGACCATTAAGGACCAATGATTGGAGATGTCCCATAAGGGATGGAAATAGTCTGACCAAATGAACACTCTTGATGGACAATGCTCAGAAAACAACAGCAGGGAGAGCAGCCTTGACTTGACCACAGACTCGGAGGGAAGGATGGATGATGTTTAGTGTTAATGTGACTTAATGGGGCTTTTCAGGTACACAGTTCTTGTTATATGTTGCTTCTAGTGATGTATATTACATGTACTTTGGACGAACCAAGTTAGAACAAATGTTTTAATATGTTGTGTCATGGTAACTTTAGTTAAGTGTGCACATTTTGTTCAAGAATCCCTTTCAGATTCTTTAACAAATAGTTACAGGAAGATGTAAAGTTTCCTGCCTGACAACTGTCATATTTTACTTATGTTTTATTACAATCTATAACTATTACTATACTTATATGTTATTACAAGTTTATAATGCAATATAATGCATTTATTTAGGTGCTGTACATGTGAATCTGCACTCTGTGTGTACAATGCCAGTAATTTTTTTTCAACTGTGCAAATAGCTCAGGCCTATTCAGTATTTGTGTTGGAAACAAATGTGTAGATTTCTTTTTCACAACACAGTGTTGCTTGCTCAGATTGTCTGCATCACCAGCTGAAAACTTGCAGGTTATAATGCTACACACTGAGTGTACAACGTCTTTCAGTTGCATTCTTGACACTTGGCTGAGCAAATGAGCTGATGTAGTGTATCCCCCTATCTGAAATAGATGGCTACTGCTCATAGAGAATTTCTTTAGGACATACCAGCGAAAACAAAAACTGCTCTCCCTCCGTACTGATGCTGCAACAATTCTGACTCCCAGCTCCTCTGGACTTTCAATGAAAGGTGATGGTACCTTCAAAGGATTTAAACGGTAAAACAGCAGCCCTTTTATAGCCAATGTAGAGATTGAACTCTGAATATAACCTTGTCGGGACCAGCTTATGAGCAAAGCACAAGTTTCCATGGTGATCTGTTTCTGTCTAGGATTTGTCCAGTCACCGTTTGTGGCTTTAGATCCAACATACCTTGCTAACACCCTAAACTTGCTTCGTAGTACACCCCTTAAGTTGGCAAACCCACACACTGCAGTATCATTTTTTTTAAATATTTGAAGACCTTCAATGATAAACAGGTAGAGTGGCAGGAAATGGGGAGAGACAGAGGGGGAATGACATAGAGCAAACAGCCATCATCTGGATTCAAATTGAGGGTGCTACAGTGAGGACTGTAGCCCTCCATACATGGGATGCCTGCTCTACTGACTGAGATAAAGGATGGCCCTGCATCTTTTTTTGGTTTTTAACATGTTTTTCAACAAATCAAAACAATGACACAGCAAAATGAAAAGAGTTACATTTCTGGCGTCAGTGTTTTTTTGAGGAGAGTAGAGTTAATTACACTCTGAATAGAGTTACATTTCAATTGTGCAACTCTCTGTTGACATACTGTATAGCTAGTGTTGAAAAAAGTGTCACAACGGAGTGTTTTCAAATTGACACTTAAAGCGTCTTCACAATGGCTTTAACACTGCTTCGTCAGCTCTGTGACTCTGAACCTGGCTGCGACACTGACGCACCCTCATCTCCTCATATGCACTTCATATATGAAGTTCACATATGAAGTGTACCCCCAAAGCTGTCTACATTCCAGTCTCCAGCAAACTCTGTTGTACGGTAAGTAATAAGATATGGTATGTTAAGGTAATAGTTTGATCGATAAATATAGATGTTTTCCTTTTGATCTTTTTTCTTTCTCTCTTTCTTTGGTCTTTTCTTTGTTTTATTGTAATCTATGCCACCACACTGTGTGCATGTAGATGGGTAGAACTAAAGACTAAACAAGACCACACACTTCTACAACCAAAACAGAACACTGAACAGAAAACACATGACTAGCATGACTGAATATTAAAAGAAAATATAATTGACCGACCTGAAGAATAATGAAATAAGACAGCTGTCACTGACGTGTCTTCGTGATCTTAGCTGTACAGTATGGTGGCAACTGCCGACTGAAGGACACATATGGGGGTATTATTGTTTAATAATGCAGCTTATTTAGAATTTCTATAGGTGGTCACGTGCCCCAACTCCTCCAAATGGGCACAGTTCTACAAACATGTAAAACTAGTTAGGGTGTGTATAAACATGACAAACTAGTGACAAGCTAGTGATGGACAGGCCCATCAGGGCGGGATTAAGAGAGAAATGTGCTTCAATGCACAGCTCTCCATTTGCTATTCAGTCTGTAAAAGAACATATGAGTGGAAATTGGATTGGAATTGGGTCTTATAGATCATTATTCTAATCTTAATGAGCATTCAAAGCACATTTATAGACACAAGTCATATTTACCCCTTCACACCCATTCATACACTGGTGGCAGAGGCTTCCTTACGTGGTCCATCTGCTTTAAACAGTCACACACTCCAATCTTGATGACACAACATCAGGGGAAAATCTGGGTTCATCATCTTTCTAAGGTTACATGGGTTAAAAGGTTATGACATGGCTGCATTGGGCTGGGATAGAATCACAGACATTTCAATCTGGGGACATCCACACTCCTTCCTGAGCCATAGTCTCCCAAGTTGCCCAAGTAGAAGCAAGTACAAACAGCTAAAAATCTAAGCTAAAGCTAAAAAGAGAAAGGACGAAGTGCTCAGACATCTGGGGCCCAACAAGGTGGTTCAGGTTTATGTCAGCAACATGGGGTGATACTGTGCATCTGGAAGGAGACCCAGGGGCAGACCTAAGATAAGCTGAAAAAAATAATTCTCTTGTCTGGCCTGGGAATGCCTCGGGATCCCCCCGACAGGAGCAGGCAGAAAACGAGAGACCTGACCCTATTGACACACCTCCCCTTCCTGCTTCACCCAGCCTTTTATTTTGGAGGTTCGCCCGGATGTGGTTTTATTTTGTTGACATTGCCTTGACAATTGTCGTTTTTAGCACTCCAACTGACTGCCACGTCGAGTTCCGTGAGGAGCGGCGGACGAGAAACTTTGTGCTTGGAGAAACCCCGCTTTGGAGCAACTCAGAGGAACCTGCCAGAACTAATCACCAGCGCGAGACTGCTCACAACCGTGACGAACGTAAGGCAACTCTCCATACCAGTCTTGTTGACCAGTCAGCCATGTGTCGCCTGTGTGCAGGGGTCCGTCGCTCACGTTCCCTCAAGTTAGTCGTGGGAAGATGAGTTGACCCACCTGACAGAGTGCGGAGACGTTGTCAACGTCCTTCCCGCATAGTGTACAGTGGGAGAGTGAAACCACATGGCCGGCAGTCGTAGCGTTTGAGGCAGGCGGCTACTCGTGTGTGTTGCTGGTGATAAGTGCTTGCACGATTCACGGCGGGGCAGGAGTGTCTCGGCCGCGGCCCTCACCCTCGCCCTCCTCGGGCTTGAGTTTGTTCTCTCTCTCTCTCTCCCTCTCTCTCTCTCTCTCTCTCCCTCTCTCTCTCTATTTATTGCTCCACCACTGAAAACACTGACACCCCGCAGTATCATGTCATTTCGTAGCATCGTGGCTCCCAGGCTGCCGTCAACAACGCAGTTCATTTTATTCAGTTTTATCACAGAGAGTGTCACCCCGGCGCACTAGTATGCGCTGCCAGGCTGCCGCATATTATGTGGTTGATACGCGTCGTCTACGTCTTTTTTTTTTTTTTACATATATTTAAATCAAGCACTTGAAAAAAAGGAGCACACATTCAACAAGTCTCTTTTCGTGTATTTATTTTACCAGCGGTCTTTACAACTCACTGCCCTAATCACAGTCACCCCTCTTAATGAAACAATAATATAGTCTGAACAAACGTAAGTATATATAATATATATGTGTGTGTGTGTGCGTATGTGAATGATAGACATGAGGAAGGTGCACTATGACGTGATTTTATATGAAAAAAGCATCGTCTTTAAGGGCACCTGTCATTTTACTTTTCTATGCAGGATTTACATTTAGCCGAAATGTCTGATAACTACAAGTGGAAAGGGTCTTATCAGTAAAAGAGTTGCTGAAGTTTGAGGTTAGAGGTATAGGGTGGGGTGTTTTTTTTTTTGTCGGTTCTGATTCTGCTTTTTCAATTCCTAATTTTGATTCTGTTCAGGTGGAAAGGGGTTGAAAAAAAGTAAAAAAAAAAGGTGGAATCACTGTTAAGGTAATCAAACATATAGGAAAGTACCACCTCCCACCACCAGGAGACAGTGTCATCAGATGTCCACAAACAAAATAAGCCACAAACATAATAAAAATCTGCAGCTTTCATTGTAATAATCCCGCAAATGTAATAGATTTTCCACTAGTGCAATAACCACTGCCTACTACAAATGTATCATGTTATCTGTTATGTTTGCAGGGAAGTGAAAATCAACTTTCAGCATTGTAATAACTCCTCACAAATGTAATAATCCAGTGAATAATGGTTGCATATTGTAATAACTCCTGACATATGTGATGATGCAATGAGGGGTTGTTGTGGCTACTGTTGTTTGTTTGCTTGTCTATACTATATCTTTGTTTTTCCTTTACAATTCATAAAATTGTTGTGTGGCATGTGAATATGTTTATAAGATTTATTTCTTTGCATAAGCAAAATGCTTCTCAGGTGTGACTCCAATGTTTTTTTTTTCCTCCACTCTTCCCATTCATTCTTATGGGGAAAAAAACAACTTAAGAAGGTAAAGTGGGAAACACTTGGCTGAAGTGAAGCTTGTTCCCATGAGGATAATAAGGACACCATCATGGAAGTGAAAGCCTCAGGAGCACACTGATGTGATTTGGTGGTTATACAATGAATATTGAGGCCACTGTCACAAATTATACTTATAAGTTCAAGTGTGCTTGCATGAGACTGCAAATGCATTGCGACTTGTTAAGAGATGGACATACGCTAGGGTCAGTCGGAGGTCATCTTTTGAATTGTTTTAGCTTGAAAGATTTATAAGAGTGTACTGTATATTTCCCTAGAGCTGGATAGGCTGTGACTTGGACCAGTGCAGTAATAGAAATATTTTATAGAAATTTCAAGCGATCGTACTGTCTGTTGGTTTGCAGTTGCACTCTGACAGAGGCAAAAAAGCACAAGCCAAAGGGTCTTTCTGGTGGGATTGATGGAAGAACTGTACAACTTATCAAGATGATGAAAGTAACAACAAGAGACCTTGAGTTTGTCTCATGTTTAAAGTTTCAGTTAAGTTTCTACATCAAAGTATGACAATTCATTTATTGGTTGTTAAAGGGCAAAAAATCTTTCAAGGATCTTGACTTGTAATCTAGAGGTCTCAGGTTTAAATCCCCCACATGGCTGTAGGGCCCCAAAGCAAGGCACCTCACCCAATTACTCCCCGGCTGCATCAGGTACATCATTAAGCTTGTGGGCTTAATGTTTGGGAAAATATATCACATGCCAAAAAAATGCATCTTCCAGTGTATTTGTATTTGTATATATATTTTTTTAAGCATTATTTGCAATGATAATCAATAAAATGTATTCATTCTGTCTAGCTTTCTCCCTGTATTTCCTCTGTGGCCTCTCTTTCTCTATTTAACCCTTTAAGATGCTAACCCTGACTTATGTATCTTATGTGGGCTAACCCAGGTACAGCCATTGGCAGATATGCTGGTTAAGATGAGCTGTGCTGGGCTGAGTTTGGTTATCAACCCAGGATAAAACCCAGTGGACACTTTCGGTGAGAGTGCAGAGGGTCGGTGTACTCAAGAGGACGTGTGCACCGGACAGGGCAGTGGGTGCCAACCACTACGGCCTCAGGCACGGAGGACAAGAGCTTGCCACAAGGGTCATGGTGAGCAGCTGCCCGTCAAAAGAAGCAGTGGAGCCACTGCCCATGCCCCATCATCCATGGCCTCATATCTCCTTGGACTTTGTTAATGGCCCCTCTTCAGGGATCCTGACCATCGTGCATCGTTTTAGCATGTAGTGTAATATCACTCCCCTGCCAAGCTTCCCCCTGCGAAAATGGCCGAGTTTGTTTTGGTCCATCGCCTCCTCGTCAATGTAGTATGAGACCGTGGCCCCCATTTGCATCTGTCTTCTGGAAGGAGCTTTTTAGTCTCCTGGGGGCCACCGTCAGTCTGTTGTCTGGATTTCACCCCCAGTCCAATCCAAGGACAATCAGAGCAGGTTAATCAGGAACTGGAGATTACCTCACGGAATCGCTTATCCTGGTCGTCACAGTTGTTATGTGTGGAGTATGCCCAATGGCACCCTGGTCTGCTCAGCCACTGGTCTTTCCCCTCCAGTGTGTCTACAGCTATCATCCCTCACTTGAAGAGATGGACCAGATTGTCTCCCAGGATTCAGACCCTGAGGAAGCCCAACCAAGCCCATAGATTTCCCACATGGAAATATTTACGATAACTTTGTTTACAAGACATGCAAGTTGTCATTTTGTATTTGTTTGAGTAATTTTCTTTTTACTTGAATTGTCACAAGACACTTTCATGTAAGCAGTATGTGCTTTTGATTTTATTGTTGAAAATCACAGGCATAAAAGAGGTGGTAAACATAAGTGTAGGAACTGGGGTGCAAAAAAAATGGTAGCAGGTGCTCTGGACTGAATTTGAAATATTTCATAGGAATGTAGTTTGCTTGCCAAAAAGCTGGAGAGCAGTACCATAATGAGTGTCTGCAGGCATGGTGGAGATTCCTACTTCAGAATTGGAAGGAAATCAGCATTTTAATGCCTGCAGTGTGCCTGCAGTGTAAATGAAGTCTTAGTGTGGGAAAAGGGTAAGATGGGAGTCCAGTAACCCTGCAGCATCGATTTTTGCACCTGCTGTATTTCCTCAGAAAGGGTTTTCAGCCCACGCCAAACTGGGCTATTATATTTCAGAACAGGATGAATGAATGTCAGACAGATCTGTTTAAGTGTGCTTTTACAGCAGGATATTCTGGGAGTCTTTGCGTAGGGCAGAGGTGGTTAAAAATGTAATTCCATTTAATTCAGCTTGCTTTTACCTACCACTTTTGAGGAGGAAGTGACAGATGGCGAGGTGACAGCAATTGCTGCATCGTGCTCTCTCTCTCTCTCTCTTGGCATCTCTTTTTCACTCTCTCCCCGCCGTTTTCATTCATACTATTGGTCAATTCATCAATGTGACATGAGAGTGATGAATAACAGCTGAACAAGTGACAGTCTAGTACAAGTTTGTTCAGTGAAGAGAGTTGACCATATCAATTAAATACGTTGATTTGTTGTTACTACTTTGTGTAGCTGAACATAAGCCAAATAATCAGTATACCTCTGTGTTCTTGTCAGGTTCCTGTGTGCTCCGTGGAGAGGTGGGCTGAGTAATTGTGGAGACATCATGAGACAACTGAAAGGCAAACCCAAGAAAGAAACCTCCAAGGACAAGAAGGAGCGTAAGGAGGCCATGCAGCAAGCCCGGCAGCAGGTGGCCACTGTAGTACTGCCTACACTGGTTGTAGTAGTGTTTCTTATCGTTGTCTTCGTCTATGTGGCCACCAGGCCAGGTGCTACTGAGTAGGCCTGAAAGGAGGCCTGAAGTGACAGGGATGTGACAAAGCGACAGTGGCTGTACCCCAAAGTATTATCACCGTGTGACAATGATCCCTCTGCAGGCCAGAAGAACTTCCGGAACTGAGAAAGTTCATCCCTGCTGCCTCTTCATGAGTGAAGAAATCAAGATCAATTTAATCACTCTCGAACAGCAATTAGATTGACACTGAAGTTTTACAATTGATGCAATACCAAGTACACCAAAGGACACATGCACAGCTTGCCAAGTTAACCAGGGGATCCGTACAAATCTATTTTCCAAATGGCTGTACATGTATAAGACTTGCAGTCAAAGCAACATGGGCCTGTTTTCACACAGTTACCACTCTGTGCCATCTGCGTGAATGGAATGTGTTGAAAAATGATCACTTTGTTCCTGTCATGTATCATCTGAGTGCAACTCAAAGCTATCACATTGAATGTAAATGTAGACTGTTATATTAAGTCCAGTATGCTCTAATACAGCTGAAATGCTTCATCTTAAATGTGGAGGTATCCTGTTTGTTCTATTAAGTTATTGAAAAGCATACCTATGCAGTATGTAATTAAGTGCCTTTACCCATTTGAAACTGTATTATTTCAGTTCAATAAATGACTTTTATATCATTTATAAGTGTGATCAGTGTCTAGAATTTTTACTTATATTGTATCCCTTTCGTTGCTATTGAGGCCAAATGTGTCTTATAGTATTTTAAATAAAGTGGTAAAAATCATTTCAGCAGAATTCTTTGTTACTATCGTAAGATTCAGCATTTTCTTATCTATAACCATAACTATGAACTTATCAGAGGTAAAGGAGGATAATGGTTAACGAGAGCCACGCAAACACATTGACCATCTTGTTAAATGGGAGAGTCTAGCTGCGTATGGTCTATAAACTAAACCATATTTGGTCTAGCCTTCTGAGCATTTCCTGGTTACGTCATTCCATGCTACTACCATCAAGACAAGACGGCGTGAAGCAGTTGTTTTAACCAACCAGAGTACTCTAGGTAAAAAAAGGCCTTCATGGCCATTGTTATTCGGGAGTGTTGCTTGGCCTTATCCAATGGGAGCGGAGACATGGATGGGGCACCGCCATAGAGACCTTGGTGTTCCTGTTCTGACTGGTGAGTGGGTCATGCACAAGTCATCTCGTTTGAAAGCATCATCACATTTTGCATGTTTCCCTAGTTTCCGCCAGTGCATGTTGTCTGTCTACCTGTGCACGCCTGTCTCTGTCCACCTGCATGTTGTACCTGTCGACTTGTGTTTGTTTTGTGTATTTTGTCTCTGTCCACCAGTGCACGCCCATCTCTGTCCCCCTGCACATGTTGTCTCTGTCCACCTGCACATGTTGTGTATGTCATCTCTGCCTGTGCATGTTGTCTCTGCCTGCCTGTGCACGCCTGCCTATGTCCTCCTGCACATTACCTCAGTCTGTCTGGGCATATTGTCTCTGTCTGTCTGTGGATGTTGTCCCTGCGTCCCTGTGCATGTCTGTCCCAGCCTGGCTGTGACTGTCTGTCCGACCACTGTATATACCCCTATACTCCTTCCTTCCTCTGCTTCTCTCTCCATCTCTCTCTTTCTATCTGTCTTTCTGTCTATCTATATCCTGACACTGTACTCACTTCCCCACATCTTAAGTCCTCTTCTATTTTTTCCCCCTTACAAAAATTACAGGATATTGATGAATACTAGTTGAATACTAGTTCCAGCTGATGCACAGGGCTTTGCTGGGAACAGTGGCAATTGGGCGCGCAGGGTTGGGTGCCTTCATTCAGCCTCGCTACGAGAAGGCACACGGCGAGGACAAACTAGGACAAGTGCCAACTGTGCCACTGTTGAGGAGCAAGTAGGATGGTGGGCAGGAAGGTGTCCCTAGGCAGAGATTTGGCAGGCAAAACTGCTAGGCGTCAAGTTCATAGTCCAGGCTGTGAAATATGCCCTACCCAGCCCTGGAAATCTCTATCTCTGGGGTAAGGGTGACTCACCAGATTGTTGACTATGCTCTGGGAGAGGCTCACTTGAGCACTTCCTCAGCACTTGACTGAAAACACTGGCCAATGGCTGCCATTGCTGGCAGCAAGTCTTCTCCATCTCAGTAACCAACAACAACACCAGGCCGCACCATAACAAGAGGAGCATCGTCTTTGTCAGGGCTGCAGAACAGCCTCAATAATAGTCCATATCATCAACCAGCTCATAAGTTGCAAGATGTATCTCTCATTAATTTTCCATGTTGTTTTTGCATCTTGTTCTGGTGCTCCAGATGGACAAAAAGCAAATCCATGTTGTTTGTTGTTTTTTAAAACTTGTTTTTTTTCTCTTTACCTGGGTAAAAACCCTTTGAACACAATGTATGTGAATGTGTATGAAATGTGAAATTTTTCAAATTCAGCTTTATTATTTGTTGAAAAAAGTCACTAAAGTACAATAAATAAAGATGGCAAATACGAAACTCACACTCCATCTGTTGATTACAGTGTGATTTTTAAGCACATATATAGTATTTCAATGTACTTTTGTTACAATTTACTGCAACCAAGTGGATTTCTCCTACACACCCTGTGCAATACATGTGCATGTATCACTGCACATGTTCTGCTGAGATTGTCAGTCACTGAAGTGTGCAGCTACACCGTTCAGTATTTATGCAAACACATAACTTTTCATCTTACTATTCAGTTTTGCACATTCCTTTTATAACTTCATACATAATATTTAGACTTCTACTTTTTTCTTCCCTTCCCATTTACTACACTTCTGTTCTTAAGAAGACAAATGCAGTTTCGTAAGAATCAGTAACGTCCGCCCAATGTGATCTCACAAAAATATGGTTATGATTAAATTATGATTAAATCAGTTGTTTTCATAGTCCGAGGATAAAATATATTCTCCTCTTCAAACCCCATGTCCTTAAAATGTTATTATATTATAAATTATATTATAATCAGCATGCTGATTGACATGTGATATTAAAACAAATTTATTTCCTCATCCTTATTCGGCTTGGGGCAGCACAAGTCGCAAACAAATGAAAACACTGCTGTTGTCTTTATCTTACATTTGCTGCTGATAAATACATCCTATACATCCGGAGTTTCCATAGACAAGACCGTGCAAATAATGCAATTATTGATATAAAGTCCTAAAATTAAATGCACTTCACTGTAAAACGCTTTATTCGAGCAAGCGGTTGTTTATGAAGCCAAATAAAACCTTTCTCTCGCTGTCAACATTTAGTCAGGTCCTCATACTACGACGCATGCGCTAGACTGAAGCGATCAAGCTGCTGCCTTCCTATATTAAAATCGGAAGTATACAATCGTACGTCAAAATGAAAGGCAACCTTGGAAGTATGACAATTTGCAAACGTCAAAAACGCTGCTCTGTCCGCGGGTATAGCATTGAATAATGACACTTCAATGTTAATATCAAAGTGTCAAAAGACATATTCAGAGGATTCACAGGATGCCATTGTTTACTACAATAAAACCCCTCAGACAGTGAAATCCATATTTCAATATTTCACACTCATTCATAGGGAATGTTGATGAAGTGGCTCTTTGGGTGCACTATCTGTGCCCTCCGAGGACGGACGTTCAGAACGTGCATGTTTATTTTGAAGATCACACCTGGAAGCGGCCCGTTCCCACTGCAGAGAGCTTGACGCTGCTCTCCAACGCCTCCCATCAGTTTCACTGAAGAAGACTTCCGGTGGTGTGTCATGGCGGTGGCATGGTGAATTCTACAGAAAAGGAAAACACTCGTCCGTCTCGCCCTCTCCCACCGACTCGGGACACATTTCCATGCAGAAGTGAGGCTGTCAGTTCCCGCATCGTACGTTGGGTTTAGCAGCACAGCGTTGCGGTGTCCCTCCAGCCGGTCATGGCGGCTCATAAACCAGTGGAATGGGTCCAGGCCGTGATTACTAGATTTGATGAGCAGGTAAGATGAGTTGATTCAAGCGATGGGTGTAGCAAGCTGTGCAGTGTTCAGGCCCCGGCACACAGGCTAACGGACACACACTGACACACACTGCTGGGTCCGGCAGCGTTTCCCCTTGCATAAAGGCAGATTCGGACAGAAACATTTGTTCTGTGTCGTTCATCCCGGCTGCAAAACATCGAAGAGGTCTTTTTTTAGGACCCGTCGTCTCCTCGATAATAGATTTATCCCAGACTGCTCCTATGGTTCGTACAGATCAAACATTAGATGGCCGGCCACAAAACAACCCACAACGAAGCAACGGATCGGTACGCCGCGAGCCTGCAATGCGAACCCTCTGCGTGGCCGTGAAGTTTAGATGTTTGGGCAGCGTTTTCTGCCCCGGCGAGCTAGGCAGCTAACGTTAGCAGGCCCGGTTATCTGATGTAAACAAATAAGAAGTGAGTGTGTCCGCACGCTGCTCTCATATGAGGTAACCGAGCTGGTGACAGGGACGGAAACACGGGCAGCAGGAGTGGAAGCCTCAGCCCTGCCAACAAGTTACCTTGCTGACCGTAGCCTCCACCTGACACCCACAGGAGGGGGACGCTTGGAGTCGAGCTTCACTATTCTGTCACATTCTCATCAGGGGGAGTGTTTTGGGGTTTTTTTTTTTTGCTCGTCAGTTTTGTTGTTCGTGTCGCAAACGTGTTCACAGGTGACTCTTATTGGTACTTTCGTCCGTAATAGCACAGCACGGGGTTTGCGTGACCTTGACTAGCTTTCGGTGTTTACAAGTGTATTGTGCGTTTGGATGGACTGCAAGGCATTGTCAGGCAGAAATGGAATATTGTGTTTATTTCATGCTTTGAAATAAAATAGCGTTTTGTGTCAGTTTGCGTTCCCGACAAAGCTGGAACAGACAAAGCAGATTTACTCTAGTGTCCTGTCAGGATTTTTAATACTGTATGGGTGATGAGGGATCTTCGCCTAGTTCACCTTAGTTCTAGTAATAAAGTGATCATTTTATTCATCTATGTGTGTGATTGTGGCCCATAAACAAGATGTTGTCCCACTATCCCAACTCAGTCCCTAGGAGCAGGATCACAGTGTGTTTTTTGTTGTCTTTACATTGATGGCTAGTGGTTGTATAAAACTTGGTCTATGTTTGACCTAGTATTTTGTCAATATTTTGCCACCTTATCTAAGCTCATTGTCACCTATTTTAAAGTAATTTGTCTTTGGTGTCATTTTAGTGGCTCAGTTTATTACCACAGGCAGCGTAAGGGCTTTTAACATGTTTTCAGTTGATTCCTGGCACTTGAATACCTTCCCTTTGTTAAACAGCTGAATATCATCTAATGTGTTTGTGGAATTGTAGAGCTACAGACAAAACATAAGAATAAGTGGTTAATTTATAAGTGACTCTGGCTCTCTATAGTCCTATGTATCAAGGCTCCAGACCAACTTTTTAAACTAAAAGCACAGTGGCCCTAAAATTTAGACGTGCAATGTAAATCAGGTTGCAAAAGCAAACTTTCAGATTTCTTATTTTCAGCATATTACTGATACATGCTTTGATAATAAATTCAGAAATTACAATATTTTTAAATGTACTTTTTTTTTTTTACACTTGACCGTGCAACCCTTTGACATGGCATAAGTGCAAGAAACATGATATATGCAGGCTACAATTTGCACTAAATCATATAAAGATAATGTTTAGGGGGACTAAATAACTAATTGCACAGAATAGGTAGACAACTTACAGCTTTCACTCTCCCTACAACAGATCCCCTGTGGTCCATTAGGTGTCTCTGTAGGCCTGCTGTTGTAATTTGGCCTCCTTGACCCTTTACCCTGTCTTAGCCACATCAACTATTGGTAAACGGGACCATCCAGCCTTTGGGACATTTCCTGATTTAATTGCCTAGGGAACCATACATTCATCAAAGGATCATTTTAATAACATTATTATGTAACTATATTACAATATCACACTATACTGTACTAAAGAATGCATGATTATGATTATGATCATGATAGTCATATTAGTGACACATAACATTTCAATAGAGATGTTGAGGTTTTTGGGTTTAATGAAGTTTTTACATATTTGGAATATTTCATATCAGACTAAAAACCAACTATTTGCATTTAATAGCAATTTAATCTCCTGCACCTTCTGCATGTGGTCACCATGATAAATATAGATTTTTTAGAATTGTCTCACAAAGAAGTATTTGTGTAGTTCAGTATTAGTGTAGTTTTGTGTGTTAGGTTGTCAATCATGCTGACTCACTGAACTAAACGAGGACCAACAGAGAACAACAGGAGAACAGAATTGTATCTAGTTTTCTTGAGTAGGAGTTTGAGGTAGTGGACGTATTCTAACTATCTGTTGTTATTGACCAACTTGCCATTACTAATTACCACCGTGTTACTTGTTCTTACTAGCGTCCATCTCCATTAGCGATCACGTTTAAATAAACATATTTATGTTAAAGTGCTTCACCCTGTGTCAGCTCAGCATCTTGTGCTGGCTTGTGCTACTGTGCGTCAGTGATAAAGGTCTCATGCTCCATTTGTGTGAAACACAAATAGAACATGTCGTATATTGCGAGAAACAATTAAAGCTTTTATTCAAGAAAATCTGGCTCAGTTTATTCTATGAGTTATTTGAATTATTCAAGTAATTGCTTCAGCCCTACTTGTAAAATAAAATTGCCTCAAGAATCTCAATTCACACATGAACCAGTAATTGGCATTCAAGTATCCATATTATGTCCAGCATTGCTACCTTCTAACTTCTTATTTTGAATGTAGGATGTAAGATGAAAAAGCTAATTAAGTTCTCCCATGCAAATTGCCTAGGTTTGTTGTATTGTTGTATATCACTCTGATAGTTTTATGATCAGTTCCAACTCCCATTTTAATTTCACATGTCATTAATTTCTTCCGGGTACACAGCGCACATTGGTTTGTGCGTTTGCTGATCGGTGTCCCAGTCGGAACCAAGGTTTTTGTAGTTTGCATGTTCTCTCTGTGTGCGTGGGTTTTGTGTGAGTGCCCTGGTTTCCTCCCACGGTCCAAAAACGAGCATTAAGGTGGATTGGAGACTTTAAATTGTGTGTAAGAGAATGAATGGCGTGTATGTGTCTGGCATTTGACAGAACGGACTTGGGTCCTTCAGGGTTGAGGGTGGCTCTCTTGATGACCTTCTCCAACAATGTGGTGGCATGAGCCATTTTCTTTGGATTGGTGGCTTTGGAGCAGCAGCATCTCATCAGCTGTCCAGAAGAGACTAGACAAATGAAATTAGAAGGCCAGCTCTGTCCTGGGGTGTCCCCTGGACTCACTGTAGAGATAGTAGGATAATAGTAGAGCTATCAGCTCTGATGGAAAATGTTTCCCATCGCATGCAGAACATCATCACAACTGCCCTGGGCAGCTACTCCAGCGATGGATTCCTTATCACCAATTGGGGGAAGCGGAGACCTCGTTGGGATTCGCTGGCCCTTCGTTGTTGTTGTTGCTGTTGTTAGACTATATAATGCCCATCGTTGTCACTAGCAGACCCCACATCTCCATTCATTGTATTCACCAAAAATATTCATCAAAAAAAAAGATTCACCAAAAATTTGGCCACTGAAAATTGGGCTAAAAGGATTTCAACACTGAAACAAGATTGAAACAACAAGTTGGTCACACTACTGGGCAGGGAAGTTCTGGTGATGGTTTTTGGGTTATCACAACATTCTGAGTCAACTTGGTGACTTATCATCGCTATATGTAGCAAGTAGTCATATCCCTTTCGTGAAAATGGTCCAAAGAAAAAATACTGACATATCTACAAAGTTTTTTCAGTGGCTTTGGAGACGTTAGCAGACCACCATTAAAGCCTCTTGCTCTTTATCTTTATCCCATGGGGTGAACTGGGAATCTGAAATTCCCGTGCTGGTAACCGAGGGGAACCAGAACTGCACATGCACACGCCAACTGACTGTGAAATGCCATCTGATGTTTTCAGCATTGCATCCTTTTGTAAACCCTTTCTGATCTTCGTTTGTTATCGTGCTTTTGTTGTCTTTTTTTCTGAACAATCAAAACTCCATGTCCGATCCTTTTCATGTTGTGTGATGAGAGGGATAATTTAATATTTTGGAATTTCCTGCGGAATGGAAGATGAGACAGATATTGCCTAATACTTTCTTCATCCACAGTCTCGGGCTTGGACTATTAAGTCTTTTAGTATTTTTGGGGAATTTTTTTCCAATTTTTTTTCTGGCCCATAGCTTATTTTCTCATTAGAAAATCTTAAGGGTCTCTAACTTTATGTATTTTACTAGGGCTGGAAAATACTAGTATGTATTTAGTTGTTTAAACTGTCGATTATTTCATTGATTAATCCATCAGTTGTCTGGTTTAAAAAGTGATGCGAAAACAGAAAATTATTGATGCCCGTTTCTGAAAAGCCAAGTAAAGGTCTCTGACTTTTTTCTTTTAGTTTTCTTTTTAGTTTTCTTCTCTTCAGTGACGTTCCATTTCCTGCCAGTCTAAGGAAACCGGAAAATATTCCTATTGGGAAAGCAGAGATAAGAGAAATTTGACTCGATTTCTTAAAGTGATTCTCAAAAATGCTTAAATTGAGTAATCATTTATTTTAAAAAAAATTGACAATTTTATTTGCTGATTATTAGTCAATTTTTTTGTTGCTTTTGGACACCATTCCTAAAAATTTTGTTTTATGAATCTCAAGAATTTTCTTTCTGGTTTTCTAGCTGCCCCCCCCTTTACATCACACCCACTTCTTCATAAAATTCCTATTTTTGACCATGGACAACCCATTTCCATGTGATTCCAACACTTTTCTTTTTTGACTGGTACCGTTTTATCCCACAGTCCCTTGAATACATCCATAACCTCATCCGTCCTCAACTCCGACATCGCCCTCTGTGGACATGCACCTTTATGGGAGCGGATTCTTTGTAAGCGGTAGTTTTATTCATGATGTCGGTGATGCAGAACACACAAGTAAGGCCGCTGTATGCGGAGTTGTCAAGGATGAGTTTCCAAGGATTGCAGGTAAATGATGGACAAATCAGTTAAAATGTTTTATTACAACTTAGGCTGTTATTGACATGGTGCGGGATGAGTGAATTTCTTTTCGGATTTCCCAGCGTGATTGGCTGCATAGGTGCAACATATTCTTATCACTGCTCCCTCACAAAACGAAGCAGACTGTGAATAGGGAGTCCATTCAGAGCACGAATGTGCAGGTAATTTGGCCGTTGTCTCAACGTGTCAAAAGCTGCGTCACGCTGCAAAAACTCAAACGTGATGCCTATGTGATGTCTCCAGCGTAATGTATATATCGGTCTCTGTTTGACCGCATCGTTTCCCTCTCTCTCCCCCCCCTCCTTCAGCTTCCCATCAAAGTTGGACACCAGAACACGCATACTAAAGTCAGCACAGAGCACAACAAGGAGTGTCTGATAAACATCTCCAAGTATAAGTTCTCACTCGTTATCAGCGGCCTCACCACCATCCTCAAAAATGTCAACAACATGGTAAGTGCTGCGCCGTTTCCGAGAGCCACCACGGAACGTTGGACGCGTGCACCCCGGGTCTCCGAAACGTGATTTTCACTCTGTCAAGAAAAGGAAGTGATCATGATAACGGTGGCCATGGAACCAAAGCATTTTGCGAAAGCGGAACGCGTTCTTAAGAACCGTTTTAAGTAGCCGCTGGTGTACAGTGTGATGCAGTCCATAACGACAGCCCCGCTGTATCACCTGTGTTTACTAAGCTAACCGTGTTATGTTTTAATGGACATTGTCAGAAAGAGACTCTCGTAGGTGCTTTTATGGGGCATTCTTTGGGAGTTTTTGCAATCAATTCTCCGCATGCAACATGCAGTTCACAGTTGATGAAGTGCACCTCTCTGTCCGTTATCTTAACACTCTTTGGTGTACAATGGTTAAACATTCAAGGGATTGCTCTGCACTCTCTCCAGACCACGCCATTCTCGATGCCGTGGCACAAGTGGTACCCATGAGCAGAAAATATTGAACGGGAATTTCTTGTTTTATTTCTCGGCATTGAAAGCTGCAAGACGTGGGAGCCGGTAGAAAATGGGAACCCCAACGGAGTTCAAGTCGAAACGTGTGGCGTGAACATTTTATAAACGCTATTTTATTTGATTAGCGCTAAAGGGTCTAATCTTATGGTTTTGTTCAAAGTCGACACCTCTGTTTCGTCAGACCTCTTGGGTTTCATAGCTAGGAGCGTCTGCCTTGAATGTGACTTGGGTTGTCTTCACAGCGGATATTCGGAGAAGCCTCTGAGAAGAACCTCTACCTCTCCCAGCTTATCATCCTTGACACCCTGGAGAAGTGCTTGGCTGGGGTGAGTCCCTCCCTCCGATCGCCCAACTGCCTTAATTTGTAGATGTGGTTTTCTGACGTTTTGGAAGACCTGACAGCCTGTTTTGATTGTAACCTTTTGCATGGGACCAGTTGCTGCATGCAAGTCTGTTTTTAATACCAAGTGTTGCTAAATTTCTTAGACGCAACAACGTAATAATTCAAGGGACCGCTAATGTCATTGTTTATCGGTTTTTGGGAAGTAACAGTGGAAGCTAGGGCAAACAGTTGATATCCTAGCACCTCTCACCATTCTCTTTGAATGTTGGATGTGTTAAGAGCATGCATTTAAACAAAGATGAGCCTGCATCACGTGTAGACAACTTGATATTCGCATCTTAAAAACTTTTTTGGAATTGTGCGCATCACAGTGCTTGAGCCTTACATGGTGGCCTTGTTATCCTGCCCGACCAGTAGGGGGGGGTCATTGCTTGAAAAGCTTTACACTCCACAGACGAGGAAGAAGAAAATGAAAACGGAAAAAAAACAAGTCAGAAAGGTCAGAGGTAGACAGAAAGAGATAGAGATGGGGAGAAATGGAGATACTGACATCTGGCTGCAGCCTCACCAGCTTTTACCTCATGCTTGACATGAATTAAACTAGACCTATGCATTCAGCACTGAATGCAACGTATGTATCCCCAAATGCCCCGAGGCACGATTGCTTCATTTGCATCAAGCTTGACATCAATAGGCCTAATAGTTGAGAGTACAGATACAATAGTAGGGACATAAGCGTAGTAAGAGATGTAAGAATAGTAGAGATGTGAGCACAAGTGTAATTTTTCAGCCAAAGTGCTGCCCCTCGTGGCCAAACGCGCGACCCGAAATGCACGAAAACTGAAACGGTTCTTCCCCCGCCAGTGATGAATCTGTCTGCCAAATGTCAAAATTCAAACCCAAATGGTGTCGCAGATTTTTAGCCGGCGCCTTTTTTTCTTGTCTGATCTTATCATCCTACGATTGTAACCCATTCATTTAAGTATTCAAGTATTTCTCATGCGTTATTTCCTGTTGGACTTTATTTCCAGGACGATTATTTGCCACTGTTGCGTTCTCATGTAGATTTTCTGCTTGTTTTACAAAGACTTTTTACAGGCCAGCTCTAAGGCTAAGTCCGATGACAATCTCAGATCCGTTAAATAACTTCTTTGATTGTCAATGCTGTTAGGCAGAGAGCAAATGAAGAACAGTAGGGTTTTGTTATTGCCTCGCCTCCTCGATCCCGGCAGCCAGATCGGTGAAACGGGCCGACGTCCGACCCCCTCTTCCCTTCCCCCCCCCCCAGCAATCCAAGGACTGCCTGCGTCTGGACGAGACCATGCTCGTCAAACAGTTGCTGCCCGAGATCTGCCATTTCATCCACACGTACCGCGAGGGCCACCAGCACGCCACCGAGCTGCGGGCCTCGGCCTCGGCCGTCCTCTTCTCCCTGAGCTGCAACAACTTCAACGCCGTCTTCAGCCGCATCTCCACCAGGTACGCTTCAGTCCCGTGTTTTCCCCCCGAGCGGGTCTCTCCGGGCACTTGTGAGAAGTTCAAAGGTGTTCCTGGAAGTTCAGCCATGATAGTTTATGTCATTAAAGCTCAGCTTTCCATATTTGGAAAGGTCGAGGATTATCCAATACGTTTCTGTTCAAAAGAAACAAAGCACATGGTACATGACCATGTGTTTGGCAATATAGGCCAAGGAGGCGACACATGATGGTAGTTGGGGAGGAGACGGTGCACTTGGCAAAGCAACTTCTCTCGCAGGCCTCGAAGCTTTTCCTGACCTGCCTGTGCTTTTGACCAGCTTTGAAGCGGGCTGGACGCGCGTGTCCACTTGTGTCCCCCCAGGTTACAGGAGTTGACGGTGTGCTCGGAGGACAATGTGGACGTTCACGACATCGAGTTGATGCAGTACATCAACGTGGACTGCTCGAAGCTGAAAAGACTGCTGCAAGGTTCGTTCGTGCTCAAGTTCTTGCACTCTTGCACTACACACAGGTATGAACAGCATAATCTAACGATCCAGAGGCTGACTGTACTCATGAGACGCCCATACACATATATTGCATTTCTTTTTACACATATATTGCATCTCCTCCTCATTTCATGAGAGTACTATAGGGCGGAGCTGCTTGTATGCACCTGAACCAACTTGTGCTACACCCTATATACTTGCATTGCAGCCCGAGCGGTAGTCGGCAGATAGGTGCCCCCCTCTGACCCGAGATGAAGTTATTGCGGAGTGGCAACTTTGAGTAAATGAAAGGGTGAAATTGGATATATGCAGCGAAACTGTTCAACCAAGAGGTTAAGAAAGCCGTGACACATGGGGACACGAATTCAACGCATATGGCAGAGAACTTGAGATATGGGCTTGTGCGCTATTGTTTGCAGTAACGCGGCGATGCGGTGTGTTTTCTTGCAGAAACTGTGCTGAAGTTCAGGGCGCTCAAGAAGCCGGCGCAGCTCGCGGTCATCAACAGTTTGGAGAAGGTGCGTCCCTCACCGGCCTGTTGATGTCCCGCGACGCGATACGTCACGTTTGAGAGTTCCGCTCGAGTCCAGTTGCCTGCGGTCGCGCCCAGGCCTGAAATCTTGCGCCGCTCTCTCGTTACAGGCGTTCTGGAACTGGGTGGAGAATTACCCGGATGAATTCACCATGCTCTACCAGCGGCCACAGGCCGATATGGCAGGTAAGAATGGAAACCAAAAACGGTGAAAATAGATGTAGACGCAATACCCTGTGATAGAAATTGAACCACTTCAATAGAAATGGACCCATATTAGTCCGATGGCCAAAGCCCAGTTTTCGAAATCGTTTCCTCTGACATCATTCTGAGCCACTTGCCCGAACGTGCATGTATGTAAACCTGGTCCTGACCGCACACACGGGCTTCAAAAGGGGAGAAACCATCAATTGTTTGACCTCGAGTTTGAAATGACTTTGAAACTAGTCCCAATGAGTTCTCATTCGCATAGTCGGTGTGTAATTGCTTTCTGGTTAAGCAGCAACCTAACCTAATCCTGACCTTTTTTTACATAAGCACTTTTTTTTGGCTAATATCAGAAACTATATGCAATCCTGGTACGGTTCGCTTTTAACTTCATTGATACATACAATCCATCGTAGCTGATCATGTTGTATCTCTCAGACATTAAAACTAGTGTTAATGTGGCCCTTTTCACACAGGACATAAATGATTTCGTTGATTCTGAGGTGAATTTCATATGTTCCACACTATAGTGAACAGCGTGAATTGTGTGTGTGTGTGTGTGCGCGCGGTGTGTTCAGAAGCCGCAGAGAAGTTGTTCGACCTGGTCGACAGCTTCGCGGAGAGCGCCAAGCGGAAAGCGGCTGTGTGGCCCCTGCAGATCATCCTCCTCATCCTCTGCCCCGAGATCACGCACACCATCTCCAAAGACACGGTGGAGGACAGCAAAGCCAACAAGGTGGGAGGATAGGGAACGCCAAAGCCCCCCCCTCCCCCGCCCCCTCCCCCTCCCCCTCCCCCTCCCCCTCCCCCTCCGTCACGCTCACGCGAGCCCTGCCGCCCTCCCGTGTCCGCAGAAGCTGTTCCTGGACAGTCTGCGGAAGGCTCTGGCGGGACAGGGCGGCGGCAAACAGCTGATGGAGAGTGCGGCCATCGCCTGCGTCAAGCTGTGCAAGGCGTCCACCTACATCAACTGGGAGGACCACTCCACCATTTTCCTCCTGGTGCAGTCCATCGTCATGGATCTCAAGGTGTGACCGCCGTCCAGCTCAGCGTTTGGCGCCGATGACGCACCTGATCATGTTTGGGCAGTTACTCGTGCGTGCGGCACAGTTTCTACAGGGCAGAAAGCGCACCCATGCCGTTGAACTGTAATGATAACGCATCGAACCTTTCTGATTGCGGATCCTTTCTGCAACATGGGCCCCAGGAATTCAGTTTCAGTTGTGTAGTAGTTTATATCCTTTCCTTGTGTACTTTTTCCACTTCTTATTCTCTGATTTGATGATTATTGTGATGAATCTGGATCAGTCATACCCACGCCCCCATGTATTGAAACGGTGTCATGGCGAAACCTGCTCCCTTCACCAGGCGCTGCTCTTCAACCCCACCAAACCCTTCTGGAGAGGGACGGGGAGCCAGAACGCCGACGTGGAGCTGATGATGGACTGCTTCGTCTCCTGTTTCCGCATCAACCCGCGCAACAACCAGCACTTTAAGGTGCCCTAAGCGCACTAACACACTATGACTTAACGGCGAGTCCGATCTGTGCTCACAACTTCTCCCCGCTTCCCGTCCCCCGAAGGTCTGTTTAGCCTCCTCCTCCCCCTCCACCTTCCATTTCGTCCTGGTCAACTCGTTGCACAGAATAATCACCAACGTAAGTCCGACGAGCTCCCTCCCCGCGCTCTCCAACTGTACGCCGACCTTTTCCGCGAGTCGCTCCTCACCGGGTCCCGCCGTTCTCCCGTCTTTCCTCAGTCCCATCTAGACTGGTGGCCCAAGATCGATGCCGTCTACTGCTACTCCGGGGAGCTGCGCCTCATGTTTTCCGACACCCTCAACCGGGTGATCCAAGGCGCCGGCACCCACGCTCCGCTCCGCATGACGCCGGTAAGAGGGCTGCGACGCGCCGCGTCACTTACCTCGCCCGTATTACCTATTAACAATGTCAAAACTGTGTGAACTGTCTTAACTAAAAGCGTGTCAACTGGTCAGAGCAGTGGAACTTTGGTTCCTCTTTACGTCTGCGAACCTGCTGTGCACCAAGCTTCCAAATGGGACAAATGGTATTCTATCAACTACTCTCGAGTGTGTTATCTTTTCATTGTGATCATCACGTGTGTGATTATTCTAAATGCTGTCAATTCAGCTTTTATTCATGCGTTTCAGATGGTCAGTTGGTGAGTTAGGAGCCACGGTGTAGTTGAAACGTGGGAATGACAGACAAATCAAAAGGATAGTTGCAGCCCCAGTAATAACTGCTTTTGCACATGTCCGCTGCCTCGGAACTCTCCCTGCGTGCGCCGATGAGTTGCGAACGACTCGGCCAAATGCCGCCGGAGTCATGCACGTCCTCTGTCCTATTCCGCAGAGTCTCACGTTCAAAGGGAAGATGACCAACAGCCTTAAATTCAAAGAGAAAGCCACAGAGCTCGACACCCGCAGTTACAAGTGCCTCCTCCTTGCCCTGGTCAAACTCATCCACGCCGACCCCAAGCTCATGTTGTTTGTGAGTGTGCCGCCACTTTTTACACCTCTTGCACTTTGTTTTTATACACTCAGGTCTCAAGCATGAGTAACAGATGTTGTGATTTAGTTGACTTGTGGTAGCCTTTAATTCTGCACATGTTGTTAGGATAGTGTGATTTTCTTTAGTATTGTATGCCTGTGAAGGGTGTCGTCTAGGTCATTGTAGTTCTAGGTGATCAAAACAGCACGTTGGGTGCGTGCAGTGGCCTTATGATGGTGCTTTCCACAGAATTCCTTCACAGAACCTTCGCAGACAGAGAAAACTGCATAGTCGTCAGGATTGTAATCATCTATTTTCTGTTGTCTGTTGTCGTTTCATCTGCCTTGGTTTTAATCTTTCATCTTTTCATCTCTTAAAATGAACAATTTGTGTGTGTTTCTTTTTGTTTTAGAACCCCGAAAAGCAGGCCCCGGAGATGCAGAGTAGCACAGCGGAGCTCATTACTGGCCTGGTGCAGCTAGTGCCTCTAACCAACACAACCCAGCTCTCCCAAGAAGCCATGGAGGTCAGAAACCTCTCACTTGCCGAGCTTTCCTTTGCAAGGCCGCTCACGGGGCCGGCGTCAGTTAGTTTTGTTTACTCTCTGTATTTGCATTTGCATGGAAATTGAGGAGGAAATCACTGCTCAGTGGAACCTGTCTCCAAATATTTGGGGAAAAAAAATGGAAAGGCAGGAAACTGAAACTATGTTGATGATGTCGTACGTCCATGCTGAACCTCTGCAAAGCTCCATACTGTTTGTGGTACGGGCGACTGGCCGCTTTCCCCTCCTCAGTCCTGGCCAGTGCCCTGGTAACCCTCTGGGCTGTGCAGCCTTACTAGATGCACGCAATGATATTGTGATTTTGAACTACACATCCATCCAGTTTGTTTATCCACCTAATACCTAACTGGTTTCGCTGGTTTCTGGTCTACATTGACCTTACCTTGCATGTTTTTTGTTTACTGTGTATGTACCATGGGGCGAAAAGTAGTTCCCATGGAATTAAAGGTAGCATATGTCAAGTCTGAAATGCCCTTGGTTGCAACCAGGTCCCTCTCCCTGTGAGGTTGATTTCCCCATACTAAGTGCGAGCCACTGTTTGCGTCTCGTCACTCGTTGTTTATCCCCTTTGTCTCCCACTCACAGGCTCTGTTGGTTCTGCACCAGCCAGAGACCATTGAGCTGTGGAATCCCGATTCTCCCATTGAAACTTTCTGGGACATCAGGTAAGGAAAACAAAGGCCAATAGTTCCTGGTTGTAAGAAATAGCCGTACCCGTGCGAATTTCACTCTGCCACTGGCCTGTTTGCATTCATTTTCCTGACATTTTTGAATACTCAGTCTAAACCACATTGAAATTTGGAAATAAACTGTGTTACAAGGAAAGACGTCCAGAATTGCCTTCTCTATACTCTGCCGTGTAGTCTAACACGGAAAACGTGGAGCAAGTCACCACGTTGTTTTGCGGGGCACCGGTCTCATGTGATCATGTGATTTGTGAAAATGTTCAGTCGGTGTGACCTTGAAGCTGACCGACCTCTCGTTTCCCTGTCCTCAGCTCACAGGTGCTTTTCCTCATCTGCCGCAAGTTGATTGATCAGCAGATGGTCAACGGGACGGAGGTTCTCAAATGGCTGAGGGAGATCCTCATCTGCAGGAACAAGTTCCTGCTCAAGAACAAGGTGCGCTTCTTAGCTGTTCCTTAGCTGTAGTAATGGTCTATAATGCAGCTATTGTGCAGTCTAGATTCGGTTGCTTTCCTTGGCGTGTGTTGTGTGGTCCTTATGATGAGCAAGTCTCTGGACTTTCACTAACTTCATACCAAGGTTCACCTCTCCTCCTCCGTCATGGCAGGAGTGCGCCACCATGGGCGGCGGCATCCCCATCTGCCGGCAGGCCCAGACCAAGCTGGAGGTGTGCCTCTACATGTTCCTCTGGAGTCCGGACACCGAGGCCGTGCTGGTGGCCATGTCGTGCTTCCGCCACCTCTGCGAGGAGGCGGACATCCGCAGCGCCGCCGACGAGGTGCCCGTCCAGAGCATTCTGCCCAACTACGCCACCTTCAGCGAGCTGGCCTCCGTCAGCAACATGATGGGGACAGGTCAGTGCCAGACCTGCACGGAGACGTGTTCTCGAGGTTTTAGACGGGAGGTTTTGGATAAAGTGCCTTCAGTGTGGTAAAGATGCACGGATGCTTAGCAATTTGTGTCAGAGCCTAAGCCTAAGTTATTGTTATAAACGTAGCTGCAATTAAGTTGCTTATATATACACACACACACATATATATATATATATGTATATGCTATATATAAATATATATATATACATATACATATGTGTGTGTGTGTATGTATATATATATATATATATATATACACACACACACACACACACACACACACACACACACACACACACATACATATACACACACACACACACACACATGCATATACACACACACACACACACACACACATATATATATATATATATATGAGTTTCCCAACCTCCCTTCGGTCGTGTCGACACCGACCTTCAACTTGCAAATGATGAGACTTTAAAAAGCAGGTAAATACTGAGTGAATGAGTCGAACGAAGAGAGTTGTGGTGGTTGTCCACATTTCGGCAGTGCCTCCGCCTCGGGAACTGTCACGTTTCACTGTCTGCGAATGAAACGCAGGGACGAATCGCTGCTCTCTCCCGGAGAACCTCCGAAGAAGTGTCCTAGTCTGCGACGGAGCAGCTGGTGACCCCCAATCACGGGTGAACTCTTTTCACAGGCCGCTCCACATTGCAAAAGAGGGTGATGGCCCTGTTGAGGAGGGTGGAGCACCCCACGCCTGGAAACATCGAGGTAACGGCAGTGCCCCCCCCCCCCCCCCCCCCCGTCATCATTGACCCTGGCAGTCATCGACCACTCACCCTCTGTTGTGTGTCCAGCAACGGATTCCGTTGCTCAATCCAGGCAAAGTTTTGCCTAAATTCTAAACGTATTTCTCAACGCCGTTAGTGTGTATTTAAGTGCATAATATGGTTTTGTCGCCTCCATTGAATCCAATTATAATTTCACAGTGAAAAGAAGCAGATGGTCTTCCTCCACTAATACGTGTTTGATATAAGTCAGACTTGTATAAAGTTCAGGAGCATTTGATGAAACATTTGTGAATTTCATAAGTGATACATTTGCACAAGTGATGAATAGATCAAGGTGGTTCGTTGGTCATACAGTGCAGTTCGGGTCTTTAAGCGCTTGTCAAGTGGCCATCGATGGCAGAAGAATGCCAAGAAGAAACCTAGTCACTATTTACCAGTCCACAACATGTGAAGTGAGCACAAATCAAATTTCTATCGAGCGAAAAAAAAAAAAGCATCTCTGTGAATGCAATTTGTTTCCAGGCTTGGGAGGAGACCTATGCCAAATGGGACCAGGCTACTAAACAGATCCTCATCTCACCAAAAAATAAGGCAGACGATGGGCAGGTAAGCATGTGACAGAGGCTCAGTCTGAATCTGCTAAATCTGCCCTGTCCGTAAGAGTTCTGATGACATCTGATCTATATGCCGCAATGTGATTTAGCTCAACCTTATGGCTCAAGGGGAAGCCACCCTTTGCTTTAGCATGAAATCAACATCCTGCATTACCTTGGTGTCAGAACTATCATCGGATTGAAGAAATAATGTTTAGTGAAACTTTTGAAGTTGAATCATTCCATAATGTATTTTGTTATTTTGATAAAGCTCCATAGAACATTTGATAAACTTAATCTTCACTATAGCTTCGTGACTTTTGAAAACTCGTAGCCACATTTGACCTCTTAAGGCATCACTCTGAAAGGTAATACCAGTATTAATAATAGTGAACAAATGCATTTAACAGCGTTGACTTCAGAATCTCAGTAAATTTCACATGCGATTCATTACTAAAAGGATTTTGACACTCGAATGAAAAAGCATCCCCAAAACATGAAACTGACCACACCGGCATAGTGCTTTTGGTCACTGAGGCGTGTTAACCCTGTGAGACTGGAGACTGCGGCATGAACGAATTCCCTCCGTCACAGAAAGGCCTTTGTGCGCCGTCACGAGTGCTCGATTCGGGACAAATCGAATCACCGGTGGCATGAAATGTCTCCCCCCGAGTCTCGGCCAACGTTCGAAGGGCGCCTTGGTTATTCCTCGAGTCTCGCGAAATCCGAGAATGCCGCCCTCCGATTGGGAGAACGTGCCTCTCGGCTGTGCTCCGGGGCTCTCAGTGTCTCCCTGTCGCCCCCCTCCCCCCACCCCCCCCCACCCCCCGCAGCAGGAGTGGATCAACATGACGGGCTTCCTGTGTGCCCTGGGCGGCGTGTGCCTCCAGCAGCGCAGCACCCCGGGCCCCGCCACCTACAGCCCGCCGATGGGCCCCATGAGCGAGCGCAAGCACTCCATGATCTCCATGGGCTCGTGCGACGTGTCCAACCCTTCGGCCGCCGCCGCCGCCGCCGCCGCCTCCTCCTCCTCCTCCTCCTGCTCCTCGTCCACGTCCAGCGAGACGCCCGTCAGCCGCTTCCTGGACCGGCTGCTGGCGCTGCTGGTGTGCGGCCACGACAGGGTGGGCCTGCACGTCCGCACGAACGTCAAGGACCTGCTGGGCCTGGAGCTCAGTCCCGCCCTGTACCCCATGCTCTTCAACAAGCTGAGGAACAGCATCGGCAAGTTCTTCGACACGCAGGGATCGGTGAGTGCAGCGGCGGAGAGTAGTTTGAAGAGGAGCTTCTTATTTGTGATGAGTACGTGTGATTTTTTTAATGCCTTAGAAGTGACTTCTTGGAGAACTCTCTCGAAGTTCTCGTTTGATTCCTTTATAGCACATTGAAAGGGGAAATTGCGGTTCTAATTCGAATTACTTTTGGGTTGGTTTGATAAAATATCCTCGCTCTCGCCTTGTGGATCTCAGGTCCCCATCAACGACACCAACACACAGTTCGTGGAGCAGACCATAGCCATCATGAAGAACCTGTTGGATAACCACACGGAGGGCAGCTCCGAGCACCTGGGACAGGCCAGCATCGAGACCATGATGCTCAACCTGGTCAGGTCAGTGCTGGAACGCCGGCGTCGGGTCAGTCTAGAGTTTCCCAACGTGCAAGAGTGTTGACGTTTGCCCCGTCCTCCAGGTATGTGCGCATCCTGGGCAACGTGGTCCACGCCATCCAGATCAAAACCAAGCTGTGCCAGCTGGTGGAGGTGATGATGGAGCGGCGGGACGACCTCTCCTTCTGCCAGGAGATGAAGTTCAGGTCGGTGTCCATGCGTTCCCGCGGGACCTTTGCGGGCCATTGACGAAGCCTCTGAAAGGCGGCGCACAAAACCATCTATGCGAATGTCGCTGTTGTCCTGAAAAGCACCACGGAGGTAGAAACGCATTAGTTAAAATGGCGAGAAAGCGCTAGCATGCTCTCATCCGTTTCTTGCTCTTAGAAAACAATCTCCAGACGCTTCTCCATAGGAGGGCGTGATCATTGATGACCACCTGTGTTTTTTTTTTGGTAGGAATAAGATGGTGGAGTACCTAACAGACTGGGTCATGGGGACCTCCAATCAAGCGGCCGATGATGACATCAAATGCCTGACGAGGTGCAGCTTTTTGTTGCGTACTCTGTGTTTAATGCACTGTACGGAGGGTGAAGGACTCCCACCTTCATGGTTTCCCCTGGTGAGTATGTGTATATATGTGTGTGTGTGTGTGTGTCATGTTCAGGGACCTGGACCAGGCCAGCATGGAGGCAGTAGTGTCGCTGTTGGCCGGCCTCCCCCTGCAGCCGGAGGAGGGAGACGGAGTCGAGCTGATGGAAGCCAAATCTCAGCTCTTCCTCAAGTAAGAACGCCCGCAGCCCAGCGTGATGGGAGTGACTGCCCGGAGCCGACTGATGCACTTGCAGCTTTCGGATAAGATACTTCTTCCAAACCGGATCCCCGTAAAATGGCGTCTGTCCTCGCGCCCAGGTACTTCACCCTCTTCATGAACCTGCTGAACGACTGCAGCGAGGTGGAGGACGAGGGCCAAGCGGTGGGCGGGCGGAAGAGAGGAATGTCCCGGCGCCTGGCCTCCCTCCGCCACTGCACCGTGCTGGCCATGTCCAACCTGCTCAACGCCAACGTGGACAGCGGACTCATGCACTCCATCGGCAAGCCAGCCACGGCCCCAGCGTCTGTTTGCCGTCTCCTTCACGTTGACCGAAAGAGGTGACGTTGATTCTTTTGTTTCCCTGCCGTAGGCCTGGGTTACCACAAGGACCTGCAGACTCGGGCCACCTTCATGGAGGTGCTGACCAAGATCCTGCAGCAGGGCACGGAGTTCGACACCCTGGCGGAGACCGTCCTGGCCGACCGCTTCGAGAGGCTGGTGGAACTGGTCACCATGATGGGGGACCAGGGGGAGCTGCCCATCGCCATGGCTCTCGCCAATGTGGTGCCCGGATCCCAGTGGGTCTGTACCTTTTTCCGTGGCGTCGATCTATCGGAGCGTGCCACCTGTGGGCAACGTCCGTGTCCGCTCCCTCTTCGGAAAGAGAAGGGGAGACGCAGTGGGTGGGAAATGCGGTGGGGGAAGTCATCCTGTTGTGCTCTCCAAAGTGAAGTTTGAGCTGCACCGCTCCCATTGCTGTGCACGTTCGCACTCCCCGTGAACTCGTCCGTAGGTCACCGTTTCAGTTTTGAGCCAGTTCACACTTTGTTGGTTCAGAAATGAGAATCAGAGTATGAGCTGCAGTGTGATGAGATCGAATCTAGCTTAGTTCTCCTGGTGTTGAACTCTGGGTTTATTACTATGATTTCCACTTTTGGTCTGTGGCTTCATCTACGTCTGCTCTTTCAACACCCAAATGTTTCCTCACTACCAAAGTGCATCGTGCGTAATGTGCATGTGACCGTTGCCCGCATCTCAGATGATCTACTATGTATTTATCAATGGGTCAAATGTAATATCGAAATGACTGCAAATTGTACACTTGAATATCTGCGCTCAACAATGACACCCATGGTAGTGGATGTACCCAGACCTGGAACGTATGCCATGAATTTGTGTTTTTTTTGCGTTTGTTTCATTTCAGGATGAACTCGCCCGCGTCCTGGTGACATTGTTCGACTCCCGTCACCTACTCTATCAGCTGCTGTGGAACATGTTCTCCAAAGAGGTGGAGTTGGCCGACTCCATGCAGACCCTCTTTCGGGGAAACAGCCTGGCCAGCAAAATAATGACCTTCTGCTTCAAGGTAGAATTCAGAGGACGACTTGCGTTTCAAGACTCCCAACGACTCACGCGGGGCACGTTTTGCATGGACGTCGTTGTGCGTGCGTATGCTTTGAATGCATTTTTACTCATGTTTTCTCTTATTGTACTGTCAGGTATACGGGGCAGCATACCTGCAGAAGCTTTTGGAACCGTTATTAAGGGGGGTCATTACCACCCCTGAGCATATAAGCTTTGAGGTGGATCCCACCAGGTGAGTGTCTGCATCTCAGCTCTGCCATCCTCTTATTTTTGCATCAGACATGTCTGCTTCCCGGTGTGAATATCCCTCCGATACCCCCCCCCACCCTTCCCCCCTCCCCTCTGTTTGTCTCCTCAGGCTGGATCAAGCCGAGAACCTGGAGGAGAACCAGAGGAACCTGCTGCAAATCACCGAGCGCTTCTTCCAGGCCATCATCGGCTCGTCCACCGAGTTCCCCCCGCAGCTGCGAAGCGTCTGCCACTGTCTGTACCAGGTAGACGCCCCCCACCCCACCCCACCCCCCCCCCCCCCCCCAACACGCATCTGCAAACACAAAGTCATACCGATGTTCACCATGGCTCCCGGCTGCTCAGCCAACCTCTCTGCGCTCCCCTCTGTGTGCCGTGGGTGTGTGAACCTGCTCGTGCGTGTGGGTGTGCGTGTGCGTGCCTGCGCCGCGCACGCCGTGTGCCGTGTCACTCTTTCGAGTTCCCGCCTCCCCACTCTTGAGGCCTCACGACGCTGTGCCACTCATTGCTCTCAGACATTCACAGACGCAGGGGCACGGCCGCGCCCGCCTCTTTAACTCGATTCATTCTGCTGGACCAGCACATCAAGACCTCGTCTCGTTCGCGATCAGAAAACCTCAGTTCGTCCCGAGACGTTTTCGTCTAACGTGTCGATGCGGAAAAGCGCGAGTCCAGATGACAAACGTGGCAATTTTGGATTGAATTAGGTTTGATTTATGTTGTCACAGCACAGGTTAAGTCGCGAGGCAAACGAAATGCGACTTCGCTGACTTTTTGTTTTTAATGACCCGGTCCTTAAGTCATCGGGGACGATGATCCCAACTGTACGAACCAAAATCTCGTGAAATAAAATCACGAAAACCCAAAGTATGATCAATGGGGTGCGATCGCCGTCGCGCTGCAACGTGGCGTACGTTCACCGACAAAGCTCAGCCTCGCATTTCAACTTCTTTCTCCATCGAACATTACAGTCTGACTGTGAGTCCTCCTGAATGAAAAGCGGTTTGTTCACCGCTGCTGCCGCTGCCGCCGCCTTTCCTCTACTAATGGACCCGTGGAAAAGAACTCCACCGCCCTGTCGGCTTACAGCCTAAACCCCCTCACAAGCGGTCTAGGTTCTGTTCGTAGAGTTTGCATTGTCCATGTTTTTTGACGCCTCTGAGTTCTCATTCTCCATACAGGATTTCCTTTGGTAACTGTGCACCCCCCGGCGTGCCCACCGACACACACACACACACACACACACTTTCTGTAGAACTAATAAAGCCTTCCGAAGTCAAACCATGCCAGCAGCATGCACTGACACGCTTTTAAGTCCCCCCCCCACCCCCCCACCCCCGGAGCAATGATGAACACGTTTCCAATGTGTTTTACTGGACTGAATGTGTGTCCTTCGAGGAGAGTGTGTGTGCGTGCGCGCGCGTGTGTGTGTAGCCGGTGCTGTGACCATGATTGTGCTCATCTCTGTTCTGTAGGCTACTTGCCACTCTCTACTGAATAAAGCATCAGTTAAAGAAAAAAAGGAAAGCAAAAAAGCAGTAAGTTTGGAGAATCTACTTACCCTCAGACACTTTTCCCCCCTTAAAGCAAAAAAAACAGCAACTTTTTTTTTGCATTTTATTCATTTGATTTTTTCTTTTTTTTATTCCTTCACATTCAAATATTTTGGTTTTGATTCGGTATTTTCTCTGGAATTGTTTTGTTTTCTTCATATTCAACTTTGTGTACAACACTCTCTTAAAAAAAATCATCGTACTAATATTGGTGCAAGTTCTCGTATTTTCAATTAACAGTTACCAGGAAACCGTGGCATTCTCTTCCTTTTTTTTTTATGCTGGACTTTTGCTTTTGAGACATTTTCTCGGAACATTTCATCTGCATTCGGATCACCTTTCTCCATCTTTTACCACTCACTTTAACCCTCCTGGTGTCTTTATTTTCTGCACACACCTCTTGTATAAACCTCACGACGAGTGTATGTTTAAGATCCTTGACGTGACATAATGTGACATTATGTGACATTACGCGACATTACATGACATTACGCGACATTACGCGACATTACGCGACATTACGCGACATTACGCGACATTACGCGACATTACGCGACATTACGCGACATTACGTGACATGTGACATTATGTGACATTATGTGACATTACGTGACATTACGCGACATTACATGACATTACGCGACATTACATGACATTACGCGACATTATGTGACATTACGCGACATAACGTGACATTACACGACATTACGCGACATTATGTGACATTACGCGACATTATGTGACATTACGCGACATAACGTGACATTACACGACATAACATGACATAATGCGACATAACGCGACGTTGCATCGTATAAAGCGTCTGCGGAAATATGAATAAAGGCGAAGTTTCGTTTTTTCCAACGTTCGGGCCACTCGAGGAGAAGTCAACAAATGTCAAGGTGGAAGAAAACCATTCAGGGGATTTTCAGCTTTGGGTCTTTTTCGATCCCAAGACAACAGGAGGGTTAATGCACACAAACGCCAATGCAACTCACTCCAGTTGATTTGACCTTAAGAAAATACACGAAAGATTTGTAGATGAAATATTCTGATAAACTGGCCTCCGTTTGTCATGGGTTGGATTCCTCAGCTGTATGGTCTCCTCTTTCCTGCCATACACGGTGGAGCCATTGAATTGATGTTCAGTGTCTTTGATTGATTTCCTGCAGTCGTTGCCCTCTCTTAGAACCTTGTCACTTGCTTCCCAACGTATGCGATAATGTGTAGATCTCGCTGATCTTGCTTCGACACCTTTGCTTCATTCTTGCTTACCTCTATGGAGTGGCCTCTCTGAGTTCTCTCACCTCCGAAGCCCTTGACCTGAAAACCCGTATGAAGTGTAGTACGGTACAAGAACGTCTGTAACTTATCATCCAAAATAAATCATCAATGTAGCTACTTTGGTCCCCAGGGTCCTACTGGGTCCCCAGGGGATGAGTGATCCAAGGGTTAATGGGATGAAAAGTATCAGTTGTATAGGGTTAATATTACTAGAAATTTAAAATTCCAATTATGGACTTGTTTTTCTTCAATCCCTTATTTCGACTCCATCAAGATTGGAGAAAAAATGTTTTAAAAGAAAAAAGGAGGAACCATAAAATGTGTTTATTTTGAATAGTCAGTGGAAATGAGATGCAAATGAAAGTTACTCAGTGCAACTGCCCATAACTAAACAAAATAAAGCCAAAACCTCAACAACAGAGGCTATTGATAATGCACTTTTACAGTTCTTGTTGAGAAAGATCGGCATGTCTGCCTCTCGCGGTAGTACACGCGATCTTCCTGGGCAAATTGTATCCCCCGCATTGGAGGACACTCTTTTGGAGATGAGGAGGCCTGCACGCACAAATAGGAGGACTATTAAACATAGTGAAACAGGTGCCAGGAGAATAAAAACAGCGCAATTGAACCCATTGGGAGAAATGAAATTTCAGATTGTTTTCGGGTGCCCGGGACTGTTTTTAGGGCATCTTAAGAGTCAACTTGAAGGGGCGTTCACACCAAATGTGGTGGACGCAAACCGAGCAGCAACTCTACATTTAAAATCAGTGTAAATGGCATGACAACACACAAAGTCGGATGCGAAGCAATTGATTTTGTCTTTTTCGTTTAGGGTCCCATTTTGATTAGGGGCAGCCCTGTGTGTGTATGTATGTATGGATGTGTGTATATACGTCTATATCTATAACTATATATATACATATATAGATAGATAGATATGCATGTTTGTGTGGAGTTGCTCTCACGGAGCAACTCCATATGTGACAGGAACAAGAGTATAATGTGAACGCAGCTTTAATGCTAAAAACAAATGCCGTTTTGACATCGATGAGAAGAACATCTTTAAAAGTGAGGAAAGTTTAGAAGTAGTGCTTGCCTAGTGGTTCAGCTTGTCATGGCATGATAGGACTATGTCGGTGCTCTTTCACCGAGTGGTCAGCGGACACCTTTTTGAGACGTGAAGCGTGAAGGAGCAGGCCAGGGTCGGACCGGTGACTGGCACCGTTGCCTCACGGCACGGAGTTCCCCACATTCGACTCCTGGTCGGACTCGGCCTTTCTCCGTGCCGAGTTGGAGGCTCCCAGGTTGCCGTTCGGTATGCGAGTGTGGAGTCCTTTTCACTCGCGCACACAGCCTCACTTGGCATCCATACGGGTCTCATCCGGAGAGGGGGCGTGTCTGAATGCGACCCGGGTCGCTCCTCCCTGGGTTGCAGTACATCAAAATGTTCCCATGCAGTAATTGTGAGGCATTTGTGGGGCTGGTGACATATCCCCCCCTCCATCCTGGATGCATTTCTCATTTATTAAAGTGCCAGAATTGCCGCTTCTTTTAGTTCAGGTCCACGCAGCGGAGGATGTTAGCCGGCAGCTACAGTATAAGAGACGTTGAGGGAGCGGTTTACTGCACCAGCTGCGGAATCACATATATTTTTTGACAGTTCCTGAGAGAGGGACGTCTGCTCTGTCCAATGGTGAACGTGTCGGTGTGTGTGCTCATGTACACGGATGATGTATCCATAGTGTGGGTTAACATCAGTATTCTCTTAAAATTGGTCATGAGTCTCTCATGCCCTGCTTGTACTTGTCAGAGCTTGACAGGGAAAAAAAAAAGAGATGCTCCTGTTGTGTTTGCATTTTGGTCAGTGTTTTACTCACTCATCCACTCATTCATTCTTTGTAACCTGTGTATTTCGGCTCTCCCATATTAAGTTTCCTGTGAGCAGTTCAGAGTCAAAGTTTAGGTGTACACAATCTAAGCTAGCTGTGGTCTCTTAAAGACTAATCTCACAATCTCGGTCGTCATCTCTCCGAGACGTAAGACTCCTGAGATTACTGAAGTCAGGTGACTTTGCCACCAGGAAGTTGTTGAAAGGAAGTACGGGAAGTGATATATATTGTGATGCCGATTCCATGCTTGACACCATCTCCGATGACTCATCTGTCAACATTTTCATTTTTGTGGCAATGCCCAACTTTTCGTTTTTCACTCATAGAGGAGGTAGTTGGGATTCTTGTGCTGCTATTAATCTCCTTTCCTTTAGCACATCTGTAACCAGATTAAAGACCTTACCACCCTCTTTGTCACAGCGCAAAAATTTAACTGGAATCGTGTCACTCACTTCATACCGATGTCTTCCTTAGCTGTTCCTCCTCCTGAACCTGACATCTTTCACTATTTTGGCAATGGCTTATTTTACTCTGCTCTGTCACACACATTAATACATACGTTTTGTTACTCCCATCGTTCCCTCTTTTGCTTTTAAATCTACTGAATTCCATTTTCAATATCTTCTCTTTCCCCTGTGCTCCAACCTGCTCCCCTGCTCAAACCTCTCTTCTGTTCCACGTTTCCCTTGTTGCTCCCCCTGTTGTTTCCCGTTCTCCCTCGATCTTTCGTCGCACAGGTGGTCAGCCAGCGCTTCCCTCAGAACAGCATTGGTGCCGTCGGCAGCGCCATGTTCCTGCGCTTCGTTAACCCCGCTATTGTGTCGCCCTATGAAGCTGGCATCTTGGACAAGAAACCTCTGCCCAGGATAGAACGAGGTCTCAAACTCATGTCGAAGGTAAGGCCGGCAGATACAAGGGATGCGTTGTTCTGTTGACTAAAGGGAAAAGCTGTAAGGGTTTTGTGCCCGAGTACTGTATACTGTTCTGTAGTGTTCTCTCAGGGTAAATTTGATCCCCTGGCTTACTCCATAGTGATTTTGGTTTCATTTAATGTCTGTGGTCCAACACCATATTCAAGGGCAGAGAGCTTCCGTCCGCAAGGAAGCAATGGTAGGCTTAACAGGCTTAACTGTGACTTTTGACCACAGAAACAGTCCTTCTTAGATGCATTCTCATGTATAACATCAGAATCACCGTAGCGTGATTCATGCACCTGTCTGTGTTGTCCTTCAGATTCTTCAGAGCATTGCAAACCATGTCTTGTTTACAAAGGAAGAGCACATGAGGCCCTTTAACGATTTTGTGAAGAGCAACTTTGATTCAGCCAGGAGGTAAGACACAACATACCGTCTGCTACTGTTTACCGTCTGCCCTCTCTTGTCTCTGAGCTGTTAAAACCATAAACTGTGGTTAATAAACTGTGGATGTTTTGTCCAAACGTTTTGGGTCAAATCACTTCTGTTGGCCTCCGAGTGTTAAAATTAAAGCTTTTCATGCTTTCAGAGACATGGATCTCCATTAAGCAAAGCCTTTGTATTAATGATTAGTAAGTACTCATTTTTGATAACGAGTAAACCAGTACAAACTAGTACAAAAACGGCACAACAACATGCAGGTAAGTTGACTGGAGGTGCTAAATTGTTTAAAGCTGTGAGAGTGAATGGGGTGTGTGCCTTACCATGGACTGGCCATCTGTCCAGGCCGTTTTCTCTTCACCCTATGTGTGCTGGGATAGACTCTACAGGGTGTCCGCAGGGTCTTAACAGTATTCAAAGTTGATCAATCGATTTGGCCCTTAAAAAGAATGAAAAAGTCTGAATTGGGATTGTGTGAGATATTAAGTTGTATTGGCATTCAGGCTTCGTCCCAAAAGAGGTCAGACCAGTGTTGTGTTTTTTTTTTTCTATTGATATCTTTGTCATGTTGGAAACCAGAGACTCTTGTCTCTGTTAAGATGAAGGAGTTTATGAAGCTCCCATCCTGTCTGTGTCGTCTTCCAGACAGACATTGCTGCCATTGCCGTTGGCTGCATCTCCTCAGAATGCCTCCTAATCTTCTGCTGAGTGAACCTGTCTGTTCTGAGTCTGGCCTCTCGTTTGCTGCGCTGCAGGTTTTTCTTGGACATTGCCTCCGACTCTCCACCCAGCGATTCTGTCAATCACAGTCTGTCCTTCATCAGCGATGGCAATGTGCTGGCCCTCCATCGCCTGTTGTGGAACAACCAGGAGAGGATTGGCCAGTACCTCTCGAGTAACAGGTCAGATTATCGCGCTAGGGTTGTGTAGTTTAGACCTAATACTGAACTAGATGTAACCTAGCTACGTTATAATGCTGTTGCCAGGGACCACAAGGCTGTAGGCAGGCGACCTTTTGACAAGATGGCGACGCTGTTGGCCTACCTGGGACCTCCTGAACACAAGCCTGTGGCTGACACGCATTGGTCCAGCCTCAATCTGACCAGCTCCAAGTTTGAGGAGTTCATGACCAGGTGGGATTCTGCCCTGTAACTCATTCCACTTCATGTGCCCGCTACAACCACAGACAATGCAGCATGCGCCGCTAGAAGACATGACCAGTGAGCCGTGGACTTCGTTTTGTATGCTTCAGGAACTTTTCCCCCATTTCACCTGCACCCTAAATCTGAAATGCTGTCAAATAGTGAAAGCAGCGTTGTTGCAAATTCCCTGTTCATTTTGCCTTGCAGGCACCAAGTGCACGAGAAGGAGGAGTTCAAGGCCTTAAAGACCCTCAACATATTTTACCAGGCAGGAACCTCCAAGACTGGCAGCCCGGTGTTCTACTATGTGGCCCGCAGGTAGGAGCAAGAAGCCCTCTGTGTCATAAGGTGTCATAAGATGTCATAAGGTGTCATAAGATGTCATAAGATGTCTTATGTTTCTAGATGGGATCGATGTTATCTCATTGAACAACATGTTATCTCTCTGTCTTGCCAAGACATCAAGGAAATGGTGTTTGTTGTTCAATGTTTTTTCGCAATGTACTTTTTTCATTCGTATGAAAAGCTGTTCAGAGACTTTGGTAAACTGTTCAAACATGGCAGCAGATGGTCATGAATTTGCAGGTGTCAGAAAGCAGTTTGCTGCAAGTCAGTTGCACGTGTTTGAATCTGCTCTGTGTTTTGAGAGTGCATCGTGTCACCCACTGGCAACAAAGAAGCCAGCCTTACGAAGCATGATTTGATTCTGGTCAAATTATCGTGAGGTCCGCACAGTGGGCGCAGGGCTTCCATACAGCTCAAAACTGGTGACTGCTCAGAGTTGTTCCTGCGGGTCCATGACCGGCATGGGGGCCGCTGCCCCAAACTACGCAGGCTGCGATGGCCTGATCATTACTACTTTCATTTGCTAGCTTCAATTAGAGCCCATGCTGCGATGTGTCGCAAAGCCCTATCGTATCTGTATCTGTGTATCTTTCTGTGCCAAAGAAAATCATCGGCATTGGCATTATTTTAGAGGGGCTAAATATGCTTGAAAACTCGTGAGAAACTTACAATTGATATTGGTCTTGGGCATGGGTGTGGCCAGTGACCTTACAGAACTTCCTCAATACAGCTTTGAGACATCATGTAAACACTTACAAAGAAGTCTCTTCTTTCACTCCCTCATACCCATCAGGACTTCAACAGCTTTTTTGGTGATTCGCACTTGCAGAATTGATCCGATCAGCTTGTATTTGGTCTGTGGACATGCAAATGTACTGGGGGGTGAAAAGGTGCTCATCTGATAGAAACGTTGCATCCTCAAACTCAGGCTTATGCATTATGGTGAAGACTTTGCATTTTCGTTGAGGGACATGGTTATGGCAGTGCTCAGAATTATGATCCTTCACCCATGACACAAAAAGCTTTCACAACAAACATACTTTTATGTTGTATACTTTATAGCTTTTTTTTCCATGACACACCAGTTTGTTCTGACTCAAAAATCTGTGGTAAAATTTGGTGAAATTTGACCCAAATTTCACATTTCATAAGACACCCATCCTAAACACATCTACATTTTTGTTAGGAGCCAGGTATTATGCCACCTATTGGCAACAGGATGTAAGCCGTGTGTGACAAACATCGTCCGATTTACATGACACTTCACGTTGAAGGACTGTCCCAGCCTGAGGATGTCTACATGTTTTAAGTCAGTCATTGTGCCACCTACTGGCAACAGGAAGTAAGCTGTGTGCGACAAACCTGATCATCATCATCATTGCATTAAATTTCACATCAGATGAGAAGTGTACTCCAAGCTTGTGACGCTCACTCGTCACACCTGCAGGTCCTTGAATGGCGGGGAGACTGTTGGGGCCTCATTGTCACAACCTACAGGTTTCACTTTTAGATACCCTTTTCATTTTTGTCCTGTATCACTGTGAAGAGAAGATTAAACCAAATGGGGAAAATTTGGAGTCCCGTCAAATGTCCAATAAATTGTCTTGGGAAAATGCACTCTCACTCATTTTGACAAACTGTTTCGATGCTTGGAAAAGGTTTGAGCGTTTAACGTCACAAAACTAGCGGAGTGTATGAATAAGATAAAATGTCAGTATAAAACGCATGTATAAAACAACATTCTGCCATATTGTTGCAACAAGCATCATTCCATTTTCACCAGACATCTCGAATATAGATAAATGAGGCATCTCACATCAAGCTTGTTTGGTAATTAATAATGAGCATTTCAAGCCCTGGCTTAGAGTATTGGGTCATTGGCATTTGGGTCATTGATAGAAGTCTCTGTCCATCGACCTTGCCCCACACATGATTGGTCGAATTCTCACTTTTATCAGCCACTCAGCAATGGAGTGTCTAAGCCTCTTCCTGAGTCCTTTCCTTTCTGAGATATAGTCTTATTTGAAGACTGATTTGTAATAGGAAGAGAGAAGGTGAAAAGTGAAGCTGAATAATGACCCATTTGGAGAGAATAGAATGACCCTGATGCTCAAAAGTGTGAATTTTATATTTTATTCATATATTCCACTAATTTTATGATGACTTTGGAAAACCACCAGTACCAGTTTCAATCACCAGTACAGTTCATATATGAGGGACGGTATGCCACTAGAGATCTGGAAATTCATTTGCTATCATTTGTTTTTAACAGGTATTTAGAATCACAATCTAATCTCGTCTATGTGTATTTTTTGTCAAAAAGGTGATCGAATTTCCTTTCACCCTGTCATTTACTAAATTGAATGGTTGCAAATTATTTGTTTAATTACGGTTGCCAATTATTTCCACTAATTAAACAGCCCGTCTGTGTTTCGTATCTTTATAACATTATGACCTTTACGTTGGAAAATTCACATTTTAGATCGAAGGTTATCCTGTGGCTATACCTAAAAAATCAAAAATGTCCTCAGTGAAAAGGAAAATAATTTCAAAATTGCCAAGGAGAGATAGATATGCCTTATTTGTTCCCAAACAAAAATTGCTGAACATGTGTTGGGAATCCCTCCCCTGGGAAAAGTTCAGGCTCTGGATGTTTTTTTTTCTTGTTTTTTTTTAACTTCAAGCCCTTTTTCAAGTTCTCCGTAGTTCTTCCTTTCAAGTCCTTTGAAAGACGGCCTCGCTCCCCTTCCCTCCCCCACAGGTCTGACTCCTCCGGGTCTGATGTGTATGGAGGGAGGGGAGCGATTAATGCCTACAGAACATGCAGCCTGTACATGCCGTTTAAAAAACGTCTAAGAATTCTAGCACTGATCGGAGATCTGAGTGACATCATCATCACTGACCAAAACGCAGGGCCTGCTCTCCCCCACCTCTCCCCTTACCGCTACAGTTTTAGGATTGGGAGGGCGTTGGTGATTAGTGCCGGTTGGTTGGTGGAAATGAAGGCTTCGAGCGATTACGTGTGTGCAAGTTGAAGGACAAAGGATTCAAGCAGTGACCCGCAGTGAGAGGAGATGATGCGTGCGCCCTTGCTTGGTTAACGGCTCTCTATCTCGAGAAGCGGGGTGATGGAGATGAGAGAGATGAGTCTCCCGTTAAAGAGGACATATTGTGCCGTTCCTTAATTTGGAACATATTTACAGTGATCTGCCCGCGGTGATCCTCTGCATGGGTTGCAGGGGCCCGGCTTAAACCCACCAGCAAGATGTCTCGTGCCTTTCAGCCTCCCTGAACGTGAGGTAATGAGATCTCGGCAAGATCTGTGTCTCTATCTGTATCTCTATCCAATCAGGACAGGCCAAAACAAGTCCAAGAGGCCCGCCCCCAACCGGCAGAAGTGGCCGCATAGCATCTGAAATCTGTATTTTTTTTCTTGACATCCATATGAGACAACTGAGGAGTTTTTAAGAGTAAACCAGAACAGCTCTGTAGCTATTGAATAGTGTAACAATGGCGAGGGGAAAAAGCGGTAAAGTACACACAATATGTCACCTTTAACTGAAGTATCTGAGCCGTTGGTATAGACATCGGTCATTTTGCAGTAGAACAGAGCGTTAACATTGGTACTTCAGTGGAACCGCGCTTTCACATCTTCTGTGTAGACATTGCCACAATGAAAAGATGACAGACCTAATGTGGTTTAAGATCAGATACCACTGAACACCACAGGTTAGTTGTGTGTTGTCTGTATCTTGTCAGGACGATTCAAAATGTGTTGAATCCTGCCATGATGACCAAAATGGTCAGGCTGACAGTAATCTGAGCCTGGAAGACCAGTCCCTGGCCGTTCTTCTGCGAGTTGCCTTCCTTGGGTTTCTTTGTGGAGGACCGTGGGCTTGCAGTTGTGCTTGTGCGTGTGGATGCAGTCTCGAAATTAGTGGAAGGTGTCCAGACAAACGCCGTGTGGTCTCCACTGTAGTTCACTCCTCTGTAGTCCTGATATGTTCCTGTCCCAAAGGGTGCAGACTTCACCTGGCCAACGGATGTGGCCTCTGCAGTCCTGGCAGGTGACTCATCATACCCATCGCCTCTCCTCTGAACCCACAGTGGTGGCTCTGTGAAAAGTGAAGCGTGCCCCCCTCCCCCGGGCGCCGCCACGTGAGTTTGCCCACATACGGGCCTCGTGTAACAGGGGCAACCAAAGACAGTTGCGCGGGTCTGCTCAGCCCACCTCAGGAGCTTTGTGATGTTCTCCTCCTCCTCACAAGCCCAGGGGTTATCTCCAAGAGTCACCACCTCCAGCATCTGCAGCTTGTCAAAGACGCCGTCAGACAGCCAAGAGAAGCGGTTGGCGTGCAAGTACAACTGTGTCAGTCTCAGAAGCCGGTCCAGTGATCCAGGCAGGATCAGCACGAGATAGTTATGCGACAGGTCAATGTTCTCCAAGTTGCTGGGCATATTTGTAGGCACGGTCCAAAACCTGTTGTGGCTGAGGTTGAGAGTTTCGAGACTAGGCAGCGTGTTGTTGATGAACACCACTCTCTCCAGCTCATTGTGCGCGAGGTCCAGCACTTTCAGATTCCAGTGGTAAGCGGTGTCGTTCTTGTCCAGGAAGCGCAGGTGGTTCCCCACTGCCCGGATGTCCCACAAAGAGCGTGGCAGGGACGGGGGCAGGGTCTCCAGCCGGTTGTAGGACAGGTCCAGCGTTCGCAGATGGGCATAGTTGCTCAGTTGGCTGTCAAGGACCTGCAGGCTTAAAAAAAAAAGAGATCGATATGAGCTTGTGTCCGCTATGGTCGACACGTTTTGTTTCAAAAGCTCCTACAAAACGCAGTTGGGTTAGAAGAAACCGAGAGAGAGAGTTGTTAATTGTTATAACTGGACTTATTCTAGATTCTTGAATACACTTCACCTCTCCTCAAAGAAGATTCTTCAGTTTCGACTGTGCGTGACTGTTGAGGTTTCAAGACCCTCCACACCTGGCCTCCATGGAATTCAACAATGACGGGTGTTCATAGCAGATCTCAGGTGACCCCAATGTCCCTTCACAACAGCTAAGTGCTCACAAGGGTTACGTGAGTGACTTCACAGAGGTCACTTCCTGGGTTTCTCCACCAAGACTAAATAGAACTCTTGGACGAGAGGGGAAATGTGTTACGGAATCTACAAGTCCAGTTGGCATAAACGTTGGCGGACAACTTCATTGACCTGGACGAATGAGAATCCTCACCAACGAATTGTAAATGAGAAAACAGGCGGACACTATGAAGGCTGAAAAGTGGTGCAGCCTTCAGGCACAAGTTCTGATGCCCGCAGATGGTTGCGCGGCATTTTTGCATTCATCAAGTGACGGAACTCGAGGGTCTGCGCGTACCTGTTGAAGGAGAGGTTGAGGATGCGGATGTTGTGCTGCAGGCCAGGTGGCAGCTTGGTGAGGCCACGCGAGGAGCAGTCAACCACGCGGTGTCCCCAGCTGCAGGAGCACACAGAGGGGCAGACGGACACCACCCAGCCTCCCAGCAAGCCGCAGAGCAGGAGAAAGAGCAGGCAGGGCACCGAGGCAGAGCAGGCAGGCATGATGGCAGCTCTGAGCGGGGGGGAGAATTGGCAAAGTTGGTTAATCACAAAAAAGCAGCACGTTTGACTTTAAATTGTCCGGTCACGATATTATTTCATTGTTTTTAGACTGTAGTTTATTGCATAGTGTTCATACTGGTGTCCAGTTATGGGGTTCATGGGGTTAAATGGAAATTCAGGTCCGGATCCTTTACTTGGGGGCACTTCAGGCATTCCATAGTCCATACATAGGGCACAATCTGACAATAGTGTACAACCAGTGGTTGCTCACCAAACCATGTACCAAGCAATGCGCTGTCATGTATTGCAGTTGGGCAAACATAGTTGGTCTTGTGCCATCATGGGAAAATACACATCATTTTCTGCCATAATTATTATCCGTTAAGTAGATGGTAGTTGGTTATTTCGTTGTTGTTCCATGAACATTAAAGTTATATTGTTGTTAGTGTTTTTCAGTGGATGAATAAGGGCAGAGAACATTAGGGACAAAAGTTGAATAACAATCCAAAAAGTAAGGTAATAGAAAATAAGCCTAAATGTAAGACAGACAGTTCAGGACTGTGCTCTAAGTTGCCGTGTAGTGGCTGAAATCAATGAGAAGATGGGGTGTGGGGCTCAGACATGTGGGGGAGATTCAAGGTGGAGCCGCTGCTACTCTGCATTAAGAAGAGCCAGGTTAGATGGTTTGGCCATGTTCGTCTGGGAGAAGTGTCTGCTGCCCTCACAACCCAAATCTGTGGCACAAAGTGGCAAAAAAAACGGGTCGCAATCCGCGAAGAGCAAAGTATGGAGCCCTAACTTAAATAAAGTTTTAACTGTTTAAAACCTACTAGCTTGCGCTGATTCAGCATGTTGTACTTATGTGATGGGGTGGACACATACGCGTGTGGCCTTCGTTGACTCGTTGTCTTGCCACCACTCACTGAAGCAGCACAGGCTGAAGCTAACAACGCTGAAGCAATGAAATGAAATGAAAAAGCAAATGCAAACTAGATCATGCCACTTGCAAATCGCAAAGTGGTATTGATCTGGTGCTCGCCTGTCCTCGGAGACACACGAGACATGATTTATTTTATGCTTCTGCTATTTTTGGATAGTCATTCTATACAATGCCTGAAAACATGGGATGATGGTTCATTTATAGTAGTTCACTGAGGAAACGTAGTTTTTGGAATGAACGCAGCTATTTCTGTGTCAGCTGAGGTACTGCAGTTCCATTTACATCCTAAGCAGATGGCGTGACGCGGCGACATTGCATGGAGACGAATGTCTCCATTAGCATCAGTCACCACGGGCAGACATAATGGCATGACTTTCCTTGAGAGGCCTGAAACTAGAAAACTGGGTCGCGCAGTTCCTGGAAGGCGTCGCTGGGGAGTAGCCCTAGGTGATGTGTGGTTCCAAAATGGCTGATGAGAATATCCTGCCACTCAAAACGCGTATCTGGTGTCATCTGAACGTAGATATTCTTGTCAAAGATGTGCTTTTTTTTCTTTTTGTTTGTCCAAAAAATATGATCGAACACATGACGATGAACAACACAATGTTCTTAATGGCTATCATCATGGTCCGCTTGAGCTTGAGCCTTTCGCATGCATTCATATACTGCACTGGGGCAGCAACTTGGGGGCAGTTTTGGGTTTAGGGTTAGGGTTAGGGTTAGGGTTAGGGTTAACCTTCTGGCAACTGTGGCCCCTGGCCACAGTCTGCGCTATGCTGTTTTTAATCTATCCAATGATGTCCCGAGTGTCTGCTGGAGCCCATCTCCAGCACAAGCGGGGTAAAGGCCGGGAATGACCCTGGACAGGTCGCCAGTCCGTCGTAGGGCACATGCACCATTCGAGCTCACACCTTTTCTCATCAACTTATAGCATGTCATATTCTCTTTCACTTAAGAACTAGTTCCCGTGGTTTGCACATGGCTCCCAGTTTCCACATTGCCCCATTGTTTACCACATTTTAACAAGTAGAAACCTGGGCCATACGTATTTCAAGCTAGTAGTTGTTGTCATAAATTAAACAGGTTTTTACCAGTGGAAACACTAAAGCTCAAGAATTTGACTAAAAACATGAAAAAGAGGGGCACCTTGAAGCTTTTTTTAATTGTATTTTAGGTAAATGAACAAAGGCCATTCAGGCCATTCAGTTAACAAATTATTTTCCAACTTCTCTCTTTATACCTATCTTATTCGTAACAGGGGTTCTGCGTCTCAGTTTGTATACTGCATATGCGCCCAGTGTTTGTGTTAGAGTTCAATTTCTGATATTTCATGTTTTTCATGGTTGATTTTGCTCATTGTTCCAACAAAGAGCAAAATCATCTTTTTTTTTGTTTTGTTTTTTTGTTTTTGGTGAAACAGGCGCGGGACTTCAAAAAACGTAATTGTACTCTGCTCTGGATAAAATCTCAGCAGTCAGTTTATGACTTTATTGTCTTGCTGAGCGAATAAGAAAGAGCACATTGGGCGTCTTGGTGTCGTTTAAGAACAGTTAGCTGTGATTATTTCTAGTCTATTTCGGATCGGCAGAGTACTCGGGATGATAATCGGGTCTGTGTGATCAGAGGGGTCTTATTGTGAAACAACACGGAGTGGCTGAGCTCTCTTCTCCTGGGGGCCGCTGCTCGTCCCGTGTCCCAGCCGCTTTGCAGCTCTGCCAGTGGACCTGGAGTTCCAAGTGCTGCAGTGGAACTCACTTGGGATGATATACCAACTGTGTGTCTGCTGCTGCAGAGCCTCTCTGCCACCCGGAGGTCCGGAGGCTGTGCAAACGCCCTCGTCTTCCAGAACTTTCACCGCCACACTTGCACTACTGCCGTCACTGCCGTGACTCGCTCAACTTCGCCGTCTGTCGGGTCAAGCGCCGTCATGTGGCATGTGTTGACGTCTCGCCGGATTATGGAAGGAAGACGTCCGCACGAGGACATGACCCAGCACATCGCACTGTGGAAACGACTCGCTGCCCGTCCCCTCGGGTTTATCTGGACCATGTCCCCGTCCGTCTTTCCGTTTCAGATGACTCACCTCATCCCGTCTAGTGTAGGTCTGTCATCTCTCCGTGGCTGCCTTTGTTTTCACCTCCTCGCCCCGGCAGATGTCGGCTCTCTCCTTCTCCTTTGCGTCGCGCCGGTTGCTCTCGGAAACGGCGGTCTCGAGTCTCCGTCCTCCGCTTTCGCTGACCGGGCGGCGGACGCGCCGTCCGCGTTCCCCTGTTTGCGGGCGTCCTGCAGCCCCCCCCGGACGTGGCTGAGTGCGTGCGTGCGAGCGAGCGGGACGACACACTGTGGGGAGGGAGAGAGGAGGAAAAAGCTGCAGCGGAGAGCCAGCCCACTATGCTGCTGATGAGGCAGGCAGCAGCCCAAATTTTGTGTGGGTGTGCGCGCGCTAAAGAGGTGGAGATGTGTGCCAGGGCCTGTGTGCTGACAACGGCATGCTTCCATCCCCCGCGCACATGAATCCGGATACACGCATCGCTCGGCCGTGGGAAACATAATGCCAGTCATATCGCGGAGCCTGGAGACAGTGATCCATTACCCCCCCTCTTTAGTTTCTCCCCACATATTCACCGTTGTAGTTATTTGGCCTGTAAGACAGCCTAGTCACGGAGCAGGGCATTATTTAGGGGTGTTTTTTTTATCCTCGTGCTTATGTGTTCATCTATATGAAGATGATTTCTTGTGTAATATGAGGTGCCATGCCCCTGCAGTGCCTTATGGAGCCACCAGGCGGTCCTTGCCATTTGTTTTATTGTGAATGAGAGTTGGCCAACGGCAGGCAGCAGTTTATAGCACATCTAGTACTGGTCAGATGAAAACTGTGACAATACATAAGTGAAGCGGTTAGCACATTAAACGTATCTACTCAACAAACCGTTTATAGTCACCCATATTCTAGTATTCTAGTCTGTTTTATCCATCCCTCTGAGTGTTTTGCTTCTGATCATCACCATAAGGTCCACGTTTGCATTTGGCTGAAATTAACTTACCCTCAATAACACACGAGATGTAATTTCTCAAATGATTTTCCCATGATATCATAGGTCATCATATGATTGTTACATTGACATTGTTTAGTTAGTATGATTGACCTTCTTACGCTGCTAAGGCTGAATCAGAGCAGAGACGTGGAAGTCGAGAGACTTTTATGGAGTGAGGAGTGAGGTTTGTGCCAAAACTAAAAACAAAACTTTGGAAATCATGTGCAGAAATAAGATTTTGAGAAAGCGTAAAACTTGTCAGATAATGTAAACAAATGGTCTTTTTTTCTTTTGATAAGGCATCCTTTACCGTTTCCTCTGCTTTTCTCTGTCCTCTCAGACGATGTTTTGTTCGCAGTTTTGGCACACACGCCTCTGGTGGGCGGGCCTTTGAAGCGAAGCATCCCCGTTGGCTAATCCTTTTTTCGACTGACACAGCTCAGTCGGCCCTGGATGTTTCGTGTTTGGCTGGTGAGCTAAACGACCAGAGCTAAACTGGTGTGGCTGAATAGGCCCGCCTACCCGGGACATTGGTGCCAAAACTGCAAGCCAAAAAAATCGTCTGAGAGGACAGAGAGGTAAACATGATGCCTTATAAATAGAAAAAAAAGAGTTTACAAGTTTTGTATTTGAAATCAGTTTTGTCCTTTCTCAATTTCCTGCTTTTGTGTACAATTTCAAACGTTTTGTTTACGATTTCCAAAGTTTCGTTTGTTACGTACGCACAATGTTACGTACGCACAATTTTAAGTCCATTAAAAGAGTGTATATATACATATATTCCATAATAATGAACTTTGCCCTTGGTCTGCCAGATTTTAATGTCGATGGTTGAATAAACAGAAATATCGAATGGATGCACAGCTGTGTACAAAGCAAGCAGGTAGAAAACAGTTTCTGCAGGCTGTCTTTCCTGGCCGAACAGAATCTTCTTCTGATACAGAAAAAGAAATACAGACAGAACACATACATACATACACAGAACATCTTGTAATGCTCAATCAACATTTAGTCTCCAAACGTAACGGACGTAACGTGAGAGCTCAAGGTGACTTTGATATGCGTCGGTGCTAGCCCATTAAAAAAAAAAAAAAAAAAAAAAAAGGAAACCCAATAGAACAGAGCAGTTTACAGGTTGAATCATTATCCTGTGCAGGCTTTAAGAGGTGTGGCTGGCAGATCACTTTGAGGAAGTTGATTTTGAAATGACATGGGCGGTGACATTTTCCCAACAAGATGTTGCACGTCTCATGATTGCACTGAAGCGACGTCATATGTGACGGTGGCCTCTCTGTAGCATTTGAAGCCCTGTTATGTAGCACAAGCTGCGGCCCATTAAGAACATTTTCCCCGGGTCCCTTTTGTAAAAACGGTCTTTTAAAGTGAAAGTGACTTTTTTTTGGTCTTCGAGGCAAAGGCAAAACGTTACTTACTATCAATTCACAGCAATGCAACTTACACGGCACCCGAAATACACACACTACCCCTTTATCGAATGTGATACGTGTAGCATGTTTCTGAGCAGGTGATGGCATAAACGAAACAAAGCAGTGTGAGTGCAAAGTGTCATACTGAACATTACGTTGTTGAGACATTAGGTCCCGTGTCCATCCATTGTCTTTGCTCCTTTCTACCCAAAAATGTAGTCTTCTCACGACGTAAGCGGGCAAGAGTCGGAGAAATGTTTCACAATTGACGTCATTTCTAAACGGCATCGAGTTAAAAAGCACTCATTCAATAACTTATGCAAAGGTGCCCTTTTTGTTTTTTGTTTTTTTTTTAAACAAAAGCTTTAGATGAGAAACGTTTGGATAAGTCTCAAAACAGTATGTGTGGCATTGTGTAGTTTTTACATGGTGATGAGGAAAATCCCGCCAAATCCTGAAGTACAATAACTTTGATTTGCCCTGTACATTAAGATGCTCAGCGATAACGATAACGAAGTTGCATGACCGAGTGATTATGGAATTTTCCTTTCTTTAATTTTGATCTCATAACTTTTTACTCTAATTTACCGCAGTTTGCTTGTCAGAGTTTTCATCGGCCTCCGCAGCGTCTCCCGCTGTGCCTTTTGAGTCCGGATCAGCTGCTGAAGTCGCGCTACTCTCTTGTACATCACCGCCCTCCACCTTCGGACCAGACGGCTTGTCGTCCCCGAATGTCTTTCCGGGCGTTATGCTTTTCAGCTCCTCGTCCGCCTCTTGGAACATGGACCACCTTTTGCTGAGTCTCTGAGGCAGGAAGCTGGACATAGAGATGCGGTTCACGGACCTCGGGATGGCCTGGTCGTTGTCGGCTCCGCCCTCGATGAAAGGCGAGGGGCCGGCCCATTCGCTAGTCAACGTTTGCTCCCTCTGAAGCTTCCGTTTCTTGATGAAGATGACCAGGAACGCTGCCATCATCAGCGCCAGGGCCCCGCCTATCAACCCCGCCACAATTTTGCCGTGCTTCGCCTTGTTCGCCGTCCGCTCTCCCTCCCGAGGTCTTTGCGTCCGGTGGTTCTTGTCCTGGACGCTGATGGCGGGGTTAGGCTGTTTCAGCGTCGAAGCGCTGTACGGAGCGGTGGAGTGCACGTCGCTTGTTGTGGAGTCCGTGGGCCTTGACGACGTGGACACAGAAGCAATGAGGGTTGTCGACGGCGGGGGCGGGGACGGGGGCGGGGGCGTGGTTGGATGGGGCACATCGCTGGTAGATGGGGAGGCGGTTGCGCCCTCGGCTGGTTGGGTCGGGGTGGACGTCGTTGAAGGTCCCCCTGGGATCGCGGTCGCTCCGCTGGCCGGACCGACCGCGGCCCTCGTTGACGTCGACGACGCGACTCCAGGCCCTGCCTCCGTCTGGGATCTGGCGCCGATGGTTGAGAGGTGCGACTCGGAGGCGGGAGTGACGGGGGCCGCCTCCGTGGCGGCACCTCCGAAGGGCTCGGGGGACGCCGCCGGCTTCGCGGTCGTCCCTCCGGGCGGATCCCCGGCTGCGCTGGCACGGGTGACGCTCCGCTCCGTGCGAGCCGAGAGCCGCTGGCCAGCCGCCGGGCGGGAGCTCCAGCCGGCCGTCTCCCGCGCGGTGGGCCGGGCCGCGGCCTCCTGTCCCGCCCCGCCTGGCGTCGTACTGCTGAAGGTGGCGGCCTGGGCATACGTCGCCACACAGCACGCCGTCAGCAGCACCAACCAAGGGGCGCGGGGACGCGCCAGCGCGAGCATCGTTCCCCTTCGGCGAGGAGTCTCTGGAGCTGAAAAGGGGAAGTCAATTGCGTCAGAGATGCACATGGTAAAAAAAGAAAGAAAACGGAAAAGAAGGCCGTTGTGAAACCAGCCCGGTGTTGCGGTGTTTCCTCAAACCGCGGCTCTAAATCGACTGAATGACTCGTCAGTGTTTAACTGTGCACTACCCTGCGACTGTATGAAGCACCACAGTCGACAGAGCTGGAGTGAATTCATGTCCGTTTTGCCAGTTTTTTCCAACGTTAAAAGAGCCCGTTTTACGTGTTTTAATGTGACTTAAAACGATGCGGCTGCACCTTCTCAGTTGCAAGTTGTTTGTGGCGTTAAATGCGTGACAGTTACGATGCTTCGTGATGCTGGGACCGTCCATCAAATCGACGACGACCCGTGTCGAGATTTTCAGCGCGAGGCGGGTTTTGGGTTTTTTTTACGCGACCGCAACATCAGCCGAGCCCGTCCAGATGTTCATGCGGCCGCGTCGGCGTTTTTAAAATGATGGAAACGCACTTACCCGTGGCGTCACAAGCTGGGGACCCTCCCGCGGGGCGTCTGTCCTGGACGTGCGAGGCGTTCGGACGCGGTCGTCGATTGTCATGTGCTCGCCTGCCTGAGCGGATTCCCCTCGAGTGGGAACTGGGGCCGAGGGAGGCTTGCCCTCGCTGAAACGTCGAGGCTGGCTGTTGCCTCACCGACAGGAAGTGCGCGACGTGAAACTAATGACAAGCCTTTACGTTCTGGTTAGCTGTGTTTAAAATTAGGCCTTCATTGTTCACGCCAGCAGCTTCCTGAAGTGCTCGATGAAACGCCGAAGAACTGTACAACTCCAGTGTGCAACACCGACTTCCAGATGAACAGGATGATCATATTATACATGTATGAATGAATAGACGTGAAATACTTCTTTTGATTCTTCATTCCTTTGAACCCACTGTGGCAAGAGCATTTTATACGCGTCAGAGAACGCAACACTTTATATTTTTTACTTTATTGAGATGAAAGTTTACAAGGGCCAAGTATCACTGGTTAGGTTTTGCTATCTACAGACAGACAGACAGACAGACAGACAGACAGACAGACAGACAGACAGACAGACAGACAGACAGACAGACAGACAGACAGACAGACAGACAGACAGACAGACAGACAGACAGACAGACAGACAGACAGACAGACAGACAGACAGACAGACAGACAGACAGACAGACAGACAGACAGACAGACAGACAGAGCTGTGGATAATGGGATAGATTCCCAATAAAAACCAGACAACCCCTTGTCTGGCAGTGATTATCTATCTATCTCTCTATCTATCTATCTCTCTATCTATCTCTCTCTATCTCTCTATCTATCTCTCTATCTATCTCTCTATCTATCTCTCTATCTATCTCTATCTATCTATCTCTCTCTATCTCTCTCTCTATCTCTCTATCTATCTCTCTATCTATCTCTATCTCTCTATCTCTCTCTATCTCTCTCTATCTCTCTCTCTCTCTCTATATCTATCTATATATATATGTATGTGTGTGTGTATATGTATGTATATATATATATATATATATATATTCATGTATGCATATATATATGTGTGTGTGTATACACACACGTATATATACACATATCTGCGAAAATAACTATAACAAATACAGTTTTGACACATTTCTTAAGTTGTGACTTTTGGCATGAAGTCGGCATGCGTCGATGCAGTATGAACAGCGCAGACACAGAATCACTATTCCGGGACGACTGTATGCATCAGAGTGGTTAACCCCCGAATTTCCACATCCTGCTTACCCGCTGAGCCATTTTGGTCAGTGAGCCCATTTATTTCAGAACCAGCATAACCGCACCGCACTGCAGCTGTCCCGTCCAGGCGTTGTACGTGTTACGCATGATGTGTAAATCCGCGGTGAGGTGAGGTATCGAGAGGTGCGAAACAGCGCGAAGCCATTTTAACTCATATCTAATATATGGCAAATAAAATGACTTTCTCTGCGCTTTGGCAACCGCAATATATCACCACGCTGTACGTGGCCTGTATGAAAATGCTTTAATTTAGAACAGCTTTGCAAATGGAATGAGATTTGTCGTGGTTACGGAGATGTAACGAGGGGCAACTGCAGGTGCATTCAACGAGGGTTAACGGGTCCACGGGTTGAAAGGAGCAGCAACACTTCCTCAGAGTCATTCAACTGAATGAAAGTACCGAATATGCTTTACCATACTATTTTTGCCCATCCACGTCTACTACGTCTGGCATCGTTTTTTGGTTTATTTGTTTGCAGTCAACGATTTCCTGTACGTTTCCTGAAATATTTCCGTACTGTTACTGCGATTTGTAACGTCTCGGTGCATTTTTATTGACCTTGTTTTCCCGCCTGAAAGGCTGATGTACACATGACGAGTGTGGATATGAAGTTCGGATGCAAGACATCGACATGGAGTTTATTTGAAATCGGACATGTTAACAAGCTCTGTTTCACATGCATAAGACGGAACAGTAGAGGCTGCGGTGCAGGGTAGAAGGTCACACACACGGCGTAACTGGCAAGGGAATTTCACCAGAATACTTTTTAATACGGGGACCGTTAGCAAGTATTGTGCCCAACTTCCCGACAAGAAGACAGAAGAAAACGGGGGAAAAGGTGTAGAAAAAGATCTCGGATCGCATCCGTTTTGTTGACCAAAACTGCGAAACTTCTGCGATCTCATTCTTCTCAGCCGTCCCAGAGTGAGCGTTGAGATGTTGCGAGGAGCATGTTAAGTGTTATGAAACTATACAAAATTACATTCTAGAAACATTTCGACACGTTTTAGGTATTTTGAGCGAATTTCGATCAGAACGTCATGCACCGTGTACACTCATCAGTAAGATATGTTAAACTGTGATGCTGGTTTGGTTTGTTTCTAATTCTGGTTGGGATACATCTGTTCTCTTGCAAATAACAGTGGTACAGTTGAAAAACTACACCCTTGAGTAAAACATCGATTTTCTTTAGCCCTTACCCTGATATTCCAGATTCCAAACAGTATTTCAGTAGCTCTAACTCTGCTCATAACCTTAAATAAATGAATTAAGTGGAGATTATACGAACAAAAATGCCCATAAAAGCGCAGCACAGCTAAAGTGAAGGGCTGCTGCTTGTTTTGCGTCAAGTGCTTGAGTTTACAACGGGTGATACCCTCTAGAGCTGCAGCAACTACTCAATTAATTGATCAAATAATCAAGAGCTATTTGGCTAAATAAATTATTTTGCTCAATAAAAAAAATTGAGGATTTCAGGATATGGAGTTGATATTCTCTGTCAGCCTGAAAAAACGTGAGAATTTTGTGTATTCTTTAGTCATTGATAAGAGAAAATGAAAAAAAAACTGACCATTAAAAAGCTCATTTAAAGGACCTTATCTTGGCTTCTGTGGTACGGGCAATTTTCACAGTTCTTGCGTCGTCCTGTAACGCAACCAATCGAGTAATCGGGGAAAATGATCGACAGATGACGGCAAAAACAGTCGTTCGTTGCATCCTGATCCCTTCACACAACAAGAGGCATGTCCTCTAGATCCCTGGGAACGTCCATACAAGAGTCCCTGGAGCCCGAGCTCAGCATGTTGCAGGCACTCTGCGGACCAGCAGCCGCTGGCCCCGCGGTCTCCTCCGGCTCCTCCGCCACCGCCTCGCTTTCTTCTTGCACGTCCGCCTGCCACATCTCCATCTTACCCTCCGCTCCCACCTCCTCAAACTCCACCGCGCTGGCATCGCAGGGCCCCACCAGTCCCCTGGCCTCCGGCTGGTCCGAGTCCCAGTAGCCGGCGCTGCCCGCCAGGTCCAGGTTGGAGCGAGAGGTCCGCGGGGCGTAGCCCCGGCGCTGAAGGACGCGCACCTGGCACGCCAGCACAACTATGGTCACCAGCAGGCAGACGAGCAGCCCCCCCCGCCGACCCCACTGCGATCAGGCCCATTTCCGTGTCGACCAAGCAGTTGCCGGAGGACCCGGGAACGTTCGGGGTGGCCGTGGCGGTCGGGTCCGGGCCTGGGCTGCCGCCGGGGCCTCTCGTTTGAAACGACGGGAGCGTGGTCGCGGAGTGTTGGTCTCCATCCGCAGGGCCGAAGGACAGCGGGATGAGCAGAAGGAACACCCAGAGAGAGGCTCCGCTTTCCTCCATGGTCCTCCCCCTGAAAAAGTTAAAGAAAATGTAGATCTCGCGCGCGACTTGCAGCCTCTGAGCTTGTTGAACGTGCGAAGGAAGTTCCGTTCTCGCGAAGCAGCATCCGCGTCATTGCACATTCAGACTCGAATCCTTCATCAAAACCGAGGGCGGGTGGCGTCGGTAATACTCACTTGAAGTGGTCTTTCCTCCTGGAGCTCTTGCTGAGGTGATGGAGTGTCACACCTGCTGCAGTCAGGCTCGCGGCGCTCTGAGCTCACGTCCTCGGCCCCTCTCGAGGTCTTTCTCACGCCTGGTTATTTCGGGCCCCCTCGGTTTGACACCGCAGATGCTTCGGTGCTTATGTGAAATGAGAGAGCGAAATATAGGTTATGAGTGTCACACACACCACAAACGCAATAATGACCCGTTTGTTTGAGAGGGCCTGAATTTTAACTTTGCACTGTGTGTTCTTTCTTCCACCCTTTTCTCTTAGGTTCAAAACAGGCCAGATCAATGGCGACCTGCTCATCTACCATGTCCTCCTCACCCTCAAACCTTACTACGCCAAGCCCTATGAGATAGTGGTGGACCTCACCCACGTGGGACCCAGCAATCGCTTCAAAACGGACTTCCTGTCGAAGTGGTTCGTGGTCTTCCCCGGCTTTGCCTATGAGAACGTCGCGGCCGTCTACGTCTACAACTGCAACACCTGGGTGCGAGAGTATACCAAGTACCACGAGCGACTGCTGACCGGGCTGAAGGGCAGCAAACGGCTCCAGTTCATCGATTCCCCGGCCAAGCTGGCGGAGCACATCGAGCCGGACCAGCAGAAGCTGCCCGCCGCCACCCTGACGCTTGAGGAGGACCTCAAAGTGTTTCACAATGCCCTCAAACTGGCACACAAAGACACCAAGGTTTCGATAAAGGTGAGGAAAGCCACGCTCAGTGTCACGGAAAGGAAACGAGATCATTAGCCATTCCTGTTGACACACGCTTAAGTTTGAAATCACAAAGGGAAGAGTAGATTTCATCTTTTTTCTTTTTGCTTTTGTGTTATGTTCTGCTTCTTCTGAATGCCAAACCACCCAAGGGGTTTTAAAACTTCCTAACTTAAGTCGAGAGAAGCTGTAGAAGTTGTTTTGGATGATTCCACAGGTTACGAAGGTCATTGGCACGATTAGTTTGGCGATTGGTATTCACAGTGTCCACATGCTTGTTACGCTTTGTCACGTGCTGCACACGCACAATTCGTTCCGATCCCGGCTTGTGCCGAGACCTCGCGGGGCAAGCCTCGACTCCACTCCTAAAACCTGCCTCCGTGACCATCAGGTGGGCTCCACCGCCGTCCAGGTGACCTCCGCCGAGCGCACCCGCGTGCTCGGCCAGCCCGTCTTCCTCAACGACGTCTACTACGCCTCGGAGATCGAGGAGATCTGCCTGGTGGACGAGAGCCAGTTCACCCTCACCATGGCCAACCAGGGCACGCCGCTCACGTTCATGCACCAGGAGTGCGACGCCATCGTCCAGTCCATCATTCACATCCGGACGCGCTGGGAGCTGTCCCAGCCGGATTCCATCCCGCAGCACACCAAGATCCGACCCAAAGACGTCCCCGGCACGCTGCTCAACATCGCTCTGCTCAACCTGGGGAGCTCGGACCCCAGCCTCAGGTCAGTCCCTGGGGGGGGGGTTAAAACTCCCTGTAGCCACATCGCTCAGCCCAGGAAAGCATCAGTGCCCTGGCCTGAAGTAACGACAAAGGTGGAGCTGGAGAGGATGAGGAATCGTGGGTAAACTGAGGATTCAAACGTGAAATTCTGGTTCAAATGTCTGCCGATTTTGATTTACAAAGAAACGGTTTTAACGTTGGACAGTTCAATTATCCAACACCAAGACATCATTGTCAAATGAAACCTTTTCTTTTCCCTCGTCCAGGTCTGCGGCTTACAACCTCTTGTGCGCCCTGACCTGCACCTTCAACCTGAAAATCGAGGGTCAGCTCCTGGAGACGTCGGGCCTCTGCATCCCCGCCAACAACACCCTTTTCATCGTCTCCATCAGCAAGACCCTCGCCGCCAACGAACCCCATCTCACGCTGGAGTTTCTGGAGGAGTGCATCTCGGGCTTCAGCAAGTCCAGTAAGACGATACAGCAGACAAGCTGCCGCCCCTCTCATACGGAGTGCACGCGTACACCTATGTCACTTCTGTGGCTTGACCCGATGAAACGTTTGGGTCTGCCTTGTGGTGTATTACGCTGGCAAAGCCTAGAGCCTTAATAAGCAGTAAGCTCAATAACTGAACAAGCTGCTTATGGTGCTATCGTTCATAGAGTAGAATTGAAGCAGTTTGGACTGAACTTGGGCTCTGAAATTCCAATTCAAGGGGTCAAATCTGAGGTATTTGGGGTGCAAGTCAAGCTCTCTGACCGGTAGGCGAGCTGACTTAGTCATAAAGAGAAAGAAATGTGCTCTGCTAGCCAGTTGTGGTTGTCATGGCTGACCGTGATTCCACTTATCGGAGCATAAAGCCAGGAAATCAGAAGATGTCATCGAGCGTTCTGCTTGGGTTGCAGGTATCGAGCTGAAGCATCTGTGCCTGGAGTACATGACACCGTGGCTGCTCAACCTGGTCCGCTTCTGCAAGCACAACGATGATGCAAAGCGCCAGCGTGTCACGGCCATTTTGGACAAGCTCATAACCATGACAATCAACGAAAAGCAAATGTATCCATCTATCCAGGCCAAGATCTGGGGAAGCCTGGGCCAGGTCAGTCAACCATTCCAAGATGTTTTTTTTTTTATATACGGGGTGCTTGTGGGGTCCTAAAAGGTATCAAATCTTGGGAATTTGGGAAAAATTGGGGCTCTAAAAAGGCATTGAAATGTCGTACAGATGAATTTTTGAGGTCTTGCATTCTGTTGGTTTTCGAGCAAGTTTGAGGACTCCTGGTTGGAGATCCGTACATTTGAGCCTTACAGTCGGCAAGTCTTCAGCTATTGTTCAGTGTATTCACTCTGAAAAGATTTGTTAGCTCAGTTTGCAGAGCCACACATCATTTACAGTCTCAGCTCTACACCGACCCAGGTTTAATTGAATTGCAAAATAGTTTCATCTTGCAGATCACCATACGCTGAATTGTAATTGCTGTGTCATTGCCAGATTCTTACCAATAACGGACCCAACGCCATCGTGTTTTAAAGCTATAGTGCGTACCTCCTGTTCTCCCCTAGAGGAATTCTGTGTTACGGCACTTCCATATAACATGGCCAGGTGTACTCCGCACCAACTGTGCCCCCCCCCCCCCCCCCCCCCCCCCCCCCCCGCTCTCCACCGCTACCTCTCTACAACCAGACTACATGATTCCACAACATCACAAAGGACAGCCAGTGGTTAAAAGAAAAACATGGATATTTCAGAGGAGGTAAATATCGTGTTATTTTAGTATGATAAACAACGTTGCTGACTTAACCAACAGCGACGAAGCAACAGCCATGTCTGCCCTCATCCCAGTCTCTGCTCTCCACCACGATACAGCAATGGATAACACAAATCCTCCTCTGATCCTCCTCTGAGCCGTCTCAACCGCTACTTTGGGTGCTCCACCATGTTGCCCCCCCCCCCCCCCCCCCCCCCCCCCCCCCTTTTTTTTTTTTTTTTTTTTTAGCAGCGCTCTGCCTCTTGCCGGGAAACCCTCCATGCACTAGCGCGGGAATGTCGCCGGTCGACACGCAACACAGAACAACAACCGCTGAAGAATACTGGCGGAGTTTCGAGCAGCCCATCGGCTTAAGCAGCGTTGTGTCCTCTCCTCTAGTAGTGGCTCGGATTCAATGGGTGTGCGGACGTGTAGAAGTCATGCACTATAATTTTAAAATTATGGTCAAAATGCCCCTTCAGAGGTCTCTTCATGGCACTGATGCTATTTACAAAGTTGTCTTACCAACTTGTCCTTGGTGGTTTATAGTCTCCAGTCTGGGTTACCTTTTGTGACCTAAGGTATATTGTAATCAACCTTTTGTTCTGTTGTACGGTCGTGTACTTTAGGTTGAACTGTAAACTACTGTTTATAGCCGGTTGAAGCAGTGACAAGGTCTGAAAGGTCTTTTTGGAAGGTCTTTTACTAGTCCCAAAAAGGTAAAATAGTGCAGTGACTGTGATATTTGACTCCCCCCGAATCCCCTTGTCATCAGATCACAGACCTGCTGGACGTGGTGCTGGACAGCTTCATCAAGACCAGTGCCACCGGAGGCCTGGGCTCCATCAAAGCAGAGGTCATGGCTGACACTGCAGTGGCTCTGGCGTCGGGGAATGTGAAACTGGTGTCCAGCAAGGTGAGGTATTGTGTGCTGGAGCAGTGTCTACAGGGTTAAACAGTGTTTCTTGTCGAGTTTTGTGTCTGTTACAGACACAAAGGTGTACTATACAAGAAGTTGCTATGCAGTAATAAAGGATTGTAGTAAAATGCATCAGTGTGGTGCACTTTGAAAGGAAAACCATGGCTAGGCTTTACATGAGACAAGACAGCAATGAAATCATCATTATCCATATTAACGAATGAATGACTATCCATTAATGGTGTAGGGCCCACACTGCATTCTGCATTCAAATGAATAAAAAAAGATTACTTACTGATGGAAGAAGGAAATCCAGAGTTGTAAATCACTCCTTATAGTATCCAGAGAGACAAATACATCCACTCACCATCCATCATCTGCGTGCTCCCCTACTCAGATAAACACAACTTGCACAGAAAGACCCAATAGAAAACCCAGGCCCTGGCTCCTATTATGGCGGACAACATCAGTGCAGTGAATGGTGGCCATTGTGAAGATTGCCAGCTTGAAAAAAATAAAAGTAACTTCGCATTAAAGTAGAATTTCCTTCCTCGCAGCGATTTTTCACTCGCGCCATCCAAGGTTTTACATTTCACAATCATTTCACAGCTTTCAAATCCAAAAGGTGCACGTGTCGTTGTGACCATACATGTGTTTTTGTGTTACTGTTGTCGACTGGGTTTGCTGTTTGATGTCATGGCAGCACAGCCAGCTTAGGACAATGGAGCCTTGTCCGCAACCCTTGAACTCTTTGTCACCGAGAGTTGAATAATGCTATTTTCTGACAACGTAAAACCATAGCCGTATTGTCATATTCATCAGGTCCATGTCCAAAAAGACATTTACAATGGTTTTTCCACAGTGGATTGCTCTCAATTATATTTAACAGCAACTCCATGTATGTAAAGCTCTCAGTTGTACAAATATCTGCCTGAAAATAAGAAGTTGGAGCCTCTCCAGCTCATCTGAAGCTAGTCTAAAGCCCCCCCCCCCCTCCCCTGATTCTGGTTGCATTTTTGACACGGCCAAGTCTTACATTAATTCTCTTATGTCATTAATTCTCTTACTGAAGTAATTTCAATGAATTAACAAAAAAGCTGCTGTGAATTCTAAATGAGAGTATGGCAGCTGCTGTTGTTACCCACATAGCTACTGTACTTGCTCATCGGTATCATACATTATCTAGTGTGAACTAAACGCAGAGAGGAAACGGATTGAACACAGAATTTTCATAGAAACCTGTGAAAACATGCATCTCTCCATCTCTGCTGGATGTGTTTCCAACAACATGGCACTATCACAGCTTTTTCATTATCACAGCTTTAAACCTTTTTCATTTTCCTCGAGATAGGAAAGTGACTAAGTGGCTAAGTCTTTTCATTCACAGTAAGCCAATTTGAAAACCCTAAAATGTTGGTGCAAAGGAAGATGCATCAACTCAAAATGGCTTGGCAACTGGATCAAACGGCCACAACTCAGTATTTGCTAGATTCCTATAGTTTGTCTTGTCTTTAAACTGATCGTATTTAGATGAAAAACTCTTACAAGAATCTCCCAAATGCTGTCAAATTATGATTGAGTACCAAAATGCTTTTGTCTCCTGAACACAGGTTCTTGAATGTATTCCTCTATCTGCCAATGGACCTGGAGTCACAGGCTTACACTTGACACGAATAAACTTGACTATTTTGTGACAGGTCATTGGTCGCATGTGCAAGATCATAGACAAGACGTGCCTGTCCCCAACACCGACGCTGGAGCAGCACCTGATGTGGGACGATATTGCCATCCTGGCCCGCTACATGCTCATGCTGTCCTTCAACAACTCATTGGATGTCGCGGCCCATTTACCATACCTGTTCCACGTGGTGACCCTGCTGGTTGCCACCGGCCCTCTGTCCCTCAGGGCCTCCACCCACGGCCTGGTGATCAACATAATCCACTCCCTGTGCACCTGCTCACAGCTCAACTTCAGTGGTGAGGACTTCATAAAAGAGTTGGAGTCTGCATTAGGGAGAGTGTCGAGGGATAATACCGCAGAAGTCTCGAAGCCAGACTCGCTTTAGCAGTGGACGAAGTGGAAGCACATCAGTCTCATAATTACACAGTTTGAAAATGTAGTTTGTGGTTTGGTTCATTCTAAATGAAAATGAAGTCAAAGTTCTTGAATATTATCAATTTGAGAATGGAAATGGTAGAAAACTGCCAAATGGGTTGCACCAGTTTCTTCCAACAATCCAAAAACTATTAACACTACTACTACTACTACCACCACCCCCTCCCCCAAGGATTATTAAAGTAATTCACTTTCTCGAGGATGTAATACATCTTGTTCTATCTGGATTTCAGAGGAGACAAAGCAGGTCCTAAGACTGAGCCTGACTGAGTTCTCCCTGCCCAAGTTCTACCTGCTTTTCGGCATCAGCAAAGTCAAGTCGGCTGCCGTCATCGCCTTCCGCTCAAGCTACAGAGACCGGTCCTTCTCCCCCGGCTCCTACGAGAGGGAGACCTTCGCCCTGTCCTCCCTGGAAACGGTCACAGAGGCCTTACTTGAAATTATGGAGGTCAGCAGAGAAAATTAATTATTTATTTATTCATCTCTCAAACAACTTATCTGCCCAACATTCCGTGACAAAATAATGTTAGTTTGCCCCTCACTGTTTATCCATCCTCAGATATTTGCCACCATGTTGGTTTTGCTCACTGTGTGTTTTCTCTGTCATCTTCGCCTCAGGCTTGTATGAGGGACATCCCAGCCTGCAAGTGGTTGGACCAGTGGACAGAGCTGGCACAGAAGTATGATCCTCCTCTGTCTTCATTTAATGCCTGAATGATGTGGAATCTGCACTGTCAAACACATTTTTGTGCTTTTCGATTGCAGGTTTGCATTTCAGTACAACCCATCGCTCCAGCCCAGAGCTCTGGTGGTATTCGGCTGCATCAGTAAGAGGGTGAGCCATGGCCAGATAAAGCAGATCATTCGTATCCTCAGCAAGGCCAGCCCTCTGCTCAGCATAGACCGGGTAAGACTGCACATTCACTCGAGCAACACTCTATGTCTGCTATAACCCCTGAACCCGCAGAAAGCTACCACTGCTATTGTCGAATTAAGGTACTTTGCCTTTAGCTGGTAGTTAAATCTCACATCTGCGTGCCAACTCATGCCCTCTCGGAGTGTCATTAACAGGCGGACACTTGCATTTAGTCACGCTAGGAATAATCTGTTGTATTGAAATATGTTTTTTCACAAATCCAAAAGCTAATCTGGCACTGGCATGCCATTGGCAATGGCATATATATCCAGTATGCTGGACAGTTTTATGGAAAACAGGATTTTGAATCAAATTAAGATCTGAATTGCACATCATCATATCATATTGATATATATAATGTCAGCGTTGTAGGGTAGTGACATGGAAGAGGATTGGAGTCACTGCATAAAAAGTTGAACAACAAACAATGAGACAAACAACAAGCACTTCCTTACCAAGTTCAACACGTGTCCACCGAAAGTTATTAAATACCATGCCATAGTTCAGTCCAATTAATCATAAAAACCTGTAGAACACCTAAAGTCTTCCCCCTATTGTTCTTACATACTCCTCACATGGTTATGGAAATTCTTACTAATTGTATGTTTAAATGTGTCCTTTTTTTAAAAAAAAAATTATACTTTTCACTATTCAGTACTTTTTTTTTTTTTTTTGTAAAGAACTCATTCATAATTCATTTGTATCTCCTTTATTCTTTGACTTGTCTCTTCCACACAGGGTTTGGAAAGCTGTCTGAAGGGGCCGGACAACTACAATAGTCAAGTGTTAATAGAAGCCACAGTCATCGCTCTAACCAAGCTGCAGCCTTTACTCAGCAAGGTATGCAGAAAGCGTGGACCAAGCTCCAGCTAGCTACCAATACAGTAGCGGTTGATCCTTGGCAAACAAAAAAAAAATGGAACATCAAAAGTGGTCTTGAATTCAAATTTTTGTTCTCCTCCCGCTTAACTAAATTACTTCAAGAATTGAGTTCTGCTGAGTGCCCATAATTTGATATCGTCTGAGCTGATCTTGTGCGTGTTTGCAGGAGTCTCCTATGCACAAGGCTTTGTTCTGGGTGGCCGTCGCCGTGTTGCAGCTGGATGAGGTCAGCCTTTACTCTGCTGGAACTGCCCTGCTCGAGCAGAACCTCCACACCCTGGATACGATGCGCGTCTTCAACGACAAGGTAAAACAAAAAGCAGTCCACCCAGGAACCTGAAGGTTTCGTCAGCTGTGACGTTCATCAGCTTTCTGTTGTGCGAAATAAAACTCTGAGGGTGATATGCTGATGTTTTTGCACTCATCAGGATCCTGGCAGCACTGTTTTAACATCAGAACCGCCAACAATGCAGTACCTCCCAGAACCGCCGTCAGGTCATTTTGACCACTGCAGGCTTTATAATTGCAAATTAGAAGTCCGTTACTGAAATATTTTGACTTTTTATTTTTCAAAAGAGCAGGTAAAAGTGAATTAAATAACACAACACCAGAATTTTATGAATTTTTCCATCATTAGAAATCATTTTATTTTAGTAATATAGCAACATTTCCGCCCAGTTGAATAACTCTCCAAACAGTCCCATCCTTTCCAGTCTCCTGCCTTGCATCAACTTGCAGTGACTGAATTGATCCTGAAGGGCATAAATAATTGTATTAGTTTAGTTGGAAAAACAGTGGTAGCAACAATATGGTAATCATGACATTGTCTATTTTACCTCTGTGTGTGTGTGTGTGTGTGTGTGTGTGTGTGTGTGTGTGTGTGTGTGTGTGTGTGTGTGTGTGTGTGTGTGTGTGTGTGTGTGTGTGTGTGTGTGTGTGTGTGTGTGTGTGTGTGTGTGTGTGTGTGTGTGTGTGTGTGAGAGAGAGAGAGAGAGAAACGCTTGCTTTGGCAATGTACAGTGTTACGTCATGCCAATAAAGCCATTTGAATTGAATTGATTTGAAATGAATTGAATTTGTCAGCAAATTTGAAAAGTTGCAGATATAGTATTTAGACTTACACGTGAAATGCTATCATGAGGCAAATATATGTCATAATGTTTTGGTGACCTGCCTGGCATCAGAGGCTGACCATCCTCGATGTCCTGCAGCATTTCTAAAGCCAGGCTGACAGTCTTGGTGCGTTTCCTCCGCCCCATTTTGACTGGCTAACTGACTGACCAACTGACAAACTGAGTGACTAAATTCGAAAAATAACAAGAGCTTTGTGTTTTGGTTGCCTAGCAACCGTTCCACTAATGTATCTTTTTGAAAAGTGTGTGTGTGTGTGTTTATGAATGTGTGGCACTACTGTAAACTGTTTTTAGCTGTGTATCGGACTGGATATAAGATGTATATGGCTATATAAATGAAGTCTATTTCCCATTTTTGCATCAGAATGAATGGAATGAAAACCACTCTTATTTTTCTCTCTCTTTTATTCCAGAACCACCAAAACCAAAAAGATGATGTCGAACACATTTAGAAAAAATTCACAGAGTGACAGACGTAGGGTTTTTACACAGTTACATGCATTTCAAAAGGCGAGAGAGGTCAAAATGACCTCAGGGTTGTTCTGGTGTTAAACTTGCGGCTTCTGTTGATAAACATTGGCCTACAAATACTCGGACAGTGACACAATAAAAACAATCATAAATCAAGTTTGTTTTTTTTTTTACTTGGTTGCAAATCCTTAACAGCCAACGGCAGCCTGGAATCTTGAACCCACAAACACTGGGTTTTGTCCCTGGTTTTGCTACCCTGCAGCTGTTTTTAGTTCTTAATTGTTCTTGGGACATTTCCCCTTCAGCTCCGTCCTCAGCAAGTGAAATAAATGGTCACCCTAGGAAGCATATGCAAGAGCAGAGAGATTTGTGGCAAAAGTCTCTCTGCTGATCTGAATTAATAGGGACATTTCAGAGATACACATCGCTGAAATGGTTTTGAAGTGAGTTTCACATCATCATCCTCTTTAGCCGTCTGGCAGAAACAAGGAAATGAGAAGTGAATGAATAAAAAAAAAGTACTAACTGGCTCTTCTTATGTTCTCATTTTCACTCATCCTCATGTTCTCCTGCAGAGTCCAGAGGAAGTGTTTATGGAGATCAGACGTCCTCTAGAATGGCATTGTAAGCAGATGGATCACTTTGTGGGCCTGAACTTTAGTGCCAACTTCAACTTTGCACTGGTGGGCCACTTGCTGAAAGGTAAGATAAGCATTCATTCAGTGCAGTGTGGCCTTTTTGGATCCATGTTTACTTTATTATTCACATACCTTTGTGTTGTGTATTTGGCATTGAATTTCAAAGTCGTTTCAGTGTAGTTCAGTTTAGAAGTTCAGGAAGGAAGTCGGAGTGACACTGAGCTCTACCACGTGTTTTTCTGCTCTATTTATACCGTGTTTCTAATTCTCTGAATGCAGAAGTATGCAGCAGAGACATTTCTTGATGAATTGATCACCTCCTTGTCTCTTGTTTTTATTTCTACATTTTCTTTCAGGCTACAGACACCCGTCAGCCACCACGGTAGCAAGGACAGTGAGAATCCTGCACACTCTGCTGGCGCTCATCAGCAAGCATCTGAAATGTGACAAGTTTGAGGTCAACACCCATAGTGTTGCCTACCTTGCCGGTAAATAATGCTTCCCTGGGCTTTTTGTAAATCTGTTACACGTCAGCACTGCACTACGCTAGCATACTGCACCATTAAAAGTATTGACAATCTATTATCACCTTATTGAGACTCAAGCTGTGTTTTCATCAAAAGTTCCTTTTTGTTCCTGGAACATTTAGTACCCGTGGCCCGCTGCTGTCTGTGTTTGCACAGCATTTGCACCTCGTCATCAGGTCCATTACTTTCTTGCTGGACTCCATTCTTCTTGAAACGGCTACCTCAAACTACCTCTCTCATTGGGACAGAGCTGTTATGGGGCGTTTAAACCAAACATGATCGATGCGGGGGGAAAAAAAAACGCTTGAAACGCTTGAACTTAGTAAAACAAACCACAGAAGGTCTCACAACTTATCAGAGGCTCCCACCTCCTCGCTGACTTTGGCCTATGCCTCTTCTTCTCCTTCTTTTGAACTGATCCCGGTAATCGTGGTCCCTCTTCATTTTCTTTTGCAGCTCTGCTGACGGTGTCTGAGGAAGTCCGAAGCCGCTGCAGCCTCAAGCACAGGAAGTCGCTACTCATCTCTGACCTCTCGATGGACCCAGTGCCCATGGACACCTATTCCAGTCACATCACTGATCCCAGCTGCAGGTGAGGGAAAGGTTTGCTGTCTTTCTGATTTGGATCACAGCGCTAGTTGAGAGGTTTTGTTTTGCCTCAGTGGGGATAGAGGAAAACTCGACGGTCGATTGGTTTAATCACAAAACTGGTCCAGTGGTCCAGTACCACCTGGGACCATGTAGTGGAAACGGGGCATAAATACCAGGAGGGCCTCTGAGGTGTTCCTGCTTTACCCAGGTCATGTGTGTCCAAGGCTGCCTTGGAGTTTGGCTACCATGCCAATCTCTTAGGGAGGAAATGAGTCTTAAATCTTCTCTTACGTGAACTTCTTCCTTCTATCTGATCTCAGAACTCTGCGGGAGACGCAGCCATGGACCTCACCTCAAGTGTCAGAGCGCTACCTGTCAGCCCATCACTACCCCACAGTGGGCCAGATCAGCCCACGAACACGCAAGTCCATGAGCCTGGATATGGGCCAGCCCTCACAGGCCAACACTAAGAAACTCCTCGGTATGAGTCGTTTATTTGCTGCGAGGACAGTTTGTTTGGTGACGTGGCATTTGCTACAATTCAAATCTGAAACTACAGATTGAGAATGTGCTTGTTGTGCGTTCACCAGGCACCAGAAAAAGCTTCGATCATCTCATATCAGACTCTAAAGCACCAAAAAGACCAGAGATGGAATCAGGGATGACCACTCCTCCCAAGATGAGACGCGTGGCAGAGAACGACTATGAAATCGGTGGGCAGCACAGTCCTCCGGCACCCGATCGTGTCTGGTTTGGTTTGAGGTATTGAATGCTATTATTCTGTGTCGCCACAGAAACGCAACGAATCGGAAACTCTCACCTTCGTAAAGTGTCCGTATCGGAATCTAATGTTCTGCTGGATGAGGAAGTGTTGACGGACCCCAAGATCCAGGCTTTGCTGGTGACTGTGCTGGTAAGGAGCAGCTCCATATGGCTGCACGCTGCAGAGCGGTGGCATGACTATCAGTCTTCCCATCTTGACTGTGACTGTGACTTTGAATTCCCAGGCCACCCAGGTCAAATACACCACTGATGACTTTGACCAGAGGATTCTGTACGAGTACTTGGCTGAAGCTAGCGTCGTCTTCCCAAAGGTTTTCCCAGTTGTGTAAGTCACAGTCGTACATTTTCTGTAGTTTGTAATTGGGTTCAAATTCAAGTGAGTCTCATGTTGAGCTTATTGTTAGTAATCTTGTAAGATTCTACAAGGATTGAAAAGGATTCAGTGTCGGTCCTACTGTGCAGCATGTCTGTAAAACAGGAGGCCATTTTAGGCCCATTTATTCAAACATAAATTCTGTTCTCCGTCTTGTCCCATCTTTGTCTGCTTGTCCAAATCTGGGTCATGGGGGCAGGAGTTTTTAGCAGGGAAGCCGAGACACTGTTCTCCCCAGCTAATTCCACCCTCTATTCTGGAGGTACCCCAAGGCATTCCTAGGCCAGCTAAGAGATACCTCTTTAGTATGTCCTGGGTCTGCCCCTGGGTCTCCTCCCAAATTGACATGCCTGGAGCAACTCCCCAGGAAGGCATTTTAGGGGGCGTCCTGACCAGATGCTCAAACCACCTACTCCCCTCAAAACTCATTTAATTTCTCTTGCACCTGCAATCTTATCACCTACAGCTTATGACCATTTGTGAGGGTTAAAATGTAGACAGATCCGTAAATGGAGAATTTTGATTTGATCAATCTCATCTGACCAGATGACACCTGAAGTTCTGCAGGGCCCAATATAAATTCACTTTCTGCACCTCGCCGTGCCCTTAAACAGAGCCTCACATCCTAACTGCAGAGGATGAGCTACGAGCCGTCTTTACCATCCAAATAATATACATGCACATGCACGAGTCCATACCTAGTCCTTTCTACAGACCTAATGTCGGCGTATGTGTGTGTGCACCTGCTTTCCTCAGCCACAACCTGCTGGACTCCAAGATCAACACTGTGCTGTCCATGTGTCAAGACACCAACCTCCTGAACCCGGTGCACGGCATTGTCCAGAGTGTGGTGTACCATGAGGAGTCGCCTCCCCAGTACCAGCCTTCCTACCTACAAAGTAATACGTGAACCCACACATACACACACTAGCAGTTCCTCTGGTTTCGATGGTGGCACAGACTCTGTTGCTGCCACACTGTAACACTGTGCTCTTGCAAGGAAGCATTTTCACCGTGCCCCCCTTGTGTCCCATGTCACCCCTCTTATCTGCCCTCCCCTTCATCTCACAGGCTTCGGCTTTAACGGCTTATGGAGGTTCGCTGGACCATTCTCGAAGGTAGACATGATTCTTCCTGTGTAATTTTTTTACGGAGGCAACTTAGGCTGCAGTGTGCTAGAAGTATTCAGTTGAATAGCTGGGACATGACAACTACGTGGCCAGCTTTCATCAGTGGAGTGAATTGTAACCCCCTTTCCCAGCAAGACTGAGTCATCCACATATTCATATAGGCTGTAAATAGAACAAGCTGTCCATCATTTTTAGGACATGCTTAAACATGTTAAAGGATTTTGAAATGCATTTTATATTTACATTTTTTGATATATTTTGCTTTTCTGTGTGCTTTTTATAAATGTGTCTCTTTTTCTTCTATTTTAACACTTTGGTCAGTCTGCTTGGTCAATTCTCTGTTCTTGAATGATCGTAGAATTACGCTCCCAATACACACAATAGCGGCGGAAACTCTGCGCCGTAACTTCCTATCGGATTTATTATACTCCTTGCCTGGGAAAACAGCAGAAGTGTGCGTAAAAATAAGAAGCAGAGGAGTTTCACCGGGCAATTTCAGGATTATGACACCTCACTGATGTAGCCAAGTTAAATACGTAATAGCATCAATTCGGGTTCTGAATTTCCTTCGAGATCACCAAAGTTCTGTCTAGCTATCTATTTTGGCAAGTTTTATTTTGTACCGGTCTGACTTCCAGCTACGCTTATGCTGAATGCCAGGCTTCTGATGGGTCCTGGAAACCAATTTTCCAGTCATGGAAAGCGTATGGAAAAAGAGGGAAAAAGGTCAAATGTCCTGGAAATTCTGAAGTGCTCCTGGGAAGTTATTCACCCCTGCCCACTCTGAGCGAATGCGAACGGGTCAGAAGTGATGCACCTGCATGTCTGCTGTCACTTTATCTTCTGGGCAACGTGCGGCACAGAGCTCCTCTGCCCACCCCCAGGCTGAAAATGTCCTGGAAAGTAATCCCTGGTTAGGAGTGGGGACCCTGGAGTGCTGCTGAATTTGCTCGTCAGAGCTCACGCACTGACTGAAGTGCTTGCCGATCGGCCTTGCGGCGCGGCTACGCTCGTAGGTGTAATTCCAGGGTGCACGAGGTCGAGTTGACGACGTGAGATTGTTGCATCTCTGTGCTCTCGCTTGCGCACCCCCGCAGCAAACGCAGATCCCGGACTACGCTGAGCTGATCGTCAAGTTCCTGGAGGCGCTGATCGACAGCTACCTGCCCACGGCCGATGAGGAGCGAGGAGAGGAGCAGCTAAGGACGCCCACCTCCCCCTACCCCCCCACTAGCCAGAGCCAGCTCAGCATCACTGCCAACCTCAACCTGTCCAACTCCATGACCTCACTGGCCACGTCACAGCATTCCCCAGGTGTCCACACACACACACACACACACACACACACACACACACACACACACACACACACACACACACACACACACACACACACACACACACACATCATCACCTCATAAGGGTCTGCATTACCACTGATTTCAATTAGTGTCAAATAATAGGGAGATCTAAGGAGCAGAAGTACATTTATCATCCATCTTAAATGATGGTACCATTTCATCCCTGTTAGGAATGAAAGAAGGGGGGCTGAAAGATGGTGCATATTTTGGATGAATCAATATGCTGACTTGTGCCATCCACAGTATCCATTATTGATGAGCACAGGATGCTAAAAATGATTTATAAGAACTGTAGTTGTATTTATGAACTATCTGTTATTACCTTTTCAGAGGTTTTCTTCTTTTAGAGGGCCAATGATGTAATTACCAGGCAATAATGTAAAAATAGCTAAAAAAAAAACTTTATTACAATATCGGCAAGTTATTACGTTTCAGGTGTTGTTACATTGAATGATGAAATGAAATTGGAAATTCTTACATTATTGGCTGTTACCGCATTTTGGACGCACATCCTCATTACAGACGCTCTATACATTTTCCTATAAGACTAAAACGTTGGGTCTGCTGATGAGGAATCGTCCATTGGGCGACCCAATCGGCGGAAAGCAGCTGCCAGAACGAAGCACGGAAGTGGCTGGAGGTGGCCACACGACGGCTTGAACAGGGATTTTCCTCGACATCTGCACGAGACAATTAAGGAGCTGTTGGAGCTAAAGGATATACAGCACTTCTCTGTAGGCGTTCAAAATTGTATCAGCAGGAAGCAAAAAGCTGCATAATGTCGCCCCCATCCTATATAATATTATATATTTTATATATGTGTGTGTGTGTGTGTATGTATATTTATATATATATATTTATATTTGTAATATTTAGATTTATTTTTTCACTAAATAGTGGACTTAGTCATACACCTGTGACAGAAAGAGCCTGCGACATTTTTTGGTGCGCTACCAACGCTCAACGGTCAAAGGGACCAATGGGAAACTGAATCCATTTTTATGTTTGTTTTTGAAATATTCAAAAATCTCAAACGCACGTCCTCTCCGCGCCCCTCCAGGTGTGGACAAGGAGAACGTCCAGCTCTCGCCGAGCTCGGCGCTGTCCAGCGGGGGGCGCACTCGCCACGGCTCGGCAAGTCAAGTCCAGAAGCAGCGCAGCGCTGGCAGCTTCAAAAGACCCAGCATTAAGAAAATCGTGTGACGAGCCGGAGGACACGGGGCGCCGTTTTTCCTCTTCCTCTTTCCTCCTCCCTCTCCTCCTGCCCGCCCCCCCCACCCCACCCCCCACCCCTCACCCAGCCTGCCAGGCCTCATGCTGCACTCTACTTTATATACTTTTTATTTCTCCCCTCCTCGTGGTTGTTCTGGCAGGAGGACAGTTGTCAGTCGTTTTTTTTTGTTTGTTTTTTTTTTCTCCGTTTCGCATCGAGAAGGACTAATAGCGGGGCAAACTTGAATTTTGTGCTGTTTGCGTTTTTTTTTTTTTTTAGATCTTAATTTGAAAAACGGAATCGTTGTGCGGCGGAGAGGCCTCCCGTTTCCTCCACTTTTGGGGGGGCAGGGGCGGGGGGGGGGGGGGGGGGGGGTCACACACAGGAAACTGTTGAAGGAAAAAAAAAGAAAAATCCCCCCAAGGCTTCATGGGAACACAGTCTGGACATCCAGGTTGGGTTTGTGCACGGACTGACCTTTCTCAAGACGGTTTACACGGAGAGGATCTAGGAACCGAAAGTCTGTCTTTAAGCTGAAGTTTGACCCTTAACTCATCACTTGGCCTTCCTGCTTGGGCATCTTGGCTTCCCTTTCCTAGTCCTGTACATATTTTACATAGACTGATTATGTATAACTAGTCCTTAGTGCTAATTTAGTTGTTGACGTTTTCTCCATGGTGTGCCTTTGTCAGGGTTTTTCAATGTGTACAATTTGTAAAGTAAAAGTCAAACCTTGCTGGGGACAAAGAACAGGTACTAATTATGGAGGCAAGCCGTTCATATCACCACAAGTTCACCCGAGCTGCCTAAAGACTGGCCTCCAATGATCGTCAATTATACAATCATCCATATACCCTGTTGCCTGAAAGTATTTACCCTGTACAGCTAGATAGTACAACGCAAATCTTCTTTTCAAAAACTTTCCAAAAAAAAAAAACAAACAACCTTTTTAAACACTTTCACTGTATCAACGTGAAGATTAAAACACTAGAGGAAACACAACCATGTAAATAGCTCCAAGTATTTCTGTTCCTGTTTGTTTTGACTTTCATTTAGCTGTTTTTCTTTTTTTTGTTCAGTTGTATTCAGTATGAAGTGCGTTCTTTAGTAGCTTAGCGATTTGTTTACACAGTGACCCAGAAAATTGTGTAATAGGCAATAATCCTCAACTCTCAAACTTTTTCTTTTCTTTTCTTTTTTTTTTTTGTCAACCACCGATTTTATTTGTACAATGAACAGAGACGTGCTGGCTCTGTGCAATATGATACCAACTCCTGAGTTTTCTGTCAACGCAGAGGTTTAGCTCTTACCGATTACCTTCGATTACCATTCGAACAGAGAGAGAGAGAGAGGCGGTGAACACACAAACACTGACGTTCTTATCTCCGCAGTCCGGCCTGGACGTACAGCCGAAATGAATTGGTTACTCCGGCCCTCGGCTGGCAAAATCCAACGTGAAAGGCAACTTTTTTTTTCTTTTTTGCAGCCACGACAAAAAGAAAAACGGAGTATTGCACTCTGTGCAATCAGGCGAAAAATCGCTTTTCTCTCCATCGAGATCACGTTTCTCTGGTAGAATCCTATCAAACGAAAAGAAATATTCAGTCTCCACCGAAGCCAATTTGTCAGCGAGGTAGTAGTTTTTTCGAACAACTCCACGAGGTTTCAGGCGGTCGTCATGAAGGATTGCGATCCATACTCGGCTCTTTTGTTTGGCAGATAGTCGAGGGTTCCCGGTGACACTTTAAGGACAAGCATTTAGTTTGATCTGAGACCCGCGCGGAGAAACCATTCTGCAGCATCAGGTCCTCGTACCCCTGATCCAGCCGACTGAGACTGATAGATTCCCTCAGTGGAGGTGGTGGATCTTTCCTTTTCAAGAGCTTCAGCGGTAATATTTCAGGTCATTGTAGATGCCGAGACCAGTCGTGTCATTTGAAACCGACCCAGAGAAACGCCACTGGATTCTTCCGAACGTGGCGCCCCCGAGAGCTAAGTGTATTTCAGGCTTCAAGGCAGTTCCCATTCATTTCTCAGTGTTTCTCAAAAATTGACCAATCTTTTAAAGAGTTACAATATAGATCGTGTCTCGTCGCTGTTCACTTTTGATTGTTGCCAGTGGTAAAGATGTACAATGACAAACCAATCTGCTCACTGAAGCCATTCAGCGGCATAAGACAAACCTATTTGAAATCAAACAAATCTCTTAGAGGCGTCTCGCCATTTAAATTCCACAGTGTAAAATCAATTCACTTCATGTTTAGAGATTGGTAGTCCCACTTAGAGGCAGTAGTCCCACTCGTTACTGTGAAGGACGGGGCCCATCTGCAGGCTGAGGTGAAATGGATGGGAGCCGGGAGCTGCACCGACAGTAGGACACACGCACATGGATGGATAGGACCGTCGAGTGCGTCTCGCTCCGGTCCGAAAGCGGAGTTGCGCAGAGCCCGTGTAAACCCGCGGGGCCTGTGAAGCCGCTTCTGACGCAGCGATGGACTTGCGTGGCGGGGCGCCGCGGTCCGCGCTCCACCACCCGCGGCATCATTCCACGGCGAAGCGGGGTTGGTTCATCCGAACACTCTGATCCTGTCTTTAACATCTATGCATGACAAGAGTTGAGTATCCTTTGTGCAACTCTGACTTTCGTTTCGTCAGAGCAGCGTCATCTCATGTCTGCTGCTTCGAGTCTGATGTCGTCCCTGACTATTTTAATTGTCCATGTTGTCTCGTGGATTTATTTGTAAATCGGTTCTCTTCTTTTGTTTTTTGTTTTTTTTTTAATTTCCTCTCTTCTTGTTTATCATCTTAAAGGATGTTATACTGTCCATTAAGCTCATTTAGGAAACATATGCTCAATAATTCCATGGAAAGGGACATTTTCACTAAAGACTGTTTAGAAATAGTATTCTGTAATTCAGCCTCAAAGTACAGCATAAAGGGAATACTGAGTTTACTACGGAGAGCTTTTAGGAATTGAATCCCTGCATCCAGTTTGAGTCGAGACAGATAAATGAAGCTTTCTGAAATATAACCTTCCTGCCCTCCATCACTGGCTAATTTCTAGATTGGTTACATGAAGGGAAACATGACCAAATGATGAAACGTGTCCAACTGTCTGCCATGGGAGGTTCAGAAACATTTTTGTGAAGGTGGTTTCGAATGCAATCGGACGATTCAACGAGCACTTGGTTTTAGGTCTCAGCTGCCGATGTTATCAGACAAATAAATACATTCTTGCCAAAGTCCCATTTCATGTCATGTTTTCCAAACAGTTGCTTAATGTCAATGGGCCGCCCGGAAGTCCAGCTTCCATTGCGTGTAAAACTGATCTTGATCCTGTGCCAGAATTGAGCATGGTATTTCATAAACTGTCGTTCAAATCCTGTTTGTGATTGTGTGGAATGAAGCGGTGATGGAAGGGTGTCGGGGATAAAGGTTAGCTCTGAAGGGTCGGCCTGGGTCAGACTTCAGGATCAGGTCCACAATGGGCCATCCATAAATTTTGCTCAGCTCTCGGTGTCGAATGACACAAATGGCCTCATAGTACAACTCAGTTCACCATTGCTACTCACCATTTGTCACTGTCAAACCCTCTAAATGCTACACCTGATTTTTCTTTGACAACGCATCCACAGAATTTGAATGGCTGAATGGTGAGTTTATTGGCTAAAGTTTTTTAAGCAACATGTAAGAAGATTGCCATTGTCTCAAGGTTTTAGTTGTGTGTGAATGGAAATATTAAGGATTTTGTATCCATAACCTCTAAGTGGTTGACTTGCACTAATTAAAAAGTCATGGGTTTGTAAAGATGAAACACCTGAAAATGTGGCATGTTTTATTTGATGTTATGCAAAATCTAAAATATGTAGAGTAATAGTCCAAGTTTTGTTTTAAATGCAGTATGTGTGACAATTGTAAATACTTTGTGTACAATTTGAGATGGTATATTTACTACACTGTACATACATGTGATATTGTATCATTTTGTTTTTGTAAAGCAGTTAGCTTCTGTATAATAATATACAAACTGAACTATTCCAGTGTTAGTAATAAAATGTTTTGCTCACCACAATGTTTGAATCTGCATCATAACACTTACCAGTTTTTTGTGTCACAGGGTCTTGAGTTCAACATTTTATTGTCTAAATTCCCCTTGGTGAAAACTGAGTAAAATATTATCGTTCTTATTATGGACATGTAGTTTCTGCACATAAGCTTCAAACTGTAGATTGGGGTCAAATATGTCCAGAGGTGGCAGTGGAGGGGTCCCTTTATTTAGAGTATTACTTTAATTATTTTTAGAGATGAAAAACAATGCTTGAGTTCTCTAGCAGCATGATCGTCATCCAAGATAATCTACCAGAGGGGAAGACCTTCAACTTTTTTTTCCCAGCATACACTATAGTCTGTTATTAATTTACAGTCTACTTTTAATTCTGTGTTCTTCTTGCCTGCATACAGGGAGAAGCTAAAGAGCAGCAAGTTGGGGTGTGTTTTGTTAGTTTTTCTTAGTTTTGATAGTCGCTTTGCTGCTTTTCTTGCCTCACTATCAACATTTGCACAACAGTCGGTGCATTTCTCAAAAAATGTTGTACAAACACAAAAACCTTGTGGTTAAGCTGCAAAAATGTGTCAAATGTGTCAAAATGGATAGCACATCCCTCAAACCCTAACCCTAACCGTCAAAATGAGAAGTCTTGATGCCATTATTTATGAACAAGATAGTCAAGTGGCTTTGTCATGTTTTTATCATGACAGTTCACTCTGCGTTTGCCAGCTTGGTGACTGCTGCTGAAATTGCTCAAGACGGCACTACATACTATTTGCAGCCATTTGAAAGCTACACATTACTGTATTTAGATAGGTAACTAAGTACAACATGCTGGATATATTTCACATTTTTTTCTGCATATGCTCTCTGCAAATGTTACAGCAAAAAGAAAAATACACTATTATTTAGAACAAGTAATGAGAACCAGTAAAACATTATACACTATACAACAGTATACAATATAACACCTTCCACCACCCTTTAGCCTCAGCCATTGCCACGCGGCAGCTATAATTAAGGTCCGAGCAACAACGTTGTGAGAACCCTCTTGTACTCAAGTTCCTACCTGTTCTTTGTCCCCAGCAAGGGACAGACCAGAAGAGCAGAGTACTGGACACAATGTCGCGCAGTGGACAAATGACAGCCCCTCTGATCCAGATTGATGCGACGCACAGTATGAACATGTTGGAGGTGCACGTTAGGTGACGCAGAAGGTTGTGTGAAGGAGGTCCCATGTAGCGACAGCATTGATTCAATGGAGAACAGTGCAGCTCGGTCCCCAGTATTAGTCTGTACTTCCAGGGAAAGTAGGCTCCACTTCCTCACTAATCACAGAGAGGATAGGTCTACTCATGAAGGGCAATCCAACCATCATGTATGAAACCCTCACATTACTGCACTAGATAGTGTAGAGGAGAGAATAGTAGCTGCCATGTGGTTTCTGTGTTATTACAGTAAAATCGTATCAAAACTGTGACCTGTATTACGTCTGTGACATGTATTACATTTCTGTACCGTTTCACCCTGTGATGACAATACAAGACTTGCATAGAAGTGCACTTGAAAGAGGAAATGTGGGCATGGCTGGGTCAGTTCCAGCCTCTCAGGAGGCGGCGCGGCACCAGGTGGGTTGAGCAGCTCAGTTCAGGTGAGTTGGCAAATCAAAGAGTTGGCAAATATTGAAGTAGTGCACTGGCTCTGGGGAGAGGATTTGTCCCAGGATTTGCATGGCCAAGGAGCAGACATGAGCCCAGGAGACTTGCAGTAGACATCAATGCAGGAGTTAAACAATTCAAAAAAAAAAAAAAAACAGTGTTAGAGCTGGGCCAAACAAACAATTGAACGAAATGTTTGTCCTGTCATACCTGTCCTGTCATACCCCCCCACCCCCCGCCTATTTTGACATCCAACATGGGCCCAGCAGATGAAATGCAGCAGCAGCAACTTTAGCTGGAGATGGCCCTGGCCCACATGGTGGTCAAGATGATGGTGGCAGATGACCCACAGTCTGTCCAGGAGGCATTTGAAGCGATGGCAGTGTCGTGTGGCTGGCCAGTAGTGTAGTGACCAGCAGCTTCTCTCCTGCCTCCAGCACTCTACTTCTCTCTCTCTCTCTCTCCAGGTGCATGAGGTCAAGAAGAACATCTGAGGGCAATCAGGATGCGCTTTGTGGACAACAGCTCTGTGTCTATGGATCCCCCTCCCCACCTGCACCTGGACCAAAACTTTCTGACAAGTTGCCCACAGTCTGTGAGACTTGGTGCCCAGCACTGGTTCCTCTCCATTTCCCCCCCCAAGACTGCATTTTGAGCCCCTCCCTGTGCTCTGATCATGTATATGACCATAGAACTCATTATGGGTTTCAGGAATCACAGACTACACCCCCCTCTGCATAAATGGATTGGGTACCAATCAGAGGTGTCAAGTAACAAAGTACAAATATTTTGGACTTAAGTAGGAATTTTGGTTATCTATACTTTATTGGAGTAATTATTTTTCAGCTTTTGTGTCTTTAAGTACCATTACAATACTTAAAGACACAAAAAAACATGTTAAATGGTCAGTATTACACATATGTGTTTATATATATATATATATATATATATATATATAATGTTTATATATATATGTTTATATAATGTTTTTCCTTTTACTTGAGTAAAAAGCATCAGCTAATACTTCAACTTCTACAGAAATATTTACTCTAGCAGCTATACTTCTAATACAGTAATAAATGTGGATACTTTTGACACTACTGGTACCAACATCTCCATTGACTTCACCTGGACTCCCCATATCATTGCTGCAGCCTACCACTCCTCTGTTGAGAGTGTGCCGGCCTACTGAGCGTGTGGTATGCAGGCTGCACAGCTGAAGACAGGAAAGGCCAGGATCATAAACACGGCCCCAAAAAAAATCATTGGCTGCCCTCTGCCCACCCTGGAACCCACATCTACATCCTGCTGCCTCAGGAAAACCAAAGCTATCACAGGGGACCCCCCCTACCCACCTGCTGTTTGACCTGTTGGCCCCTGGAAGATGCTTCATGTCAATCAAGTACCACAACACCAGACTGACTAACAGTTTCTTCCCACTTGGCCAGTCAAACTGCAAATACACACATACACGTACGTACACACACTCACAGACTCCCATTACCATAAAGCATTTAAGAGAATGCCTGCAATATTGTCATGTAATCCTTTTCAGTGATGTCTCTTGTGACACTTTTGTTTGCCGTAATTTGCTTTTTACAGTGATGGTGGTTTTGGTAGGAGCACCCTCCATTTCATTAAGTTTAATACAATGACAATAATGGCTCCTATTCTATAGCATTCTTTTATTGGATTCTATTTTCACTTGCAGAGTAGTCCATCCATATGTAGATTGACCTTGTGCACACCTTCCACATTTTAGGGAAAAAGGAAAGTTGCATGCAAGAGAGCTGCTGTTATCATGTAACGGCATATTTCAGATGGCTGTCAAAAATTCCGACAAAAAATCAAAAATGATTGTGGCTCCATGAGTGAGAAACTGATGTTTAAAAATGCCATTTTTATACTGACCCCAAATGTTTGCATAAGAATGAAATTCAAAATGCGATAAATGCATTTTGTATGAATTTGCAAGTACATGTTTAAAATAGTCAAATATTTTTATGCACTGTAGGCTCAATTTTTTATATATATAAAAAAGCTCTCAAGATGCTCTGAAAAAAGAAAGAACATCTAGCAAAAACAATAGGGTCTTGGCAGCATAGGCTGATAGGCCCCTAATAATTTTGGTCAAGAGTGACTAAGTTTCCCATAAGCAGCATAACGGCCATAGACCATCACACTACCACCACCACCAAGACCAAGAGTCATGAACACTGACTTTAACTGAGGCAGGTGAGGCCTGCAGATGTTTGGGTGTTGTTGTAGGATCTTTTGTGACCTCTTGGATGAGTTGCTGTGCTCTTCGGGTAATTTCGGTCAACTGGCCACTCCTGGGAAGGTTCACCACTGTTATGTTTTCACCATCTGTGGATAAGGGCTGTGTTCCTTTGGAGTCCCAAAGCTTTAGAAATTAATTTGTTCCTGAATTTCTTTAGATAATAGCATAAAAGCAAGATATTTCTTTTAAGGATCGTTTGGTCTACTTCGCTTTGCAAAACAGGTACTTATTTTTATTATTATTTTATTTGTTTATTTTCAGTTACTTCATTCCAAAGACGTGATAAACAACTGTTAATTTGTGTTTTAATAGGGTGGGCAACTGCTTTTATACAAGGAGCCATACAGGTTTGGATTTCATTTGACTTCATTTTAAAATCTGCATTTTGTCTTTACTTGTATTACCTTTGTCAAACATTTAAACTTGTTTGATAACCTGAAACATTTAAGTGTGAACATGCAAAAACATAAGAAATCAGGAGAGGGGGCAAACTCCACCGTACCTGTACCCTGTTGCAGCCTTACCCTGGCGGCATTAACAGACTAAGACCAGTCCGTATCAAAACGTTAGGAACAAACTTAGAAACGCTGGTGTCGGGGGGGGGGTGCATAAAAGTGACAAGGGTGAGACCAACATGTTAAATCGTTATCAAATGGTCGCAAAATGTTGCTGGTCACGCTTTGACTGCATTCCCAATCACCGCGAGACTGCAGAGCCATTGTATAACTAAGTATCGCGAGATTTGACCAGCTGTTTAGTCTGTGTTTTTTTAGACTGGTGCTCGTCGGTCAACACGTGGGGAGGAGAGGTTGACTTTCCACAGGGACACGCTTCAAACTATCGCATTTTAGTTTTGTTCACGTCGTGGCGGCACCGAGGACTCTTGAATACTGTAAGTGAATTGTCATTTGTGTGGAGGCGCGTGCATGAGGGGGCAACGAAGCGGAAAATAATGCAGTCCGATAGTCATCTACATCATGTTCACACAGCGTGACTTAGTTCAAAACAAAGCACGGGATGCTAGACGCGCACTATGCATAGGCTACTTAAGCAGCGATGCCGTTTTCTTGCGGATCTGCACACTGTCTCTCGTTTACTATGTCGCCGTCTGAGTGCACTAATCCCGTGTCATTGAGCAACTAGCTGACTCCTCTCTCGCGAACTTAACAGCCAGCATGTACCGGCTAGCCTCCTCCCGTGTCATGTAACTCAGGTTACCCAGATTCTCCTTCCCCTGTGCTTCTCCGATCACACGTTCACAGGACCGTGCATCCTGATTATTATTATTGGTCAGTGCTTGAAGGTTGGGGGCGGCGAGAATGCAGCTGGCCGTTATTGTGGCCAGGCCGGCTAGCAAGCTAACCTGAAGGTCTGAGGCCCGGACTGAAGCAGGCTTTAAATATTACCTGCCCCTGACTGCCACAAGGCCTCACTGGTGCAGCTGGTTTGTTTTGTCTCTTTTCCCTGTATATGTGCTCGGTTAGCGAGGTGCTCGACAGTCGGTGGACCGGAGTTGGGGTGGCCTCAAACACGAGGCTGTCATGATGTAACCGGTCCACGGTCATCCGTCTCTGGGTCAGAAAACTGCAGCGAGAGGAGAGCATAGTCCGCTTCCTGTCGTCTTGTAACGCGTTTTAACGCACATATGTTGACGTTTGCTGCGCGTTGACCAGTCTCTCGACTTATTGCGTTATTTGGTCCACCGCGGCCTACAGATCAGCCATGCGTTTACCCCCGGCAGTGCAACATAATATGCTATCCACGGGGACGAGGTGATAGCTCACCACGTCTCCGAGAGGCTCATTCATCGGAGCGTCGCGCTATCAACGCGATCGACCCGTCTGCCTCTAGGACGTAGGTGTATTCAAACACAAACTCCCGGTGAACACCCCGCATCCCAGTGGCAGAGCGTTGTGAACTTCAGCACGCATAACTTGTGTTTTTTCCTCCCCTTTTTTTAAAAGTCATCTCGGCGTGGTTGCACCTCGCGGCGCGTAGTTTCAGTTTCAGCGGCGTGTTCACGTCCTAGGGTGCCTCTCCGCCCTCTGGCCCCGCGTGTTAATTTCAAACATGGATGTCAGTGTCAGTGTAAAGGTGTGTTGGGGCCATGCGAGCACAGCGGGGACCGATCACTTTCATGTACACCAGACACCAACTGTTCGGCGTGGAGACGGCCCTCGAAAGCTGACTCCGGGCTCCTCGGAGTGGTTTCCTCTGAGCAGCCCTGGGGGTATTATTAGCCGAGCGCTAGCCGGAATGCTCCGGCGTTAGCCGAGCCGTCCCTCAAAGTTGTAAATGACGTTCGCCATATAGGTAGATGGTGCTCGGAGGTGGACGCCAGTGAAGCAGCGTAGCGCTCGTGCCGCGTTCGACCGGCGCGGTCACAGATCGCGCGAGGCGAACTCCGCGAACAAGCCGACATGTTTTCGATGGTCGCGACCCACGACGCCGTTCTACAACTCCGTTCGCGTGCCCTCCGCTCATAAGTGTTGACAGTAACGGGATATCAGTCGTTAAGAAAACAACACCAAGTTGCGATACGTCTCGCCGTCGAGGGAGTGACGGCGCGTTGTTAGTTCACAAAAGACAGCGGTCCGTCTCCACGCTGCGAAACTCCGCTCCACGCTACGGCTTGACGTCGCCGCTATCGCGGTGCCAAGGTCACCGTCCGCACTTTGGCTCTCGCGCAGTGGAACCCTCATGGCACCAGCCCGACCTCTTAGGAGGACTCCGTGTTTGTTTAGCTGCTTAGAACTTGTGTTTTCACCTTGTCCAAGGTGAATGCAGTGCACGCCACCATTTTCACAAGTGATGTGTGCCGGTTCACTGGTTGCCCTTTTCGTTTTACACCTGGCACTTGCGTGGAAGAAGTCCGTGGTTTTATACTGGGTTGTGTCGCATCTTGAATTTTACAGGCAAATGCAGAATGGACATAGAGATAATTTCCTCTGGAGTTGGTAGACCCATTCACCCCAGCCAAGATTGGTCTGGTCAGTGACTGTGTTTAAGTTTTTAATGTGCAAGCGGTCAAAGACAAGCGCGGATATACTCTATAACAAATTGGGCCCATTTGCTATTTTATTTTTGTTTGAACATTTTAATGTCAAAGTTAGTTGCAGGGAACGTCCCAGAGCCATAAACTACAGAGGGTTGCACCAGGAGCAGCTGTGCCATGCATGCTGTAATCGGCTTTGATCACAAGAAAGAGCTTTTCATTTTAAAGATGGTGCAAACTATGTTGCTGTGATGGTTGAGTGGTTTTACTTGTCACAGTTGTAGTATTACAGTTTGCATTTAAATGGAGCTTTAAAATAGGCTTACACCTGCAAGTTTGTCTCATCATCAATGTACTTAATAGTAGATACATTCATAGATTTGTTAAAATGTGTATATTTCAGTTGGTTGTATTTAAGGTATTTTAAGGTATACATGTTATATACACATGTTATTGTGGATTCCAAGCAAGTGGTGTTGTAGGGATGCAAATGTATGAAAATTTCACTTTGCGATAAGTGACCATAGTTATCGCATTATCTGTATATCAGTTTTATCAAAGCGTTCAAAATGTTGAACACGAAAATGTAATGTACCACCACTATGCAAAATACAGTAAATGCCGCAACAGAAAGATACAGATAAAAACTATTTAAATAACTATACAAAATGTGTCAAAACTGCAAAATAAACATTTCAGTTAAAAATACTTATGAACACTTTTCATTGTTATCAGATAATTTATTTTAATTTAAAAAAGCCTCACTCGGCTTGTCCTTCGCAGTCTACCCAGGAAAACATTGCATCTCACAGCGTCAAGTCAGTAGCCAATGAGCCTATGATATGTCAGTGTGTTGTTCATGGGAATTGTAGTGTATGGGGAGACTGACCAGGAACACAGGTGCAGGGAAAACTGTTCCTCATTAACCTCCAGCCTAACTGGCCGGCTGTGACACCAGTTATTGCAATGTCCCTAATATGTTGAAATGTTACCGTTATGGAAACGTAGCCCTTACTGTCTGGAATTTCATCCTGTTGTTCGGAACCCTGCTGAGACAATGGATACAAAACAGGTTAAGAAGATCAATAATCAAAATAATGACATTGGGAAAAAATGGACAAACTATGGAATTATTCAAAGCAGCATGACACCCTAGCTGAGTAAGGGTAGCAGCACTGTTGCTGCGCATGACTAGCAATCCTTAAGCAACACTGTTGGGGGTTAGATGGTAACATTTGGTATTGTGAATGATGATAGTGCCTATGGATTGGACTAACAAAATTACAGACTGAATGTAGGTCTCTAGGGGAAAGAATGATGAAGTTCTTACCAAATCTATATCATTAGCGCTTCTGTAGAGAGACTTGATATTGTTTTCATTTTAACTGAATGAGACAAAGCTGACTTTAATTTAAAGACCACAAATTGCTGACTTTTTCTTTTGGTTTGGTGTAGTGCAGGTTGCAGTTGACCCCCATCTAGCCCATGTGATCCGTTCCTCCCGGTGGTGTCCTGTTCTGTTAAGGAAAGGCATGTGCACATGGCCTTTTTTTAACATGGACAGGGAGTCCACCCCTGCTAGGCAGCACACCAGTCATTGGGTATGCATAGGGTCGTTCCAGTGTCTTCAGCCCGGGCTGGTGAACATTAGTTGATTGTTGCCAAGCTCGAATTGCCCCGACCCTCGTAAACAGCTTCAGTTGCAGCAGACTTTCATACCAAAATGACTGTTTTAATGTGGATTCTAGTAGAAAAATCTAATTAGGGAATGGAGGTCAACATTCTGGCAAAATGATAAATTCCTGGGTTTTTATGATATCACTAATGATGAGTATGGCAAATGCATACAAATAGTAAAACAAAATCTCACTGGATGTTTCTCTGGCCTATCTTGTTAATAGTCCTGTTGCACTTGCATCCCTCTGCAGTTTGTTGTAGGTGTGATTATTTTTAACTATATCAGTTCCACACTATATTAGTCACATTTCCATCGTACTCTTATTTTTTATTTAATATCTTGACTGTCCATGTTGCTGGCATTCATAACATGTCATGAAATGAACAAAATGTAACATTCCTATTGTCACCACATGCTGTGCCCCCACTCATATCTGGAGTCATTATACTGTTTCACAATTGTCTTTATTTTAACTCTTCAGTCTTTCCTGTATCATTATATTGTGGGGGGCACCCTTCATCCATAGAAAGTTTATTTAAGTTTCAGTTTCGATTCCATCCATGTCTGACTCAGACAGCCACACTGACTCCAACATCTATACCCCGCCCCGCCCCCCCCTCCAAAAAAACTACACGCAATTAGTTTCCATGTGTAGCTTTATTGTAAAAAGAAAATTATGAAGATTGTATATTTTCTTGATTTATACTGAGTGACGACTGCCTTGTTCTAATTCAGATCTGTTTGTGTGCTTATTCACTTCTAGGTGTAGCTGTTAGTCGGAAGAAATGCCGCTGAGGTTCCGCTCTGTGGTGCCGTACACACTGCCTGGAGTCCTGGCACTTATTGGTTGGTGGTGGTACATTTCACGGAAGAAAGACCGGCTCATCAGCCATGAAAGCCCAAAGACAGCCTCGACTGGCATTGGCTGTATAACATCTACAGCAGAAGAGAGCAATGGTTTGGTTGAGAAAGGTGCTGTATCCCCCACGAGTGACACGGAACACCCTGTCCACGTACCCCCAAAGGCCAATGACCAGATAACAGAACATGAAAACATCTCCCAGTTGCATGCCCTGCATGCAGAAGAAAATATGTGCACTTTTACACCTTTACTGGAACATAGTTCTGAAGATGCTGCCTATCACCATGACCGAAAAAGGGATGCCCACGAATCCCTCCTGACGCCTTCTTCACCTAAGCAAGAAAGCAGACATCAGTTATCGAAAGAACACAAAGAGGAAAGTGCTTTATCTGCCTCTGTGAAACCGCTCGAGGATGATCTCAAAGATCCAGTCACAGCAGAAGCAACCGTGTCCCACCAGTCTATCAAAGGAACCAGCTCCCTCCCATCAATAGTCCACCCTTCTGATGCAGAGACACAGGGGCAGGAGGAGGAAGTTGTGAAGGACCACAGCTCTGTTAATGCACAGCATGAGGAGGTTGCATGTGCATTTACCTCAGCCAGTGTGAGGGAGGCTGTCCCATCAAATGCTGACTCGGAGACACCCCTTTCAGTGCAAGATCTGCCCCTGGTCATTCTTACTAGCACACCAAACTCCGCAGCCCCGACCACTACATCAGCGACCCCAGAGAACACCCATGTACCCGGTGATGGAGACAAGGAGCTGGATCTGGAGCTCCTGGCTTCTGGACTCATAAGCGAAGTCATCTCAGCAGCTACGCAGGAGATCCTTGGTGTCACCGCTTGCCAAGTGTCAGTCAACAACAGTGCAAGCAATCCACAGGGCAGTGACAGACTTTGCTCCCAACAGGGGTCCAGCGTAACAGCACAGCAGCACCAACGCGATCTTGTGACTGCAGCAGAGGAAGAAGAGCAGGGGATGCAGAATGGATGTGTCCCCCTCAGTCACACGGTTCACCAGCCAAACAGGGAACAGAGAGGCCACTGGCCGACAACGGGGCATCAAACACCACAAAGTGCCCCTTTGCTAAACGCAAACCAGAGGGGCGATACAGCGTCCGGACTGGGCGAGGACTCTTCTTGCACTACATGTCACTCTAGGGATGGCACCAGTGGTGAAGAACCCCAGGACAGCATTTTTGAAAACCAAACGGAGGCGATTCAGGTCACAGACTTTTCAGCACAAGAAGTGACGCATTGTCAGCCAGTTGTTGACACCTCTGAAGAAAAAGGTTTCGCCGAAACTGCAGAGGACTCTGTGGACGCTCTTTGTGAGATAAAGAGGCTAAACGGAATGGGTCTGAGGAACGGCGCTCATGGCACATGTGAAGTGGAGACGGACCAATCTGGAGGTAAGATATTGTTCATCAGGCGTTTGTGGCAAGTTAGACATTTACTCGATTCTTTTCAGCTTAAGGAGGCATTTAGAATGAAAAGATGCTCTTCAAAGCTGTTAACGGACTGCATTGTGAAAGGTCTTGCAGCAAAGCACTTTTGTTGTTGTTTTTGACTAATTAGATTTTGTCTTAAGCTTTTGAGCGCAATACTGCCCCCACTACACCCTGTTCAATTTTTTGGGTCATGAAATGGCAAACTCGATCAATAAATAAAACAGCCAGTTGTAATAATTGATTAGTGATTAAGAATTTGAGTCAAACCTCTCTGACATCAGGTTCTTAAATGTGAACATTTTACTGTTCACTCTGACAGAAAATTGAAAGTGGTTGAGGTGAGGTGGTGGTCAGACTTGTGGAAATGGTGCTCGATCATGTATCTGCACAATTCAGTTCAATGTTAAGGGGGGGGGGATTCATAGTTGTGGGACTGAAACGATCATTTATACCCAAGATGCTTTTTACAAGCCACACAATTCTTTATGTTGGACCTGGTTTGTATAAAACTACTAAATAAATAAAGAGCAGCACATGGTGGGCCAGTGGCACTGTTGCCTCACAACAAGAGGGGCACTGGTTCCCAGTCTCAGCTAGAGTGGCGTGAGAGCAAATGGTGTGTGCCCTATGGTGGACTGTCGACCCGTCCAGGGTGTACTACCTGCCTTAGCCCTATGTGTGCTGGAGACTAACACCAGCAGACCTAGACCCACTAGGATGCATGGGTATGCTTCGAGGCTCCTTACTGATTGTTCATTTGTTGTGCAGCAGGTGACTGACTCGACACAAACACATCTTAAACCGTTTGTACGAGACCGAGTGCCTCACCAAGTAACGTTGTGTCTGTAGTCACTCAGATGAGATGGTGGTAAATTTGAAAGGGTCTGTCATTTTGAAAATGTCTGTTCCGAACATGCAAGTTACGTATTCGGTGCCCTGCAAAACCCACCTCTTACTAAATCAAATGAAACTGAGGTTTATGTTTGCCGTTTAACCGTTCTTGTTGAAAAACATCAGCATATCTGCCTTTCTGGTGATCCCTCTGGGCAAATCGAGTGTCATGCATCTGAAAACACTCCCACTGGCCTGCACACAGGCATATAAAAATGCCACCTCTGACAGCAAAGCATATGTGGTTCTTCCATCCCACCACTAGATGGCAGGGCAATCAGAAGGCATTGGTGTTAACTGTGTCAAGGGAGACACAGAGAGAATAGTCCATTTGCAGTTTTCCTTACAGAAAACGACAAAAAAATATGACCAATATTTATTATGCAAATATGAGTATTAACAATATAGCAGTGTGTGTGCTGACCTCAGAGGAGAGTAAAACTACAGATGGAACTGAGAAGCTACATTTTCATGTATCTGGGACTTGGAATTTTCTACTACTACTCTACTTTCTACCACTACGCTTATTTGGAATGGAATTTTGGTTTATGATTGTTACAAAGTATAGGGTTTATTGTTTTAGAGTAAAATATTCATGACTCTGTAGGAAGTAGTTGTAGTTCGCAGCTAAAATGCTTTTCTAGGACTCCCAATGATCTAACCTTCCCTGTGATTTTTGAATGATACACCCATAAACACACATATGCATACTAACGGTTTGTCCCATCTGTCCGTCCAGGCTCTGATGTGAACAGTATGGACTCGGTAGACAGCGGCTGCACCATGGGGGCAGGCGAAGGCCCGAGTAACAATGCCGCCACCCTGAGCTCTGAGTTAATCATTTGGGAAATTGAGGTGCCAAAGGTGAGTTAAAACAGCTGACGCAGGAGGTGAACCAGAAGCGAAGCAGTGTGCTCTTTCCCTGTTGTAGTGGGTTGTTTCAAGTCAAATTTTAAGTTGGCTAGTTAAGTCGGTTTTCACCACTCGACTGATGTTGGAGAGTGTTAAGCCAGGATTAGACTGGCGGGGCAGCTCCTGACAGGAACGTGTCAATCGGGGCCACCGAGACACTGTGTGATATTGACGGCCTTTTGTAAGGACGTGAAAGAGGTGAAGGGGAAAAAAACAATAGTGGACACGTGCAGGTCAAGGACAGTACAAACTGACATGAGGTTAGATCGATGAATTTGTGTCAGGTCAAGGGTGAAATGATTGGGAATTGTATTTTCTGGCTATCTCAATCACTTAAACTAGTTAAGAAACTGTCAATATAGCTTAAGTGTAGACCACTACCCAAGTACAACTAGGTGACTACTGCTGCCATATGTCTTTCTTTTACCCTGTTCAGCACGTCGTAAGAGATGTCAAACTAGAGATTAAAGCAATTCTTTCGTGCCATTCTTTTTATATTTCGGTGTCGTGAACGATTAATAAGTTGTCCCCACTTTTGCCAAAGTACACCATGATTTGTCATTCCCAGCATACATAATCAAGCCCAACCCTCAAAATTTGTCGGTCACAGCAAAATCCGAGAAACCATGCTATCTGAGCATCGTTAGTCTAAACGCATGAAACACTGGGTTGTAATTCAGGTCAACTTGTGGCGCCATCCTCCTTTTTAAACTTGAAATGTCTCTGAAGAGTCCTGCAACGGGCCAGGTTCCTGCAAAAACGGCGTCTGCTGGATAGTTCTGTACGATATTAGGGAAACGTATGATGATGCACTCAAGTATGACGGGCGCGATATAACTTAGAATATATGTGGAAACTTCTGTGGAACAATTTGCAATGTGTGCAGTGGAAATTGTCAGAAGTTTCAGGTGGAGTTGGGACGGATTTCAAGCTAGCTGGGCGCTAAACAACAGATAAGCAGCGTTAAACTTCAACTTTTACTCATTTGAAGTGCCAGTTCTTAACAAACATTATCTCGAGGCATTTTAAGAGAGCATGCAAACGTATATAAAGTAGTAACATAGGAAACAACCCCTGCCCTCAGATCCCTCACATCGGCTGAGGAAGACTCCCATAAAAACTCTGAAGTGGGGTGGGGTGGGGGGGTGGGGGGACCTCAGGGTGAAAGACCCTCACCTGAGACAGGCAGGCAAGCGAAGCAAGCGTGAACGGCTGGGCCACTTCCAGCCCTGATTGTTCCTCCCGCTCCAGTCATGGTGTCCTTAATAGGCTGGTGTCACACACTAGTAGCACTTTGGCCACTCAGTAGCTCAACTGAGCAGGTAAATGGAGCGGAAGCTGGGCATCCAGGCCAGTAGGGATTGGCTAAATATGCGTAGTGCCGTTCAGACTCCCTTGTCTATGTGGCATGTTGATATTGCACTGATGATTGCTCTGCGATATATTTCGTGCAGCTGGGTAAAAACTGTTAGAAGTCCACAGGCAGACAGCAGGTACCCGAGAGTTTCTTTCACTTTCCAAAGCCAAAAACGCAACAGGAGCAGTGTCCACAATGGGTCAAATGTTGTGGAAGGCCCCACTCCCAGTTAAACGTCACAGTTTAGTTTGCTCCAAAGTTTAGCTCTTTAGCAGATGACGTTGCCTGTTAGCTTGGTTCTTGGGGCTATATGGGTTATACAACTAGGGTAGTTGAAAACATTTTGACAAGTTCTCCAACTTGACCAGTTGAACTTGTTAGATTGCTAGTTTACCTAATGGCAGTGCTCTCATAAGCTTATGGAGGAGGTAAAAATGTATAACTTTAAATGTGTAACATAAACCTTTAAAGACATAAAATAAACCTATTTTAACAGTACTAGGCTAACATAAGCAAACTTACCTGGCAGTACAAGGGCAGGACTAGTTGACAAGATTGTGTGTTTCTCCATAAACCGGTAAGCTATCACCTCCGTAGTCGTAGTGTCCCCTTCGTTTCTTACTTTACAAATAATTTATTTGCTATATTTTTAGCATATCCCTCCACAGCATACTGTAAGCCCCTTTTGCCTCGATCTGGACAACATTGTGCTGGTATTGCATGCTCTGTGTGAGTTTGCCGGACGTGGCAACAGTGACTTGGGTGACAGGTCAGTTGTCACTGAGCAGTGTCGATGCGTTAAGTGAGTCCTCAAGGGCCAAGTTGGACTTTTGGATAAGTTTGGTTTGCTTCAAAGGAGATGTATAGAAAAACCCTGACGCTTATTTCTGATTATTCGACATGGTTCCTTTCTGACTAGTGTTCATGTTAATAACAGGCTTTGGCCAGAAACAATAGACTGAGCACAGCTGGGTTCTCTACATACCACTTTCACAGTCCTGCTCTAAATGCTCAATTTTAGCGCTTTTCCCCTTAAATGCTCATGAGCTCCTGCATGCCCCACCCACCTGGATAGCAACCAGGTTTGCATCTTGAGCTTTTCCTCCACATCAACGCAGGAAAACAGAAACATCAGAGCTTAGGTGGCGCCAGGTGGAGGCTGTCTCTCCATCTGCGTTTATGTGCAGGCTCATCACCTCTGAACTGTATGTGCGTGTGGATTCAGGTTTTGTATAAACTGTACCGAGACCTTGTCGCCAAGCAGTCAGGGAGACTTCAAAGCAAATGAAATCTTATTGGTGGGATCTTGCTGCAGCCCTACAGCACATCTTGCCACCCTGTGTCAATTTGTGTCATTTCAAAACTTGGACTCTTGAAAGAACACTGTTCAAGTTACTCCAAAGCTTGAACAGTGTAGACTGTTTCTGAGGAGAAGTTGAGAGGCTTTCTGATGGCCAGTGCTTTTAAGTAAAACAAAGGATTAAATCGCAAGTCAGGCATGGGTTTATTTTTTTCCCCCCTCAAAATCTGCCAAATGTGGAGATCTTGCACCGACCTCATATTTGCATTCATCGCTCTCCTCTTGTGCATGTACTCTCTCACTATGGAAATGCTACATCGTCAAGATGGTTGCTTTTCGGGGGAGAAATGAGATTTTGCAAAAAGTGTATTTGAATTGCGGTTGGGTTTGACTGTTCATGTTATGTAGATGTAAAAAAAAAAAAAGCGCTCTTGTCACTGTGTTTAATTGCCTTCTCTGTCTTTGACTTCGTCAGCATCTTGTAGGACGGTTAATAGGGAAGCAAGGAAGATATGTGAGCTTCCTCAAGCAGAACTCCGGAGCCAAGATCTACATTTCCACCTTGCCTTATACACAGGAGTTTCAGATCTGTCACATAGAGGGTGAGTCCCCGCGGCAACCGGCCTTTTCAAGCGTCCCAGAGAAAGCGAGAGGGGGAGACCCCCCTCGATCGCTGTTAAACCCACGCGTTGACTTGTTTCTGACCCCCTGTGCAGGTACGCAGCAGCAGGTCGACAAAGCCCTGGCCTTGATTGGGAAGAAGTTTAAAGATTTGGACTTGACGAACCTATACGCACCACCGCCGCCCCCGCTGACATTGCCGTCACTTCCCATAACGTCATGGGTAAGAATGGGGGATCTCTGGCTCGCCTGTGTCTGCCCATAAACCAGTGGCAGGAGACCCGAATGGCTGTATTCGAAGCTACAAGCTCTTCACTGTGTTCCCGTGTGTCTGTTTTCTGTCCGTTCTTACAATGTTGTAAGCGGAAGACGCAGGGTTTTGAAAGTCAGCCATTTCCCCCCATGTCATGTCTCCTCTCAGCTCCTGCTGCCCAGTGGAGTGACGGTGGAAGTGATCGTCGTCAACATCGTGTCGGCTGGTCACGTCTTCGTCCAGCAGCACACCCACCCCACCTACCACGCCCTGAGAAGCCTGGACCAGCAAATGTTCCTGTGCTACTCGCAGCCAGGCACCCCGGCGTTGCCCTCGCCCGCTGAAGGTGAAATCACGCCGTGGCCTAAATGTTGTTGTATCAGGTCGACCAGTGTCTCTGGTTGACATGTGGAGGCCAAGGATGTAACGGCCTTGTGTGTCTCCTCCGGTCTGCAGTCGGTGTAATCTGTGCAGCTCCAGCAGTGGATGGAGCTTGGTGGAGAGCTCAGGTCATCACATTTTACAAAGAGACAAATGAAGTGGAGATCCGATATGTTGATTATGGAGGCTACGACAGGGTGAAAATCGACTCGTTACGACAAATAAGGTGAGTGTTTTCCGCTTTACCTGCAGTCAGTTACTTTCAGAAGGGGGCGTACCTCGCTCGAACATTTGAACAAGGACAGTAGTGTTAAAGATGTGAGACATTCAAGGGCTGGAGTTTTATGTGCAAATGTGCGTCATTTCAGTGCCCACTGTATCTTTCACGAGTAATGGTGCTTCTTTTAATGACCACAGAGGATGGAGCCGTTCTACGATGCGATGAACCTCTTAGTTTTCCACTCATTTCCGCTGTGGCTGATGTGTGAATCTATTTTCGATCTCCTTTCATTTTCCAGATCCGATTTTGTAACATTACCGTTCCAAGGTGCCGAGGTCTTGCTCGACAACATTGCCCCACTCCCAGGTACAGTTTTCAGAAAGACACGCGGAAAGAACTGATCCCACGGCATCCCACGAGTCCAAACGTTGCTCTGTTGAAGAGTCCTCTAACTTTATAGAGCAGTCACACCGATGAATGTTTTGTCTTATCAGGGGAGGACCGTTTCTCTGCGGAGGCCACGTCTGCGTTGGAGGAGATGACCCGAGGGGTGCCACTGCTCGCACAGGTAAAGCCCCTCCTCACTCATGCCGCAGCTCCGGGGCCTCAAAGTGAGCTGTGACTAACTGGGTTCGTGTGTCTCCCTTTGAAGGTCTCAAATTACGACAACAACACGGGCCTCCCGCTCATCCACCTGTGGAACATGGTGGCGGATGAGGTACGGTGCTGGGGGTCACACCTGCTTTGCTGCCGCCGCACACCGGTCCACGCCGAACGCGGACGTGCTTGATTTTAAGGTCGCGGGACGTACGGGTTTAGGCGGCTGGCGCGTCCCGCGCGGGAACAACGGAGCCGACGTGCCCCACTTGAAGTCAGTGAGACAAAGTCCACTGTGAGGGCTGCGTCCCAGTTCCGTGACTTGTCCGCGGGTCTATGCGGTCCGTCGAAATGGGAACGGTTTCCATTTCGACGGACCCACGGAGCGCTGTCGGTAGGAAAAAGGGTAGGAAAAGGTGAGGTCTACCTCTGTGAAAGCCGAGTAGAGCCGCCCGGGCAAGGGACGAACGTCAGGTTTTGGAAGATGGCACCGCAATGGACGGCCCACTTGGTCGGACTCCATTTCAGCAGATCTACTGTATTGCAGTCCTGCAAGACCTCTTCACGGGGTTAGCCAAGTTTAGCAACCTTTTGCAGTTCGTGCACAAAGCACCGGGTGGCGCTGCCCTTCACAAATCTGCACACATCTACTCTAAAGGGCTCTTATCTGGCAAATGACTTTGACTGGGGCTCTCTCAGCTGTATGTAAGTGCAGGCTTTAGGGTGTTTACCGCAGATGTACTTTCATCCTTTACAGGGGTGTTTTTGAGCTGTGGACACGCCCCCACCCCCTGCCTTTGCTCAAGAAATGAACTCATTCGTTATCTGACTCGATATCAGTGAGACCGTGAACACTGACCGAGTATGGCACTGTAAAGGGGACATGCTACGCAGAACTAGAATATTTACGTGTCCGCGGTGCCTCCCGACCCGTCAAGCACAGTTTCAGCCGCTAAGTCCGCGTGTTTCGTGAACTGCCGTTGCCGGGGCACGTGGCGTGGTAGAGATTCAAAATGTTGTAAAACCCTCGACAAATCGAAAACCTGAGCCTGACCGTTCGGTACAGCGGAGCCGGAACGAACGGCACGGAACTTGTCAAAACGGCATGAGCGTCTGCTCATTTTTCAAGCTAAAAGCACCCGATCTACCGCTATGAGACGCCGTAACCCGCACGCTTCAGCTCGGAATGAGTCGATGGGAGGCCGAGAGAGAAAACGCACTTTTAGTCGCAGGGGTCAACGAGCGCCTGTTAGAGGCTGAGCCCGATATGCGTCTGTGGAGACGAGATCCTCGTGTTAACCCAGCTGTTCCACTCTCCCAGCTCTCTAAAACTGACCCGCTTCTTGTGTTGACACGCCCACCCGCGTGTTTTTGTCGGGCATGTACAGTGGTAACGTGAGGAAAAACATATCTCGTGGCTCCGGCGGTCTGCTTTCACCATCAGGTCACGCACGTATGAAAATGAGCCGAGCAGTTGAGATAAAAGCCTGATGAACTTAGAATTGGGGTGTAGACTTTAAAATTCCAATTGGTCCTAATTGAACTGTGAACGGCCGAGAATGCACACATTGCGTTAAATTTCCACACCACTAACGGCACCGGTGCAAATGTCACTTCAATGTGACACTTCTCCGGTGCGACTTGAAGACAGAATCCCAAGGTCTCGATGGATGGGGAAAGTACGTTTGATCTGTGTTCTGTGCGTTTCTGAATGTTTGTTTCCCCCTTTCAGGTCATTTTAGTGAACCGCACCCTGGCGGAACGAGGCCTGGGTGTCTGGGTGGAGGGATTCTGAAGTGGCCCGACCTCCACACCCCCCCCCCCCCCCCCCCCCCCCGCCCCCCCGCCCCCCCGTTCCTTTGTGATCGGCAGCCATGGACCCAGCTCTGCCTCGAGTCCTGTCCCCACCAGACACACCACTGGATCCGACACGATTGTCCCCCCTCACCCCCACCATTCTTCCCCTCACAAATCATTGCAGGCATAATCTTACGAGAAACACGGCGACGCGTCGGAAAGACGACGCCCCCCCCCCCTTTTTTTGCCACGGTAAACGGGAGGGGTGAATTTAGGCCGAGGCACCGGCGAAATTGAAAAGGAACCGAATCGGCGCTGTAATAAAATGAAAGTTCAACCAAAACGTTTTGGCTCGCACGTCCTGCCGTCATGGCTACTTGATGTGGAGGGACACGCCCCCATCAGTCTGTGGCGACGCGCGAGAACATTCGAGTCGGTCAGCAGGTCTGATGTCTGTAGGTCTACCCCGTATCGAGACGATTCGGCGGATTTTTTTGGGGCCGTCCCCGCCCGAAAACGAGTCCGAGGGTGGTTCACGGTGGATCCCGACGCACCTCGGTGGTCCTGTGATCTCGGCGCCACCTCGGTCTGGGACCGAGTGGCCCGGGCGACGGTGGCCTGGGCTTGACCCCTTTCGTTGATTTGCACTGTTAGAGACGGACGCCGCGAGTTTTAACCCACCGGAAAGACGGACGTGTGATGCGGGGAAAACATTTCTTTCAATATGTCCAAGATGCATTTTCTTTTTTCTGGCTGTCAGCGCGGCCACATGTGGCTTGGTGATTGAGGTCTTTGTGTGTTGGACCTTTCAGAGACTTGCGCGCCAAGTCTCTTTTTACAGTTGTGACTGAACTTGAATGACCTGTTTGTTCTTTTGCCGTAATCCACAGTTGTCCCGGGACCTGAAAGGTCAACTAGACCCTAACACTATTCTGGAGAAAACAAGCTATTTAACACCTTTCAAAGTTAGAATCCATCTCCGAATCTAAACATTGCAATGCAACGAAGATACACTGACCGAGGCGGTGGTACTACTACACATTTAACATGGTTCAGCCGATTCTGTGTCTCGTGGAATACTACGATTAATGATTCCGAAGAGATGAAGACTTTCAGAGATTGGCTTAGGACGCTGGTGTCCAGTAAGGAAAGGACTGCTTTTGTCCTGCGCCTGCATATAGGACTCGATGCAGTGTGACAACCGCTGGAGACTCAGCCTGACGAGGGAAAGAAACACTAGATGTTAACTACATGTTTAGTTTGCGGTGCCGCTCTTCGGTGTCATCCTACTACGGACCCCTCATTGGGTCTGTCGGTGTGCGCGGCTGTGTGTTTCGCATTTGGGGTAAAGATTTTGATCTGACGCTCGTCGCAGGGACTCATCAAATGGGTTCCGTTTTAGATTTGTGCTTCGTCGGACCCGTCGTCTTAATCCTGCGTAGAGCGGGTTATCCCAGTAACTAGCGGGCACGTTCCGGTCAACCTCCCGAGAAACGGTTGTTCCCCGATGTGAGACGACAACATTATTCCCATTTGGGATTGTTCTAAGCTTGTCGAAGTATTGGGCTCGGCAAATATCGGACGACTCGACCGCAATAGAAATATTAAGCATATGAATAAGATTGGGGGTCGGTAGGAATCACTGTGGGAGTCATCGTCTCGAATCATGTCCACTACAGAGAGAGGCAGCAATCTATAGAATCACTACCAAAGCAGACCTGATCGGGTCCTTTTAGCCAAAGTGGTGTGCCCGTTACGATGGAATCGAGTCGGGGAGAAATCGCATCGTGCCGGTTTCCAGCCCCGAGTCGCCTCACGCCGTACTCTCGATTAAAAAAAACTGAAAGGCCTCTCGGTGTCTGTGAACCCGAGTCCCCCCCCCCCCCCCGTGTCCCGAGACGGTTCGTTTCACCGGTCTGAAAAGCGTTCGCTGCCGTCGGGACGACTGTCTCTCGGATGGAGCGAAGCGGTCCAGGGGGAAGCCCCGAGTCGACCCGAAACCGCCACCCGAGTCGGAGCTTTCGGACGGGGGTGCGGTCGGGAAGTCGACTCGACTTGCGCCGGGAGGGCACGCGTACCACGTTAGCAAACTGAAAGTAACCTGTTAAATTATTTGAACACTCGCGGATTCACGACACACTACGGCACTGAACCCGTTTAATCCCCCTTAAAACGTGTCATTTGCTCAAATTTATTTTTTTTTAATTTTGAACATTGAACTGTGCTGTGCATCGGGTGTCCTGAGGTCTGGAGTGGCTGAATGAACCGTGTAAAGGGATTCGTGTCTGCAACGACTAATCCTGCGTGACATTAACTCCTCGTGTTTATGAGATTTTCTTTTTCGATCAAGTCACCGTTCATCGGAAATCAGTCACTCTAGCAATAAGGCAGCTTTATTTTGGGAAATTGAAGGACATAATTGAAGATGGGTGGCGTCGCTTCTGACACGACGGAGAACGTGGGGAAATTTGCTGCGTAGCCGTTTCTAAACGACCGCAAGACGCTACTCCGTAATGCATCATTTCAACGATATTTCTCAGGAATGTTTGCCCATGTGTTTGTGCTCCAACGAGCCTGGTCACAGCTGATGGAGGAAAGGCATGCTCGGCTCCAAAAGATAAAATTACGACTTTAGGTAATTGGGCATTTTTAGATGAATTACAGTGAAGTAACGCGTGTGTGGGGGAAAGTATAAACCTAGCGGTTGTGGTATGGGAGCAGTAGCCATATCTTCTGTTTGTGGCTTGTGTGCATCCTTTCGCTGTTTCACATGAATTGCCTGGTCCCACCTGTCCCTTTTTAACGCAGATTAAACATGCCATATGACTGTACTTTCATCCCTCCCCGAGATATCCCGAGCATTTTACCACTCCTCAAAATCTGTCTGATCAAACTAGAGTTTTGTTTATTTCTTTGTAAATAAGATGTTTGACTGTACTTTTCTATAACATTGGACAGAAAGATATAAAGGGAACATTTTTTTTTTTGTTTTGTTTCGGTTTGGTTTGTTCTGCCCACATCCACCTCTCAAAGCCACTCACTGCTCAAACCGTGGGACTGATTTATATCCATGATTTAGGTATTGTCTGATTATTTAATTGGGTGTTGAGCTCTTGTGCCCAAAAGCATTTGACATGTACAGATCAGAGTCATCTAAGGTTTGATTTGATGATTGTACAGATCTATTAGGGGAAAAGAATAAAAGTTATTCGAAGTGTTGATGGCATTTTCTTCATTCTCGAGGGCTTTCAGGGAAATTCACATTTCATTTGACGAGAATTGTGTTGATTTGTACAGGGAGGGGTTTCCTTCAGGGGCTGATAAGATTTTTGTCCTTATGGGGCAGCCACTACTCCCTATACATGTAGTTGTTTGTACACTGCCTAGACAGAAGAGGATTGCATCAAAGCAAACGCGTCGTGTTAGCATTTGAGTCGGTAAGTAAAGGAATCGCATCAAAAAGCAAATATTTGGGCTAGTGGCCCATGGGACTGCTGGAAGCAACGGGATTGTTCAGTGTTGAACCGCCAGATTCTGAGGATCTGGGTTCAGTAAAGATGAACTTATTTATTCAAGTTCTTTTTAAAAGAACATGGAAAAAGATATGAAAAGAGCACATTTGCCTGAAGTTTTAAGAAATTATATTATATCACAGCAGGTCATTATTTTCTTCTGCTTTTTTTCCCTGCTAAATGCTTCAAGCGAGTTGCATGTGGCCAGATGATAACTAATAACTATATATATATATATATTATAACTAATAACTATAAGGCAATACACATTGCTATTTGTGTGATGATCATGTGAATTAGAGGGGTATATCACAAACCAACACCTTTAAAAATGGTCCTCTTTGTACCTAAGTGGTGCTGTAGTGGTCTGCGTGACTCCGTTGCAGCACCGATTGGGCAAGGGGACGCACATAGCCTCATGCACACTCACTCTGGCGTTCACACACGGGAACAACTTAAAGTCTCAGATGGACCTTAGTGCATGTGAAAATATGTAGCAGCTTCATTTGAGAAAAAAAATGGGGGGCTGAGCTGAGAGGCTGGTGGAAGCTGGGTCCTCATTGTGGCATGTTCTAAGAAAGAATTCAACTTATCTTTATTATAATCCCACAACAGCAAATAGTGTTGTAGGGCAAAGTCGATGTTTCACATTTGACTCACAAGACAATCACACGGCTAAAGACTACATGGTTTACTGCAGGAACAATATTTAGGCCTCTTTGTTCTATCTGCTCCTACCCTGGAAATCAATTTCATGATATATTATATTATATATGTATTGTATGCGCTTAAAGCATAGCTTGGGACTGGAATATTTCAGGCAGCATTGCTGTCTGATGTACACCAATCACCTTGCTGTAGTGCTTTTGACTGAGACTGAGAATTTGACAGAGAGCAGTTTTGTTTTTACACTCAGATTTCCAAATCAACATGTAATTGAAAAACAGCTGAACCCTAATCTCCCTTGTGGTTCTAATACTGACTATTATGTCCATTGACCATTTTAACTCTTGTGTTGCTATTTGATCACATATAGATAAGGATTGTTGGTGCCTGACACAGTATTGCCATGTTTGGCCAGATGTGTATAACTGAATGCCGACACCATTAAGCTATGTTCTGATGCCATTCAGATGAATGGGGGGCAAGGTTGTGAGAGAGGCTGGGTATAGAGGGTCTTTATTATAAACGAAATAATTGAAATATCAGCGTAGGTGCTTGTTTATTGCATCATACGCTTGCTATCATTATATGCACTAACGTGAATTGTCAGGCATATTATGTTTTTGGCCCGACCACATAACCCACATTAGTTATTATCTAGTTTCCCCAAAAGTCTTTTTCAGGTGTGGCTGAGCCACACCTGAAAAAGACTTTTGGACCAGAGGTGAAAGTAAATACCAAAGAAGTGCAGGTCCTCACAACTGAACATTCCTTGGTTCATGCTTCTACTATCATGGGAGAGAGGAGAGATCACAGCTGGAACAGATGGCATAAAGATCTGGCATCTGCCGACAGGCCCACAGGCTGGGAGTTTGGCTGGTGATGTGAGAAACAAAACCAAGTGATGGAGTTGATGAACAAAGATGCAACGATGAAAAACAATGTGGCAACAATGAGTGCAGTGCCATCGTGGTTTGCTGCAGCCAAGATGCTGATGGGAGGCAGGTGTCGAAAGAGTGGTGAGGTCAGAAGCGGGAAGGAAGCAGGGTAACATACAGTTACCACACATAGGAAAAACAGAGACGCATGATCTCCCTGCATAGGAGAAAATGCTAGCACAAATGTGAAGGTTGAATATGTAGAATTTTTATTAAAAGCTATATTTTGAAATAATAATACATCCACTGGGTGTTTAGAGGGGTGCAGAATAGAAGTATAGTGTGACGCTAAAAAATGATACTTAGTCTGAAATGATTTAAGATGTTTTGACTCGACAAACACCTCTTACTTGCATTGTACCAGCTAATATCGGCCCGGCATTGTAAGTTGCCAAATATGGTCTGTAGGCTGACACTGGGTAAAATGCCAGTGAGTGCAAGTGGAAATGGAGTAGAGCTGTGTGCCAGATGACAGCCACGGCAACACTGGGTGATGAGTGTCCTTTATGACACAGAACATGTATATGGGACGTAGTAAACGCAAGCAACGTGTCTATTCTGGACCTGCTACTGAAATTCCCTGGTCAAAGTTGCTAATTCAGGTTCTGCTGTGGATTACATTCATGTGAGGGGAAAATAAATCCAAAGATGTTTTGCATTCCAATTTTTCTTTTTTCCAATTTGAGACCCATAACGGTCCCTGAAGTCTAAATTATCAGGCTTAGTGAACCTGTCCTTTCTTTCTTTTCAGGGTTTAGGGATGATAGAGCCCCACAACTCCCTCCAAACAGCTTGAAAGCTAGTGTGGGGTTTTCCCTGGATGAAAGATCTATTTTGTCATACAGGCATCCATAAATGTACGCTGCAGACATCATTTAAACAGAGAATCTGTTGTGATGCCTTTAAATAGTTAATAGTGTAAATTTTAAATTTGAATAGGAAATTATGTTTGGTTGCACATATACTGTATACACACAGGATGAGAGTCTTATTTATTTGTTGTAGTAGTGTCTTGCTGGATAAGGCACATAGATTTGAAAGCACTTCGTGCTGCTTGCTTCCGTATGAAAAGTGCTTTGTATACAAAGTTTTCATTGACTGACTGATAAAAGTCATTGAGCTGTCGTTTCACCAACTGGGCTACAACGCACAGACGGTGGTAGCCTATCCGAACTAACAAAATAAATGAATGATTGAAATAACAAAATAAATCTATGCGTTATAACGAGAAAACCAACTTTGATCAACGGCATAACTTGTTATTATGAGAAAATGGACTCAATTATTTAACGAAATAACAAGTCGTTAACACAAGTGGCAGTGGTACTAGTGGTAGCAAATTCCGTGACTTAAAACTGGCATTGAAGTACGTTTTTGGACAGGGGGAGGAAAATGGAGCACGTCCGGAGAGAATCCCTACAGGCAAGGGCCCTTGGCCCTCCAAAAGGGTCTTCCTGAGATTCGGACAGACAAACTTCGTGCTGCGGGGCAAAAGGTCCATTTGTTGAGCTACGACACGACACAACACGGTCCGAGGTGTAAACATGTCTTATTTTGAAGCCTTGAGCGTGCGCCGCTGCCACGACACATCCGGCTGCCAGCTGAATGCAATGTTTCGTCTGCTCCGGGGCTGCGAAGCCGTGTTTTTCTAGTGGCCAGTAAAATGGTGAAAGGCGGTCGCCGGACGTGCCCTGGGCTCCCGAGCGTTCGCCGGACGTCGCTGGCTCCCGTGGAACTTGTGTGCCGCTGCGTAAGTGAGCGCCGAGCGTGCGATGCGCTCGTTCGAGCGCAGCGCGAAGGACGCGTCTTATACACGGCTTTAACTGACGTCACTGTAAATATTTAGCCTAGTTTGACGCTGCCGTATTGACAGCGACGAAACGACGGAGAAAGCGTCTCTTTGTGCTTTTTTTTTTTTCGCGGCGTGCATTCCCCTCCGCTGCTAACGATTGAAGCTAGCTGACAGTTCCGTCTCGAATCGGCTGACATATTTGGACTAATCTGGACCGGGTGCTGCAGCTGACGGAGGCCTTGTCGATGTCAATTCCCTGTCCGGAAGACCTCTTGATCCAGGCTGAGAGCAGCTAGCTTCATGGCTAACATGCTGTCGCCGGACCTGGTCTAGGGAAAAGGACGCTGCTTGCACGAGCCGTTGGGGCATGTGGTCAACGTGAAAGCACTATTACACGCAACTAGACGAGATAACGTAGTCGACATTTAGCGCTTGCGAGTGCGCTCGTGGCACAAGAGGACCGCTAGCCTCCAGAGCACATGCACCGATGGACGCTGTGCGGACGAGTAGGTCATGTTGCACTACTAAGTAGTGCCTTAAACCTACCGTATAAACTCATTCAAGCGTCGGGCAGACACTAAGGTACCTCTTGCTACTCTTAGAGGCAACTCCTCCCAAAATGTCTCTGGCACTGGCTTGTGGGGCTGTGCAACAGATTAATTTCGGTTTCCACACGGCCGTAACCGTGATGAAAATGACCGCGGCGTTGGTTAAAGCGTGTTCCAAAATGGGAAAAGACACTGATACACTGACGGATTGAAATGGTTTTGCCAAAATAAACATATGTCTTTAATTACTGCAAATGCAAAACTAACAAAATAAAAGACGCCGTACCTTTCACTATAGAAGCACCTCTCGAAATTGAAAACACCCCAAAAGTCTTTTTTTCCGCTCTGTAAATGGGGAATGGGGTGTATGGGGACAGATTTGCTCTTGGAACCCCCCCCCCCCCCCCCCCCCCCCCCCCCCACACACACACACCTCCGGTGACCAATCAATTTAATCAGGTGAGCACACAGTACTTGAAAGATCCCACTATCCAAAGTGTCCTTTCCCAGCATTTGCACTGGCTCATGATTGCAGAGTTGTCAACGCTTGCAGGCTGTTCCTCACCCTCGGGCAGATTGTCCATGAACCTGGATAACAAGGCCATGGAAAGCGGCGTTTATCCTGGAAAAAAATGGATCCCTGTAATGCTCTCCTACCTTTTCCTGGTGAGGGTTATGTCCCACGAGAGACTAGAGTGCAAGGATCCAATTTTATGTTTTATCTCCAACTGTAGCTGTCGAAGTCCTTGCTGAGTGCAGATTTTAAGGTCTGGTGCACACAGTTTTGCAAAGATGGGATCCTCTTCTCAGTTTCGGTCTCGAGTAAGAAATTAGCTCAACTAACCCTCAAAAGTTGTCTGCACTTGTCTCAAGGAGTCAGTCTGACACCACCAGGAATATTTGCCCTGATCTTTGATGCCTCTCAGGGTTTTTTCGAGAGGGTCAGAGTGATGCAGCTCCACTGTTGTTGAGGTTGTGGTAGGAGAACGCTTCATCTTATCAAATGCTGTTCTATCGTCCTCTTTTGACTTATTTTTGACTGATCCTTCTAAGATCTCTATATTCTTCAGTTTGTCTTCATGTCCTTATTCAAAACAAATTTCCCATAAGGAGAGCCTGCATGCCAGAAGTAATCCCAGATGAGCAGATCCACTGAGTTGAGAAGAAATAATGTAATTTATAAGAACTATGGTAATGATCATGTGTGTCATCTTACTAAAACTCTTCCTGTCTTCACACTCTTTAGGTGCGGACGACTGTTATGTAGCTATGCATGGTCTCTGACAATTTTTTACTGGAATCTATCTGGTAAAAGGACCTTGGATGTATTAATTGTCACCACTTGACCATTCCATACCTCTGGAGACAACTATGCTGGATACAGTATTATAACAAGTCACATTTTGATGGGGGTGGATGGTGGATCACATTTCCTCCAATTATGCTCAATTGTCAGCAGTAGACTGCCCTGTCTGGTGGAATGAGAAACTAAGCAGGGAAAAGTGGAAAGCAAGAGAAACAGAAAAGGCCAAAGTGCTTGAGTTGGTAATAAACCGGGAGAGCCATCCTCTCAGTAGGTTGGCACCTGAGTTGACAAGGCCTGAGAATGACCAGCCTGTTCAGGCGAAGCAGCAGCAATGGAAGCTCTAGAAGCAGTGGAGGGGGAGGAGGAGGAGGAGGAGGAGGTGGTGGTAGTAGTGGTGGTGGCGGCGGCGGCAGTGGGCAGCTCAACAACAGCCGACCAAACCGCCAAGTGCGGCGTTTGGAGTTCAACCAGGCCATGGAGGACTTCAAGACCATGTTTCCCTCTATGGACTACGAAGTGATCGAGTGTGTGTTGCGCTCCAACAATGGAGCTGTGGATGCCACCATCGATCAGCTGCTCCAGATGAGCATTGATGGACAGGGCTCAGATGACAGCTCAGACTCGGATGACAGCATTCCACCCGAGGTCAGTGCAATATGTTGTAATATGTAAAATGACACGTACTGTAGTTTTATTCATATAAAAATGGGAAGTTGCTGTTGGCCATGGGTTAATGGTAACATGGTCTTGTTTGATTTATAGACATTTCAAAGCCTATTCTGTTCTGTTATTGATAACTAGAAGGGGGGTGGGGACGGGTCTGCCTATACCCATTTCAGCGCATATAGTGCGGGGCAGGGAATCCACCCTGGACAGGTCACCAGTCCTTTGGGCCATCAGCTCAATTCATTTGTAGGGTTTTGACCCAGAGAGCCTGAGCATTGAATCAGTGTTGTACTTACTGGTGTCTGTAATTGTGTGCATGCTCCCTAATTTATTTATTGTTTTCATGGTCATGTATTCAGCTGTTCAAAACAACCGATAAAGACATACAGAGGTTGTTAACTGTCAGCTCTCTAAATTCAGTGACAAAACGCATTCAATGTCCGAGAGGACTGCCGCAGAATTGTTTTGCACTGGCCAGAATCGCTAAAATGAGAGGTCTAAAATCCACGCCATGTTTATAACTGACTGTTTTAAAAGAAAATGAGTCTTGTAGTTCGGCCTGGACTTCTATGTTGTGTTTCATGACAGATTCTGGAACGGACATTGGAACCAGACAGCTCAGATGAGGAACCACCGCCAGTCTACTCTCCACCAGCATATAACATGCACATTTATGACAGGAAATTCGTTGAGACTCCACCAACACCCCCACCAAGGTAAGGAGAAAGATTGGATTTTGATGTAGGTGAAGCTAATTGTTGCAATTAAGATTCACTTTGAAGCCATCTCATGTTTTTCATTTGGTCTTGGTAAACAAATGGTATGGAGTCAGTGAAATCGAGCAGTAGAATTGCCCTGGCGCATTCACCGACCCTTAAATCTAAAAAAAAAGGCCCTTGATTTGCATTTTAGTGTGAGAAATGGGAATCGTGGTGTAAGAGTGTGTGAAGCCAATAAAATGCGTGAGTCTCATGCCGAATGGGTGAGAGTTGGCGGCCCTGTTAGCAGCTGGTCAGTACCAGCTTTGTGGCAGCGAGGAACAGCTCCTGAGGGAGCTGTTTTGGTTCAGTCGGTGCTCTTTTGGCAGCTGATTTGTACGCTGAGAGCTAAGAGATAACCAGCAAACTCTTGACCTCCTTGTTTGGCAGTGGCAGCCTTTCTCTTGCTAATCCCAGTACCCATCACCCATTCCACTTTTATCTTAAACTGGGGATCCCCGCTGTGTCCTGACTGACATGTCCAGTCAGAAACAACCTCTTTTGTTGGCCTAGCTAGGTACAGCTGCTTTATCGCCTTAATGTGTGTAGGATCATAATAGCGTGGCTGCTATGACAGAAACAACGGACAATAACCACATTGGTCACTAAATTGTTTATTCCCCACAAAAAGACGAAACGGGAAAAAAGAAAGGGATCAAATAAAATCAGTGCAGCACGACAAACTGTGGACTGTGGTGCTGGACCTTGTTGTCTGGACTGCAGCTGTTCCCCGGGCTCCTAATCGCTGACGGAAGGGGCCGAAAAGGGTGCACACAAACAACTGAAGTCACTACAACACAACTTGGCAACACGTGAAAACAACATTGCCAGATCCGCAAAGAAGCTCTTCAGCGCTAAGAGCTTCTGAAAGGGACATTGTGTAGGATTTACTCCCATCTAGTGTTGAAACTGTGTATGGCATTCAAATGAATATATATATGTATATGTGTGTGTCTGTGTGTGCGCGCACGCCTATGGGGAGAGAGAGAGAGCTTGCTAAATGCACATTTGCATGGTGATGTTAACGCATCCGGCTGTCTTGCACCATCACAGATTTGAAGCTGAACCACCTCCAGGTCATCAGCAGGTCAGAAGCTACAGGAACTGGAACCCACCTTTGCTTGGAAATCTTCCAGATGATTTTTTGCGCATCCTGCCACAGCAGTCAGACAGTATAAGGGTAAATGATGCACGCACACCAGTCAACAGGACATATTCAGTGACCCTTCTAAAGCAAACCGTAAGCAAAGCAATAACTGAGGTTCTGACAAATAACTTCTTTTGTGTCACCAGAGCTCTCAAAGCAGTCTGTCCCAGCCTTCGTCATCCTCGTCTTCAGTTTCTTCAATAAGTCAGTGGACAGCACAGCCTGGTTCTCGGTCCAAAGCTGCCAGGACCGCTGCAGGTCCAGGTTTGACAACAGGAGCTACAGAGCAAGACAAAAAAATGAAGCAGTATTTGGAAGATGAGCGCATTGCCCTCTTCCTGCAGAATGAAGAGTTTATGAGAGAGCTACAGCGCAACCACGAGTTCCTCATTGCCTTAGAGAGAGGTATGTGACTTGGATCTTCCTGTCAGTGACTTCTGTCAGTCTCGACAGCTGTATTGACTTTGCTTGCATAGAACTCTTCAAAGTGTTGTAGCCATTTGAAGCAACAGAAGAATGTTTCACTTTGAGGTTGAGATTATTTGTTATGTGTAAGCGCTTAAAAGGCTCACAAACTTGCATAGGATTGGATCGGACTTGTGTGTTGCATCGGGTGCCAGGCTCAGGCCTACAGCAAAGTCAACACAAAGTTATTAAGACTATATTATGTCAGGGTAAAAATGTGAAAAGACACAATTTGGTCTAGGTTCCTGAGTGGATTCATAGTGGCCCAGTGAAGCCTCACGAAACTCATGAGATACACAGTTGGGGATAGAAATCAAGAACTGGTCCTGGTCAGGACCAGCGTTCAGTGGATCGATCCTTCTGAACCGTCTGCTTACCTGCTTAATGACTTCCCTTATCAGTTCTACTTGTTTGCAAAAGAGTTACGATGTCGCGTGCATGCCGGATTGCTTGGTTCCGACGTCAGCAAACATGGCACAGAAGCTGTGAAGTGAAGCTGTACTTCACTGTGAAAGATGTACTTGCGAGTGAATCCCAGCCAAGCACCAGCAGCAGGAGGTCATCTGTTTTTAAAATGGTGGTCAGGGATGGTCAAGGACCATCTGTTTTCATAGTGGTGGTCAGGGCCACCACCAGGGGCACCAGAGACCAGTCCTCAGTGGTCCGTGACCACCATTGGATGAGAACCAATCATGAGCTTTATGTATCTCATATGATTTATCTATGCAAGAAGAGTTTAGTCTATCAAATCAGCTCCAGTGCTGTTTGCAGGCTAGTCCTTAATTTGAAACTTTTTTTCTGTTTCTTGAAATAACTCCTTCTTAGCCCTCAAAAGCCATTTCCAGAGTACACCACCTCTTCTTAGCTGGGCACATAGTAAGACCACTGGTGTAAAAAGCTAGTAGTGGGGTTATTACATACCAACAAAAATAAGAGATTGTAAGGCGTCATTTAAAACGACCAAAAAAATCCCTATGAGAAAATAGGCCAGTGATGGCCTAAGACTTATTGTCACTTGATTCTAACTCTTAGCAGATTTTTCAAACTAATTTAAAGGGGTCATGTCATGTTTTGTATGTGTTGTTTGTTTTGAAGGCTCATGTCATGTTTGGTATGTCTTGTTTGTATAAAGGGTCCTGTCATGTTTTGTATATTAACTGAGGACGTGAAGACAAAATCATGCAGTCTGCTATTGTTGTTTCCAAGTTGGCGCCAGAGTTTATTAAAATCAAGTTCTAAGTATATTTTTTCTTGCGAAGTTTCAAAGGTGATTTTATATTCTCTGCCTCCAACGTTTTTTTTTTTCTGTAGGCCAACATCAGTGATCCCTGTCAATGTTGACGCTTTTCAGTTGCTGTTATTTGTTTCTTTTTTTAAAACTTTTTTTGTACTTTGACGAAATCAATGCACCTCCATTCGTCATAGTTCTTCATTCCTCAGCTTTGGATCAATGCACTCGCCCTCATTGTATATGGCATATGTCAAGGTCCAGATTTGCTTGAACTGTCTTTCAGAACTCTCTGAATTCTTGATATGAATAAGAATGTAACAACCTGTGCCATCCTAGACTGACCAAGACAAAGTGACGTGGATGTATAACTGTCTGGACATTACACCATGTCAGAGTTCATCACATCTTGATTTCCTCATATCAGTATTCATAACATCTGCTCTCTGTTTTTAGATCGCTTGAAGTATGAATCAAAGAAATCAAAGTCCAATCATTCATCTAGCTTGGAGAATTCCCCAGGTAGATATCATTCATCAAGCTTTCTCAGCTAAGCTATATGTCCCGGCACACTGAATTCTTCTGAATACAGGTCTGTGTGAGTTGATGTATTCACTGTAAGCTGTGCCAAGAATGTGTGCCACAGACATCGTTCTGTTCATTTTTGCAGCCCTATTGTTCATGTTTGCGAGTGGATGCTCGTGTTGTAAGGTAGTATTGTTGTTTTTGCTTGCAGGAGAACAGTATTCTGCGGCTTCAATGGAGGCCATCTCGGACGAGGCCCTGTTCAGAGACAAACTGAAACACATGGGCAAGTGTAAGTGTCCCGGTTTACAGTTCTGCTGACTTCTAAAAATAACTGCAATAACTTTCCACTGTATTTTATGACCGTGAATATTTTCTTGTCCTCAGCTACAAGGAAGAAACTGTTTGAAATAGCCAGAACTTTCTCAGATAAGACAAAGAGGAAGAAGTCTAAAAGGAGAATACTCCTGAAGCACCACTCGTATCCTTTGCTTAACTTTAGACACATTTTGTTTTTGGTTGTGAGACTTATCCAATTCTTTTCTGCCACCTGTGATCACAAGTCATTTGAAAGTGATTAACTGAATTAATTCATTATCACAATGTGAATCATTTTTAATTTGTGTGATCCAGCATCTGCTGACACCCAAATTAAAATTGATTCTTGGGTACAACAAGTACTAGTAAATGTGCAGGCTCATCTAAGTGACACTTGTTTGTCATTAGAGCAAATGAAATCCATGTAGATGACCATAAAAAAACTCCTTGAGGTTTGTTTTTCTTAACTAATCCTCTCCAGTTTGGGTGCAGCCAATTCTACAGCCAATCTCCTCGATGATATTGAGGGAAATCCCTGTGGTAAGATGTGAACTCACACAGTTTCATTGGTATGCAATCAGACTGACCTCACAGGCAGTACATGCCTACAGCATCCAATTAACTCCATGCTCACAGAGGTAATGGACAAGAGGGGGTGCCCAAACTTGCTTTTGGCTTTAAATCGGTGTTCATGTGGGAACCTGACTTTTGTTGGTTTGATTTGTTTAGCCTGATGAGGTTTTGCTTTACTGATACTGCCTACCAAGCTCTTTTACCTACTCTTTGTTAATGAAATATTTAGGGAGTAACACACACTTTGTAATGAAACAGCAGAGCAGCCAGTTGTCCAGTTACTGTGTGGCCCCTTAATAGGTGGAGGGCATATATAGAACATGGCTGATTGTGTCATTTCAAATCCATTGGGTCACTGTAATGTCAATAGACAAAATAACTATGTTCATATATTTGGCCTCTTTGTACAGAGGAAGATAGAAGAACAAACACTCAGGAAGTGAATGAACAACAAAATGAGCCAGTTTCATGGTAAGTTCCCTCCTTGACCTAAAATAAGTGATTATAGTACTGAAATAATATCTTATTCATATGTTGCAATTGATGTACATGAGTCACCCAGTAACATGATGGAAAAGCAAATATCCTGGCCCAGCACTTAATGCCATGCTGCACTATCAAGCATTAGCTTCTAAGCAAACTTCACGGAAGATTGCTGTAGACTGAAATGCCTCTGGTAAATGTGGAACAAAGGTAACTGAAATGCCGCAGGAGTCATTTTTCTTCATTATCCAGACAGGATGAGAAACTAAGGAGCTCCTTAGGACCACCTCAAAGGTGTTTAATAGGCCACTAGCCCTCTCATTCTTTCATATCAGATTTGAACTTATATCGAATCAATTAAATGTACTGCATATCTGTTCTTCATCTTACCCAATTCACACCTTAAAAGTGTTGTGGAATTTGAACTGAGGACCATCTTGTTCTGAGCCGTCACTGCTGTCCCCTAAGCTACCATCTGCCCCAGCAGTGCATTTCTGATAAGAAATCTGGCCATAACAATTCAGCTGGATACTTCAATCGCATGGGTGTCCAGTCCTGCTCTGCTCCGGCTCTGCTACATGTTCGGCCCTCCGGCAACGGCCACGCCTCAGCTGAGCTGCTGCTCCTTCAGGCAGTGGGAATGAATGATGACCCTCAAGATCTCGCGAATTCGCACGCAATCCTGCAGTCTTCTCTGTGCTGACTTGCTGCACTGTGCTCTGGAATCCGGCAGAAATAGAACCTCTGCAGATCAGCTCCGATGATTTCATGGGCATAACATAGGTGTTTAGGAGGGGGGAAAGATCTTGCAGTTAAGTTCCTGGGTCTCAGATGATTGCAGCTCACAGAGTTCAGGCTACAAGTAAAGAATACTAGATCAAATATATAGTCAGATATTCCTAGATATTTGTAAACTTTCTACCACAATATGTATCGGGTCCACTGCCGGGTCCACCCTGTGACCTGACATTTATGCAGTGGAAGTGAGGCTTAAGCCTGCCCTTCAGACTCTTTCAGACACTGCTTTGTTTTGGTAGCATTAAAGAAAAAGCATCAATTCCTGTTTAGTTTTTCTTTTCATTTCTTATCTTCTCTTTTATCAAACGTGAAATTCCCCCGATAGGTTAGAAAAAGTCTTTCATTGTTGTGAATGGGGGTGGTTGGGAGGTTAGCTTTTAATTAGCAGCGCATTCTGTGCAGACTTTGACAGCATCCGTGATGCCATGATGATCCATTTTAGACGCATGTTTTCCATTTCACTTACATTTTACCTAAAAATTCAGTATTTATTTACCAACAAAATAGTAAATTTTCATTTAAAATGTGCTACAATTTACAGTATGAGAATGCATTTTCCCCTTGGTGTGGCAAACCCTAATTTTCCGGACTCTTTTTCATTTTAGATTCTCCTGTGGTTCCAGAAATTGAGGCTGCCATGGCCATGGCAACATGACCCAGAGGTGCTGGCTCGTCCCATCACTATCTGCTCGCTCAAATTTAACCATAACTTGCCACTGGACGGCTCAGCAATCCACCTGGTTCCAGGGCAGAGGACATGGACCATCTGTAAATGCATTCTCTGTTATAATACTTTGTTTATCTAATTTTAAATGCAAAAGAAAATGTGTTATTCCTTAATAGCACTTCTTAACCTCTTTCTTTAATCAAATGAAAAGAACACTAACACAGTGCTGATCTTGCTACATGAATCTTTACTTTTACAGGCCTGCACAATATCAGACTGCATATTTCTGAATGGGGTCCCTCAGGATGGGCATTTGAAATCCCAAGTGTGCATGTGCCCCTTTATATACAGGAAATCATTTGTTTGTTTTGTTTGTTTCTTTTTATATACGTTGTCTTTCTAATCTCATCAGTTTGTAATATTTTGTCAGGGCTTATATATTTGGGATTCTTATGCATCCTATTATTATTGTTTTTATGGATACCCCTGCCCAAATATCTAGAGTTGTCTGTGACCATACTGGAGATGGCATATTTGGAGCATTTGACTTGACTGCTGCATCAGTTTTGTTTGATGTGAAAATGGTGTCACCGATTGTTAATGTTAATTGCACAGCTGTGTCGATCAAATAATGGATGAACTGTTTTGACAAAATGATTCAAGATGATAGGTCATGAGCACAATGATTCTCTTGTCCTTCATTTGACACCTAAATGTCAAAAAAGTTGACAGAGGGAGCAACTTTAAAGCCAGAGTTCATTTGAAAATAAATGTATCTACGAAGTTTTGTCTGCCTCAATCTAAAGGCAAATCTTTTCAGGCAGGATAAGCAGAATGACTGCTGTCAAAGAGAGGGGGCTTCTGCCTGTTATGGCTTAAATGTGACATGATGAATTTTTCTCACATCGTCTTCTTTATTTAGCCATTTAGTATGTCAAACTTGTGTGACAGTCCTCAGCTGTGTTTCTTTATGACTGACTTGCTGATTAGTGGAGGTGTTTGCACCATGTTAAGAGAGTAAACTAGACAGTGTCACGACACAGTGGTTAAGTCTGTTGATAGAGGGATGAAATGAACTGGAGATGGCTGTCAATTTCTATCATTCTGTTTGCATTTGGCCTCTATTAAGGGTGATCCTTTTGAAATTGTGACATAAATACAAGTGCAAGCTCCAAGACGCAATGATGATCAAGACTGTTGGGTAACGCTAATACACCCTGAAGGTTCCCTAGCAAGGACATGATGGTGGTTAAGATGCCAGGAAATCAATCTGCTAATGCATGGGCTCTTACATTGTTGAAGGGGAAGTATTACAGTATTAAAGTATTACAGTTAAGGTTGTGAGAGATGGCTCAAATCAGCATTTTTGGGGTACTAGTGATGAATTGATTCTATAGTGGTTGTTTCATTGGAATTACATTGTGCTTACCTCCCCTGCTGAACCACAACCGTCTGAATTTTTCACTTTCCTAGTTTTGCATACTTGCTGTGAGTGTGCGCACACACACACACACACACATACAAACACACACACATACATACCTACCTACCTTACACTTGATTGAACCTAAGACAGGGACGCAAATGTATGTAAAAAATATCACCCAGCCAACATAGAATAGAATTCTGAGACTCACTCAGCCAACGTATTTCTGGTATCTGTAGTCTCTCGGTGTCTTTGTTGGTCTCACCTCCATGACAAAGGGAGAATGCATTACTTAATGTCAGTATTTATTCTGTAGAAGTATTTTCAGCTGTGGCAAAATTAGTTAGTCAGGGAGGAGAACGCGTCTGAAATGTGATTGGATTGTCACCCTGTAAAGAGAAATGTAAATAGAATGCCATTGAAAGTGAAGACTGAAGTAGGAAGAACTGGTTACTAAAAAAGCATTTTTTTTTTAAATTAACTGGCTTTTGTCATTACTGTGTAGGTATGTAACTAGCATGGAGTAAAGACATGTAAATGTGATGTCTGCTGTAGTCTGTGTGAACAGAAGATTTGGGGTGAGGAACATTACATACAAGTACTGTGGACATCAAGAACATTTACAGTTTAAGGGTTCTCAGAAAACTGCCAGAGTTTAACCTTGAGAAAAACTGGGTGAATAATATTTAAATCTTTTGAATCAACTGTTTTTCTCCCTCTGTAAATAAAGTGTTTTTACCACTTCTGAAAATCTTAATTGTGTTATCTATCCCTTTTGATTCATATCTGAATACGTAAATGTCATATTTGCTTATATAGTTATGAGCAGAGTTTTGATGTCTGCCTTTGAGTTTAAATAAAACCCCTTTCAGTGTTGTTATACTTTTTTTTTTCTAATGATTCAAATGCATGACAATTATTGCTTTAAGTGACCATTACAAGCCCACAGTGCACTTTCACTTTCATTAAGCTTTCGTATCTTTTTGTTTTGGGCAGTAGATAGCTGGCCGCTAAATGGTGATCATGTAGTATTTATCAGTGCCCAGAGGAGATTGTAGAGACTAAAGACACCGATCACTAAACTCACTGATGTAGAGAGAGCAACAAAGCACTTAAATCCTAAAGTGGATTTGAGAGGTGAACTGTACAAAACTCGCTCTGGATTTGGTTTCGTAAATGGTTAGGTCATGACACTCTCACAAAGCCACAGTGAGTCAATCACATGACCCATGATGCATTTCGCCTATATCCTGGTTTTATTGATCTATTTAACATTTTTAAAACACAATTTGGATGAACAAGATCCCAGTAATGTGTGACATCCAGATCAATGACGAGATTCTGAAGCTCCTCTGTCTCCATGCAGAGGATAAAATGAGCTGTCAGGTGTTACTACCATAGATATATATAGAAATATACAGCAATACTATAGATATATAGCAACCATATATCTATGGTTGCTACAAACATAGACCGGAAGTAACTGCCTGGGCGGTCCTGGTGTTCCGGTGTCTGTGGTGCCGGTGTGAGAAGAAGGTGGGAATATGTGAAAAAGTAAAACCACTCACTGAGTCGAATCGACTGGATGGACTTGAGATATGAAATTTTGGCAGCTACTGAGAGTGAAAGCGGTTAATGATTCAATGACCTGGTCCCCTTCATCTGTAATTGGCAAGCACTTTGACTTCTATAGTTGGGTTGGTTGAAAGAATGATAAAGTAACGGCTATACTGATGAAATAAATAAACAAAACCCAAATACAAATAAAAATAAACCATTTTGCTCTGTGGTCCAAGCCGAGCACTGTTTGCAATTCCCAAGATGGAATGTGAATCGCTGAGCTAATGTTAGCACGGATGATACTGGTTAGCCATTTGTATTAAAAATGTTTGGCTGGTAAATAACTCGTTTTATCAATGCTATTTGTTTTACTGACAACAAACAACAACGATTGGGAAGCTTGCTCTAGTTGCCTTTTTTTATGTTTGCTTTTGGGGTCTCCTGCACTTTTTGCTTCCTGGTAGCTAGCTGCCTTGGTTTAACCCTTATAATGTGTTAGAAAGCTGCATACGTCTTCAGTGTTGCGTTAAAATTGCGTTAAAATAGTTGTGTCTGAGGATTAGATGAAGCCTCGGTCCGGTACAAAAAAGCAAATGGTACTTTTTACATACCTAAACTTGGAAATGGGTCAATTTTGACCCGAATACAATATAAGGGTTAAGTGAGATGGAACAAGAAAAAAGTGTGTCTGGACTTCAACTATGATTGGACAGACTGAACATGGCTCGTCTCGCTCCTTTTGATTTAGGCACTCGGTACCCTCCACATAGAGTTATATATTTTTAGTTTTTATTAGTTTCACAGAGTTCCTGGGCTGTGCACCAACATTTCCCTACTCCTGCTTAGAAGTCTCTGGTTGCCTTGTGGGGTGTGTTCGTGAACTGCTCCAGGAAAGAGGCGAACACTGTACCAGTGGATGGCGCTGATGTACCAAGAAGTGGTTGGTTGCCGACATGCCACCGGACACGTCTTCTGCGTGATTCACCACCAAACGATTCGGGGTGAGGTTTCGCTGAAAATTTTGCAGGGGTGTTTATGATAATCGGAGACATCATAACGAGGCCCTAAACTACAGCAACCATAATAACAACTGTAAAGATAAAGAGTCAACATTGTACCCGTGAAGAAAAACAAAGTCATCGTGTTGACAGCGTTGACCTATGAGGAAATGCCTCCCCGGGTTTATCATCAACCCTCCCTTATTTGAGAGCTTGGTACCGTTCAGTCAGTGGCCATTGTATACAAAGTAAGCGACCTCAGAACAGAAGTACCAAGTATTAACACGGCGGCGATTCTGTGGTTCTTTTTAACCCTGGCAAGCAGAACAACATAGATTTAGGAAAAGCCGTGAGCAGCAAAAACTGAGGGGAGGAGTGGATATCGACGTATTTTTTATAGGTCAAACCACTAGTGCGACTCCCAACGGCAGCGTCAGGCTTGGCGGAGGGATACACCGACACTCGCGAAGAGGAACAGGCGTCGTCTGTTTTTTACCCCCCCCACAGCAGCCGTTGATTTTCGACAAAGATCCCGTTTCTGCCACCCACACTCCAAGTTTCTCTTCCGTCGGTGCCCACATTTAGATGGCAAGCTTTCCAGACTCTGTAAACGAAAATGATTTAGGTAAGTAAAAAGCGCAACGTTTTTCGCTTCTCTGTGCGGCACACAAGGCTGTGGAGCGGCGTGGTTACGATGGCAGTGATCTCTCATTAAAATTGATTTCAGCGATACTATGCGTTGCTAAGTCAAATACACAATCAAGTAGCGCGGTTCGATAAATGAAGTGGTCACAATCGTTTGTCGCGATTGGTTAAAACGGTGTGGCTAACCTTAGCGAGCACCGTGAAGCTCCTGAGCTAATATTCTACTAGCTAACCACGGAACCGTCGGTAATGAATCGGCCTCGTTAGTCTCCCGAGTCGAGAACCTCATTCTGCGAGGCTAGATCGCTGTTCTGAAAACCACAGAACTGGCTTCAGACGTCACCGCTCTACTCGCAATACTTCATCGCAGTCTCATAGCCCTTCCTTTCACACATTCGCGGGTCAGTGAGCGTGATAATCCACTCGATTGTTTTGAACGTTAAACACCACACGCCGCCTGCCATAAATGAGATGAACTGCCAAGAGGAAGCAATAAACCATTTCACATGATCCGTCCCGTGATCTTGTCGCGGTATCAGAGGTAAACAAAATGGAGATTGGTGAAATCGTCCCAAGTTCAACCGTCTGAGTATCAGATATGAAATTATCGGGGCAAGCTCATGGAGGTCTTAAACCTCCATAGCGCCACATAGTTAAGAGCTTGACGTCTGTATCAACCAGTCCTGAGTCAGGTTTTTCCTTCTTTCGGTCCGTCAACTTGAAAGTGGGGTTAAATTTGTTCACATAATTCTACAGCAGTTAGTGGTTTGGATACAGCCAGCGCTGTGTCTCTCACAAGCAAGTTTATGCATTTCTTTTTATCGCATTTCAGTTTATTGTTGTGAAACCGGTGTTTCATCTGTGTTGCAACATGAACAAACCCTCCCACACCTTTTTTTACTTTAATCACACCTAGAACAAACTTTATTAAGAAGACTAATTCCAGGATTTTATGCAATTATTTTATTTACATATATTTCTATAACAAGGCTGTTACCTCAGGCAAAACTTCTATGGGGCTAAATTGTGTTTGTTTTTTTGTTTTTTTAAATCTCCATTTGTGTATATTGAAGATCATTTTGCCACGTTGCTACATTCTTCAATTACAGTTCCAGTTATCCCTGGTATTCTAAATAAACACGGTTAAAAAAAATTCACACTTAATGCAGTCCATGCATGGCTGTGATAGTCTGCAGTGTTTTGAACATGACCTATAGCCCATTTGTCTTGTGAAGTTCCCCACCCCCAGTTTCTTGTTTAAACAGTTTGAGAGGTTGGCCAATCCAGTGCCCGCATCGGCAACAAGCCCACTCATAAGTTTAAGTGACACGGTTATTTTGGAATTTCCGTCGCTCGGCCTGAATAGGCCTGGTTGTCATGTGCCAATAAGCGATCCCATTGACGGTGCGGCTGAAGTAACGGTGAACTTGTTGTTGTTGTTATTCCAGGTAAGGCTAAGTTCATCGGTGAACTCCTGGTGCCTGTTGCTCCCTTTGACCAGAAGTCTGGCCGGGAGGCTTGGACAGTGGCCTTTGCACCAAATGGTTCCTACTTTGCTTGGTCTCAGGGGCATCGCATTGTCAGGCTCATTCCTTGGACAAAATGCCTGAAGAGCTTGTGAGTATCAATCGAAAGTGGTTTTGTTACTTTCAGCAATAAACATGCTTAATTAAACGCCAACATACATTAATTTGATAGTAAGTGCACATTCTACCTTCATCAGAAAATTGTAGTTTTAGCAGCTTCTCCATTTCATCCACATAGTGCGTACAGCTGAGCAGCAGCACTTCACTGATCAAATTTGTATAAGAGTTGTGTCTCCTCCTCTAGAAAACCTTTTTTTTCTAGAACAAAGGCATTTTTGTGAATACGAAGAAGCTTTCCTACTTACTACTGAGTTACTGTAAGCCACAAGGAAGGACCTTCTTGGCAAATATTAACAATTGAAAGATATAAAGGAGGTAAACTCTTTATGACTCATTTACAATTACATCGTATCCCAACCAATAAACTTGAGTCGAACCAGAATCTATCCCAGTAATCTTATGTATGCAAAGGAGAAGAGAAACCGTAATTACCATGCGAAAACACATAGTTTTGCACAAAAAAAGTCTCCTCGTCTCCCTTTCTTTCAACCCAGCTATGGCCTCTTTTTCCACTGTAAGCACTAATGCGGTCCCTCAGTTGCAAGTCACTTTGGATAAAAGTGACTGCTAATTAAGTAAATGTAAATTTTTGGTGTTAGCTTTTTTGGCGTTTTTAAGGTACTTCTTTTACATTGTGTCCTACATATCACCACAGTAGTGTGTTAAGCACATTTAAAATGATAATTGAGCAAAATGAAGGAAATGCACACAGTGCAGCGGAACTGAAAGGTTGTTGTTGAAGGGAGCTCTTGGATCTTGCCGCTTTCACCACATGTGTTGGGATTAGACATGATGTCCCAGCGGAATCGCCGGAGTAGATAGTCGGGATGTGTGCAGGAGCGAAGAGGGGGCCGAGCGAAAAAGCACGGGGAGAGGCCTATAAACCCAGTGTCCCATCTGTCATCATGGGTAGCGCGCGATCCTTGAGCAACAAAATGGGGGAGCTCGGGACGAAAGCCAAAAAGAGTACAGGGAGATCAGTCTTACGTGTTTATTTGGACATGGCGTAAGGGGAGCAACGCCAGCATCGCCGGCATCCCGGTGATGCGGGTGCACAGAGGCACCAAAGGGAACGGCAAAGGGCGCGGTATGTTTCTGCAAAACACGTTGCGCAACGGCAATGTTTCGAGACCTCGCGTGAGAGTGCTCGTGCCAAACTGAGCTCGCCACATCAGCGGCTGGAAAAACGTTCAGAACCCTGTTGAGAACAGGAAAGAGGAGGAGGAGGAGGGAGGAGAAGAAGAGCTCGTTTGCGTCCACTTTAGCATTGGCAGCGCTCTTGGATGCTAGCGGTGAGAGGCTTAAGATAGGACTTTAAGATCGGACTTTAAACAAGCAGAAAAAAAGTTGCGTTTTTTTAGGTTGCCCTGTGTGGCGCTGACAATAATTACTATTATTCTTCCTTTGTGGACTATTATATTGTTGTGAACGTGTACTATGCATCACGTCGTGCATTGTGAACGTGAAGCCAATTTGGCCGCGGTGCTAAACATTTTTCCTTTGGGTAAAAATAAAGTCTCGTCTTATCGAGTTCCAGCACATTTGGTCTTTTTCCATGGCGCAAAGCCAAACCAGAGTTTGATGGTGATTTCAAGGACTTGAAAGTGGGTCATGTTTGCCGCCGTATTATCCCTTCTAGAGACTTGACAGCAAGTCCCAGTCGCGTACAGGACGAGCCGCCGTGCCTGTGCTGCCTCTTGACCTTCTTTTGTGCGCGTGTCCATTCTCCGTGCCGTTGCAGTTCAGTGGGCCCCGGTGGCGAAGGCACCAATGCTTCAAGCCCGCGGCACGCGTCTCACCAGAACAGCCATGGCGGCCAGGTGATCCCGGTGACCGGTGAGCCCCGTGAACACGTCATCGACTGCGGTGACATCGTGTGGGGCTTGGCCTTTGGCTCCTCCGTCCCAGAGAAGCAGAGCCGCTGTGTCAACATAGAATGGCACCGCTTCAAGTTTGGCCAGGACCAGCTGCTGCTGGCGACGGGCCTCAACAACGGTCGCATCAAGATCTGGGATGTTTACACTGGTAAGGACACATGACATTAGTTCTGAAGAAGTAAATCAACTTTAGCTTTAGGCGTACTGGGTTTCCTTCATGGTGACACTCTGCCAGGCCTCGACTGCAGCCGTCTTCTTCAGCTTCTGCTTATTCTTGGGGTGTTTTTTCAGTTCTGTCTTGATCAAGTTCAGTTGGATTCGGGAACACAAATATCACTCTTGACATGAACTTAAAACCTCATCTGCTCCTTGCAAATGAAATAACTTAATTCTCACACCCTTGATTTCCTGTGACCCTCACACCACATGATTTTGCTGTAAATGCCCTCAAACTAAAGCCGAAAGTCTTAACTTAATTTCAAATAAATTGTGGTGCGATACAGAGCTAAAATGCTAAAAACATGGCGAAAACGCCTTTTTTCTTTCAGGCTCTCTGACTTCAACTAGGCGCAGTTGTGCTTTACTGTCTATGAGATCTAATTGGTCCATGTGCCATTGGATGGCTTTTTGCAGGAAAACTGTTGCTGAACCTGATGGACCATACTGACGTAGTGCGAGACCTGACCTTCGCTCCCGACGGCAGTCTCATGCTGGTATCCGCATCCAGAGATAAGACTCTCCGTGTATGGGACCTCAAAGATGATGGTATGAAGATGACCTGTCCTGAGACTTTTTTTTTTTCTTGATATGAACACGTAAGATTCTGATATCGCAAAAAGGCAATGACATTGACAACATTGATATTGACTAAATGGCACCTGCCCAGCTTGAAGTCCACGTGCAGCCCAGCCAATCAATCAACCAACATCCTCCTTACACATGCGCTAAGAATACAGCTAGCCACAAACCTCATTTCATGCTGGCTTTGGATTGACAGCTGGAGCCAGCCAATCGGAATCGCCACGTTCTGTAGATTGGGACCGAAAAAGTAAACCATCCTCCATTATTTGGAAACGGTGTCTTGGATGGTATAATTCTGGAACTTGACCCACCTATTTAAAAGAAATAAATAATGTCTAATATGTTAGCCCTGATAAATAAACAGGGTGTGGACAAAGTCTGTGCTCTGGTAAATCCACTGGCACGGGTGGTACTGTTTGAGCTGCGCCAAGATGTAAAATGTCAAGAAAAGCGGACAAACAAACCTTGGGGCGAAAACGCGCCATGAAATTTTGCATGCCGTGAAACGACCTGAAGCGAAGAACGCGGCGCGCACCGCCCAGATGATGAGATGATGTTGTCGTCGTCGTCTCGCAGGCAACATGGTGAAGGTTCTGCGGGGCCACCAGAACTGGGTGTACTGCAGCGCCTTCTCTCCCGACTCCTCTGTTCTGTGCTCAGTTGGCGCCGGAAAAGCAGTACGTATGAAATTTCACTCCGCGTTGTTTTTCCTGCATTTATTAGCTAATCTCTGTGCACTTTCCTATGACCAGTTATGCTCAATCAGCTTACGAATTAAAAAAAAAACAAAAAAACTCCCCATCTGCCCTGTCCTGCCATTTCCACCGTAGAACAGACTGTGCTCTTGTGTCATAAGCTGAACGATTTGCACCTAGTTTGGTTTTTATTTGCAGTGAAGAAAGGCTTTTGCTGTCTTGAAGTTTGCATGCAAAGCAGACTTTTTTCACCATTTCTCTATTCAAGTACATTTGTTTCATCGTGTAATTCAGATATGACTGTGTTGAAGTGAAGAGAACCTACGCTTAAAAGCACTGTTTCAGCCTTTCACAGTTAAGAGTGTATCGTGGGCTTAAGAAAGCCTCCCAAATTATCAGTCTCTACAAAATATGACCTATGTCTATTACATGTTGAAAGGAGCCTGCAGCTAATAAGGCAGACATGTTTCTCATTATTGATAACCACAGACTCACCCACCTGCAGCTTGTTTTTAAGTTTGAACGTGCATCTCTAGATCAGGCTGAATGTGGTTGTAATGGTAGACATGGTAGCTTTCTTAGGCTGTGTGTGTCCCTACAGTGTGTGTCTTGCTCTCCCTGTCGCAGGTGGTGGCAGAGCTCAGTGTGTGATTGGTTTTGAACGGAGCGCCGCGCTGACATTTTGAGCAGCCGGTGTAAACTGGGGACGCACTGTGCACAATGCCCAAAGGCCTGACCAGGGGCAGGCTGGCACCTGACCCGCAAGGTCAATCTGTACGTAGGTGCTGCTCCGTGTCTGTCTACCTCTGCTGTTGCGGTTCCTCTATTTATTTTATTTTCAGTTTAATTCATTATTAAACTGGTCATGAAGTACTCCCCTCGAACCCCCTCAGATCCCACCCCTCCCGAATCCACTTCCACACCCGCTCCACACCTAATCTCTGAATAGTTTCGCCAGTTTCTGCACACACCAGCCTCTCTTTTGTCAGCAGGCTTCCCATTTGCCTCATACTCTATCATACTCCGTAGCTGCTAGTAGCAAAGCCGTTCATCCAGCCGCACAACCCAAAATATCCCCCCCCCTCACTGCCAGTGTAAGCCAACAGCCGCCGGGGCTTGCAAATTTGACCTCGGCCCCATTTCTCATGGGAAAAACGACAAAGGTTTCAGACTATTGCTGATTTACAGGAATGCTTCAAAACATCCGTTCCGATAGGTTGACTGGCTTTCAAAAGACAGAAAAGTCACAAGATTTCTTCAGCAGCACACTTGCATATTGGAAATGCCCAAAATTCCAATCAAGAAATCCTGCTCGTGTCAAATAAGGGAAACCCAAAAAAAAAAAAGCTAAATAGAAAGAAAGTCCCTTGTACAGGCATGAAGAATCCTGCTCCAGACACTGAACCATTAACATGCATGTGACTGTATGTGTATCATTAACTGACCGTAGCTATTCTCAAGCACTTACAGCACTTGTCTCGTGTGCTCAGTGTCTAGCAAGAGCTCCTAGATGCTACAAAGATATATTAAGTCTTAATATTCAGACCATGTCTTATTTGTCATCAAAAGTGACTTTATTACCTGTGTGTGTGTGTGTGTGTGTGTGAGAGAGTGTGTGTGTGTGTGTACGGTATGGATGCGTATGTATGCATGTTCATATGTGTACATGCCAGAGGTGTAAACCCTTTGGCCATAAAATATTCTCTTCTCTTGCAGTATCTGTCTCTCTTTGTAGGCTTCTGCCGGAGGTGCGAGCCTATTGTAAACAGTGAACTAAATCTCTGAAAGGGGAAACCAGTGGAGTAACATTATGTTACCTTAAGTCACCACTTGCTTTTTTTTCCTCCTTTTTGTGTACTCCTTTCATCGATGCGATAGAACTTGCACATGCATAGTGTAGCCAACACCTTGTCAAGAGGTAAATGTGAGCTATGATGATGACGATGATGTAGTTGGAGAAACCTTGGAATGTTAATTGAGTGTGCATTTTGACATAGCTTCGCTGCTTGTTTAGCATGTCCTCTTCTGTTCCTTCGGCCCGGGCTACAAATTGCAGAGCTTTACAGTGACATAAATTGAGCGCCATTCTGTTTAATTCTGTGTTAATTCACGCCGCTTAATTCCTAAATGCTTCGCGTGTACGTAGCGATTGTTATTATTATTATTATTATTATTATTATATAGACGCGCACTGTCTGTACTGTGTTGTTTACATTCACTCCATGGGCTATAACCGTCCCGTCTTCGCGTTGCAGGTGTTCCTATGGAACATGGACAAATACACGCTGATCCGGAAGCTCGAGGGCCACCACAATGACGTCGTGTCTTGTGAGTTCTCACCGGACGGGGCACTGTTGGCCACTGCCTCATATGACACGCGGGTCATTGTGTGGGACCACCACAAGGCCACCGTCCTGCTGGAACTGGGGTAAAGCCTGCACTCGATACAAGAGACCGTAGGGACGCTCCCCGTTCTCCGGCCTGTAGGATACAAGTAATGTTAAAGTGAACTTCCTGTGGCTTGTCGAGTCGTGCACGCACAGGGGCCGAAAAGCCACGGTCAGAGCCAATTCCTGTCACTTAAGATGCCGTTGGTCTTGGCCTTATCACGCTCTATCGCCGAGGTCGCTATCTTTGTCGACTTTGTACTCCTCTCTACTCCCGCTGGGACTTTGCCGGGTCTATTGGCCGTTGTTTACCTGCCGAGGGCAACCTCAGACACTTCCTCGTGACATTGACTCCCTCTGTGTCTAACCTTTTGCCAGCCATCTCTTCCCCCCTCCGTCGCCCATTTTTGCTGGGGGGGCAAACGACCGCTGGGTCCGGTCCCTGAGCTTCTGTCCCGACGGCCGCCACATTGCCAGCATCACGGATGACAGGTCGGTAGCCGCTGTGCTGCAACAGTAATGCTACTTTTTTTTTTCTCTCACTTGTGGGCTCTTTCTAGATAGAAATGACCATTAATAAAACTAAAGAAAAGCTGTGAAATTGTACGACATTTGTATTGATATTATCAAGTTTAAGGTCGTCGTATGCCTTATGGTGCTCTTGAAAATGTTATCTATGGCTCAGATCCTGAACAGTGAAGCCTTTTGCTAAACTTCACTGGTCAAACAGTGCAGCGCAACAGAAATGCTCCAGTTGTGGCGTGGTTTGTTTGCCGGGAGTCACAAGTCTCGCTGGCACTTCAGAGCGCTTTGGCCTCTCTGTGTCGGTCTGTTTCCGTGGGTCACATGACTGTCACAGGGTATTAATCAACCGGATGACCTTCTGGCAAAGCGCTGAATGCTGACAGAAAACGCCCCGGGGAGCGGCAAGAAGCGAGATACGGACAGATACGACCCTTGCATTGAATGTTTACAAATTTAGGATGCTTTCCCCCCCCCCCCCCCAACCACAACATTTAAAAATAACTGAAATAGCTGAAATTCCTCGAGCACCACCTGAAGACTATTACTTGTTCCAACTCCCTTAGTACCATGGTGCTTGCACTAACTTGATGCCGCATTCCCCTCATATCCCCCGTACCTTTTAAACCCAGTGCGAATTAGCACCTGTATGTAAACTGTCATTGTATGTTCATCCCGACTTGTTCATATTCTTGCAGTGGGCGTTTCAATATAGAACACGCAAGCATTCGGTGCTATAACAAGAAATGAGGTCACCGAGCCAGACGCTGTGAGATTCGTGCTGCTTTACCCCCGGACGCCCAATCAGAACTTTGAACACGGGCGCGGGAGCAGCGGAGCAGCTCAGCTAGGCAAAGCAAAGTGAATTCAGTGTCTTACATGCGGCCTCATCTGTTCCCACCTCCCCGCAGGCTGATTCGTTTCTGGAGCATAGAGGAAAGGGCTCCTCAGGCCATCGCCTCCCTCACAAATGGCCTTTGCTGTGCCTTCTCCGCTGAAGGAAATGTCCTCGCTGCTGGGTAAGACTCCGCCCCCGCGTTCCCACATACAGCACCTCGGTCTCAATGCCTCCTGGTGGACGAGTAAACGGTGGATGTGCTGGGCGTTCAGGGGTCTGAAGCGAAAGACAACCGTTTCGCGTTCACGCCGTCCCCGCCTCCCTCTCCCCCGTTTGACCCTCCTCTCTCTTCCCGCTCAGAACGCGCGACGGCAGCGTGCACTTCTGGGAGTGTCCCCGTAGCATTGCCAGCCTGCAGCACATGTGCAGAATGGCGCTCCGCCGCGTGATGACTACGCAGCAGGTGGAGGCCCTGGCCATCCCCACGCCGCTGCGCGACTACTTGACCTACAAGTTCATCTGATCTCTTCCCCGTTCGGCCGCCCGCCCGCACGCCAAGAGGTGCAACCGCGACTAGATGAGGAACCAGAGCTTCGGAGTGCAAGTCATCTGGATGGAAACGAGGGTTTTCCGCTTAAAACTACCACACCGCAAAGCCCTCCCCGCACGCTCACATCCGTTCTTGTCGATCTGTAAATAGGAAGTTTAAAAAGTGCTTGAGTGAATGAGTGCCGAGGCCCATGCATTGTCCGTATCAGGTCTGATTATTTCGGGGGTCACTGTCCCCCCCTCCCCCTGTCATGTGTCACCCGTCAGCGTTCCGTTTCTCTTCCGCCTGGCTCCAGCTTCGGCCTGCCTCAGGACCTCGTAAGAAGCTTTGCAGTGCTGTACATTTCCACTGCCAGGTCCAGCTCCCTATCGCTCAGCTCACATTCACTTGGCTCACTTCTGGTCACTCGATCGCTCTTTCCACTACGGACATGGCCCCAATGTAGAATATGTAGGATTCTAAGGTGGCAAGAAATTGTATGTAAAACGTGAATTATATCATCAGCCTAATACAAACAATATGACATGGGTCACCAAGAAAGGAGCTAGAATCTATTTTCAGGCAAAGCTCGATTCGCACAGAAGTCACGGCCCATTTAACATCGGGGCACAGTGTTGCGTGTCGTTCAGCCTGTATGCAATTCAATTGGGGTGGGACCAAAATGTAATACCATGTATTATCAACAACATTTAACAATTGAAGACCAAAAAAAAGAGCGAGCCGAGCGAAGCACAGGCGCTATCCATCCGGAGGGGAAACCCTCCATGCTATGCTCTGACTTGTGGCCGTTAAACCTTGTGTCAGATCCTTTGCTTTGGCGCTTGCTCTTACTGCTTTTTCTCGTCTGTGTGCTTTCGAATGAGCTGAAGGGGACGGACCAATAGGAGGCTTAATGGGATGGAGGCGGTCTGAAATCCACAACTCAAATATGTTAATCACTGATAGTGTGGAAGTGTGTGACATTTCCATTTCATCATTGTGGCGGCACAAAAGAAAAACCAAGTCATTTTTGCCTGAGCCAGTATTTCCATATCGACAAACAATCGACAAACAGCGCAGTTCTACAAGTCATAGGCGGCAACAGCAATGAACAATTACAGTAGTTTCATATACAAATAGAGCTTGAGGTAGATGACAAAAGTGCAGAAATGCCAAAGATCTATTTTTAAGTGGTCACACTCATTTTGTCAAACAAAAACCACCCTGCCCTCCACCTTCCCTGGTCAGATAACAACTTCAGAGAACCTTTGAAATATTGCAGTAAAGAACAGTTTGAGCCTATACATAGCCATCAGGGTTTTTTTTTTAAACTGTCAATCATGAAAATTCACCATGAGTTATGCCATACTTCACACTGACTATTTGGTTAGTTTACAGCAGAAAACTGTGCATGTGTGTGCATGTCTATGTCTGCTTGCCTTGGCCTGCAGGGATGTATGACTCACTGCGGAGCCTCTGCAGCTGGACTATGTATTTGAATTTGTACAAAAACCTGTATACAGAGTTCCATGTGATATGTATCTATGTATATACAATATTGTAAAATGTATAAACATATCAAAGTTTGAAGCTTTTAAACTTCTTTTGTCATTAATATCCATTTCTGGTGTATTTTTTTTTGTTCGTTTCTTCCTGTAAATGTGAAAACGAGTAACACGTCTTTACTGCTAAAGCTTAGAATTTGACGACACAATATGAAGCCATTTTGCTGTATCTGACGTTGCAAAGCAATTCCAGCAACCTTGAAAATAATCACGTCAACCAACCAGCCAATCAACTGGCAACCTTGAACATGTGGTGTTTTGGGAATTTCCTGTTTACTGAAGATGGTAATGCACATGATAATCCCAAATGATTAAACCGAGTGCAACATTTTCAAATTTCTTTCATTTTCGCTTTTTTTTTCCCCGAGTTATAATGTCACTGAGGAGAGATAGAAAGAAGGGAAAGAAAGCTTTCAGTGTTGTCCTGTATATTTTATGTAGTCTGGAGGTGCATAGCAGCTGTCGATCTTCCAAAATTGTATGATTAGTGACTATGCCAAAACTCTTCCTCTTCACATAGTTGGTGAAAATCGTTGGCTTGCTCTTACATTTCACCCCGGAGGGTGTCTCATGAATGGACGGCCGCGTTTCAGCAGATACAGAACCTGAACGAGATTGCCGTCTGGACACGTTACCACGATGATTGGAAAGACTGGTACTGCCTCAGCCAGATTGAGCGTGACGTGGCAAATATATCAAATATATATGAATGTACAAAAATTCTGCAGTTTTCATTTATTTGTGTGTATAGTTTCAATAAAGCTTTTTTTAAAACGCTAACTGAACTCATTCATAAATCGTTCTTCAGTGTTGTGAGTTTTGGGTTAGCTACAGGTTACAATAGCAGAACAACTACCTTGTAATATTTTCATAAAACAAAGTGTGTATATGTCCTTTCAGATCCCATACCTGAATCCCCCCCACCCCTCCACTGCTCTACATTGCTATATTGCTCCGTCTCACATCTGCCTGTTCACCTGCTCACCTTCCACACTTGCCTCATATGTCACTTGTTACATTATGCCTGTATTTGTAAGCATTTCCCAGCCTGTTTGTAATACCTCCCTTTTAGCAGATTCTTCTATGGTTGTTGATTCTTAACTGCTCTGAGGATTTTTTTGTCATATTTTCTTGGATTGACTGTGTTCTGTAGCTTTAACCTACAAGCATTTTTTTTTTGCTTAGTGAAGACTTCTGAATACAATTGATTGTCATAGTTTTCTGATTTTGTTAATTTCAACAATTTCTCAAGGACTAACTGACTGACAGATCCCTATATGTTAACTGGGAAATATACTTAGAGCAACTTTCTTAAATGTCTAGGATTTTTTCCCCCAGCCATATATCTAGATAACCACAGACAAACCATTATTATAGGTGCAATCTTACACCCCCTAGCTGTGAATATGACTTCTGTAAATTGTCTCTCTGCCATGCAGTGAAACAAAGTACCCATACATTTTCAATATTTTTTTTTAAAACTGGCATAGAAAAATGAACTTTGCCTGTCTATTTTAGACAGACCTGTCTATTTTAATGTAGCGACCTTTTTTCAATAATGAATCTGGGAAGCATTCTTGTTAACCAAAAATCAAATCTCTTTTTTTTTACTTAATGCAAGTCAGGGTGAGTGAGTCTATGTAGCTAGAAGGTTATTATTCCCCCAGTCCTAAGACAAACCCTACAGACCTGATGCTTTTAGGATCTGCAGACCCATTTTCTGTCTCTCAATGATTATAACATCAGAAATGAATTTTATATCAAGATGCTTTAAGGCCATAGTGCATGGTTTATGTCGCCCCCTAGACCAATACTGTGGTATTACAACAAGAGTTACATCTCCACTGATGAAAAGCGACACCAATGCAACTCCGTGTTGTTTTTCTCCGTGGGTCACTTTCTTCACTAACAGTCATTCCCCCTAGAGACCAGGTTTTTTCTTTGTGGTGGGATCCGCCTCAGGACTGTTTCTAGACCGCTCTGCCTCTTGCTCTTCCTCTATCTGCCTTCTTGTCGCGAGGTAAAATTGAGGCATTTCCTGTGCGTCAGAGCAGGAATGTTGCTCTGTGTTGCCTTCACGGCACACATTAGAATGTGCTTTTATTTTGAAATGTACTCACCCAGGAAGTTAGATTTGCGTTTCGTGTACTGTTTGGCGCATGTTGGAGCCAGATGAATCTGTTCGACACACTCTAAACGCCGCAAAGGGTATGTCGTGAGTATTGATAACTATTGCAAGATTAAAAGTTACTATTAAGTAAATTCCATTTACATTAAAACCTAGGAGTGAGTGTTGGGCGGTGGGGGTGGGGGCGGTGCTCGATTGAGCCGCTGATGGCGGGAATAACGATTACTTGATTGATGGGTATGTATTCACGGACACCTCCCTCCTCTTCTCAAATTGGCGCATCTATTTATTTATCTATTTATGACTGCATGGCTGTGTAGAATGTTAGATCCTAAAAAATAGATTAATATTCAGAAATAGGTCGACTACAGTGTTGGACTACCTGAATTAGAAGGGATCTTACTCCATCAAAATGCAGGCAACATGCATGCTTGGACGCCACTTTTTGATCTATTACTACACAAGTAACCGCAAAGGCGGTTCAAATGCAACATAAAACATGAGCATCATAACTGTAAATCATGATAAACTGCTTAAAAACGTACATTTATGGGACTCCTTCAGCGGTTGACGCGCTGAAGCCATCCTTATGCCGGTCTCAACGCGTACCCCTTGGTTTTAAGGGCGGTCCGGAGCTTACTTGGTTTTAACCCTCCTGTTATGTTCGTTTCTCAGGTACAGCAATGCTGTTCCCGGGTCAATTTGACCCGGTGCATGTTTGAATGCCCACAAGATGTCAGAAACCAAAAAAATCCAAACAAACATTGTTAATATGTCATTACTAACTCCATTACTAACTATTCTATCAACATTTAGTGCAATGGTGTTCCCTACCTCTAACAGGTAATGGTCCAATTATGATATGATTCACTCGTGTTTCATAAAAAATACATGTAAACTTTTTTTTATGTTTAACCACTTTATTTCTTTGGAAAGACCAACATATAAAACACAATAGTTTTACACAACATTGAAACATAGCATTTACATTTTGTTTTACATACATGCACTTTTCGTGAACCAGAAATGAACAAAATCGCAATACAACAAACAAGCAATTGCTATATGAACAAGGTGTGTCTGTATGTATGTCTGTATATCTACACAGCACATGCGTGACATGTCATCACACTGTGCTTTGTGCAAATGAATTTTGCACATTTTGCGCAGGTCATGCTTGTCTTGACATCGTTAGATGGCCTGCAGACCTGGCACCTCTTCCTCTTTCTCTTCCCCTCAGCAGCAGCCTATGAACAAGAGGACCACGATTACTTTACTATTCTTTTGCTAGTCCCAAGACACACGCAATGCACATTTCTACTGTACACTTATACACACACACACACACACACACTTACCTAACGCACTGGTGTACTTGATGCAGTCCTCTCCTGGATCTCCCTCACTGTGGCTGCAGCAGCTGGGGTCCTTGGCAGGTACTGCCTCCGTTGGATGTGCGGTGACACAAGTGCCTTCCCCAGCTCCTCGAGAAAGATGCGTCTCTTGTACAGCTTTGACACATTCCAGTCAGGAAAGATCTCAGTCCAAATGACAAATGCATTGTAGGCCGCTACATCGATCATGTTATAAAAGATGACCAATGGCCAGCGCGCAGTCATTCGTTTGGTGCTGTAGGACTCTGTCACTTTATCTAAATTGTCAACCCCCCCTTTGGTGGCATTGTAATCGAGGATCATGCTTGGTTTCTGGTCCTCACTTGTGCCGATTTGCGGAGGTCTTGTTTTTCATCGTTTGAACATTTTTTGAACAAATTTCCCTCCATCTCCACCTCCACAGGAGAATCCTTGCCCAAAAGCCCAGCTCCCAGCAGAAACATGCATCAGGTGTCCTGAAGTTAGATGCCTTTGGATTCACCATTAAAAGACCCAAGCAGACTTCTGTGCTATTATGTTACACTGTTGTGTTTAAACATTGTTATTTGAACATTGTTCAATTCCATACAGTTATACAGTTATAAAAGTGATGTGCATTACAGCAATAAATCTGCACTTAAATTTTTTCGCCATTTGTAGGCCACCAACGAAAAGAAGGGCACTAATGACAGTGTAGGCCTCAACAAAGGCAGCTCCCTCTTGTGTTTTCTCCTTGTAATTACACCTGCACCTCTCAAAAGTCTTGTCTGTCAGATTCCAAATCATAGCCTACTCAAAAATTAAAAATCTGCCCATTATTATTTGGGTTAAGGGTGAGGCTGTAGCCTAAACAAACAAACCAAGTGAACAATGAAGGTAATATAATTCAGACTGTTAATAGATATTAATATAAATAGTAAAAGCCTTCAAAGGGCCAGCTAGAATCACGCAGTCTGGTGAGGCATCTGATCAAGTATCTCCATTATCCTTCCATTCCTTGAATGGAGGGATAATTTTAAAGTTTAAGGAAACTTGGACCTGTTTCCCTGACGGGCTGCACATAGTGGGTAGGAGGACTCTTCCATACAATGTTCATGGTCTCAAGCCTTCCTCCACAGAGCAGATGGGCTGTAATTGTCTGCAGCTGGCTGAGGCCTGGCAAATGACTCACTCTGCTTCTGACGACCCTCACCATTCCCTCCGATGGAATCACCAGGCCTCCATTGTTTTTCAGAGTAGGTGGTGGCTCTGGTCTTTGATTGCAGATGCAGCGTCTGTCACCAGGCTGACCATGGGAGTGCAGGTGTGCGTGAGGACGCAGGGGGTGGGGCAGCCCGCGACACACACCAGGGGACAATCAGGCCGTAACGATTGTTTGCTCCCAGTGATTTAGGTGGAAGGAGAGGACTGTGTGTGGGAGTTGAGAAGCTGGATGTCTCTGGAAGAGCAGCTAAGGTGGAACCAGAGGACTCTTGCCGTGCGTGTGCGTGCGAATAAACCGTGCCGGGAGGCAGTAATAGTGAATGTTGTCTCAAGTTTTCAGCTCGGAGAAAGACCCCTACACCCATTCATCTCTACAATGCTACTATGGTGAGTTTGAGCTTGTTTTTAGAAAGGAGCAAAAGAGAGGGAGATTGCATGGGAGAAAATTGCTGCTTGGGTCAATGCGTAGGTTTAAATATAGTGCTTTGCAATTACTGGGAAAACCTGCTTATGTCTATTAATTTATTTAAAATAGGTGCAATCCCGCAGGGGAAAAGCGCACTTGGCAGCAGTTTAAGATAAAATAAGAAAAACACTGTTCAAACAGGTAAGAGCGTGGGAGCACTCATTTTGAGGGGGGTCACTGGGTACCTCATTTTGATCATGTTTTACGTTGTAAAGTTAATATTAATTGTGTTCTCATCTATATATTGTTCTGTTAAATAATTAGGCCTATTTAAACTAACACAGAATTCTACCCAGCCAACAGAAAGAAAGCTGATGCCCGTACGGACGGGTGGAAGGGAGCTCATCCTGAGCTCATCCCTCCCAAGACACAAGTGCTCCTATAAAATGTAATATGCCTAGACCTATATATCTTTTTAAAGCCTATTCATAAAAATATTTATCTCCCTTTAATTGTTTTTTCACTTTTCTCCCATCAGATTCTGATGGTGCCTTCTGCCTGGTAGAGCCCCAGACCATGTCACTGTAAGTAGGCTGTAACGCCGCGTAGTAATGCTACACCAGCGGTAGGCATCTAGTCTCTGGCCGGCCAGATGAAATTGAAATTTTGATTTCAAAGGGTAAAAGTAGAAAGTTTTAAACTGTTAACCACAAAGGTCACAAAGGACTATATCATTGAGAGTTCAGAGCCTTTATTTAGAGAAGATCAAAATGGATGAAATTTAAAAAAAAAAGCAGAATCTTCTTGATTCTGATGGTCAACAACTAGTCTATCTAGAAAACTGATACCTGGGACCTTCGGTCACCGCAGGTAACTAAACTAATTCTATCTTGCTAAGGGTGTTGTTCATTTGGTGCACTTGTTTTTTCACAGTGGCTGTGAGATGGGCACGCATAGAGTCACAGATCAAGAGGGACGGTTGATGCGTGGAAAAAACCATCCGGTCCGCATCCATCCAGCCCTTTTCATTTGCCTTAATGATGATTCCGGCTGGAAAATTCTCTTTAGGCAAAGTCTTTTGTTTAAAAATCACCATAGGTGGCAGTTTCTGTCCATTAGCATGGCAGCCAAGCACAACAGTGAAAGCGTTTTTTTTTCGTGCCCCGTTGTGCGTATCGCCACTGTGCTGGTCCCCACCCAGGACCAGCAGGGGGGCACAAACAGAACAGTTTATAGTTTACAGAGTACACATTACAGACAGAGGACAGATAAACAGATGGGCAGGCATAGAAAAATATGGCAGACAGGTAGGTAGCATCCATCCATTTAGGATGGGCAGGCATGTACAGATATGACAGGTAGGCAGCAGGTGGCACATTTAGGATGGGCATGCATACAGTCATGACAGACAAACGTAGCAGTTACAGCACATAGGTTACAAATAATAAGACCGACAGAGAAGACGGGCAAAAGGAACAGTCCCTGGAGTGACATGTTAAGAGTGTGACCTTTGTTGTGGGTTGATCCATGGACATGCTGAGAAAATTCATAAGACTCTAGTAGACTATTGAATTATATGGCATCTGGGTCTGTTTCCACATCAATATGGATATTGAAGTCACTAGATACAAATCATGGTGGAAAATGAGTATTTGGTAAATACCAAAAGTTCATCTCAATACTTTATGTACCCTTTGTTGGCAATAGCGGAGGCCAAACGTTTTTTGTAACTCTTCACAAGCTTTTCACACACTGTTGCTGGTATTTTGGCCCATTCCTCCAAGCAGATCTCCTCTGGAGGGAGTTGAAAGTCCGTGTTGCACAACGACAGCCCCAAAACATCACTGCTCTACAGATTTTCTATGGGGTTGAGATCTGGAGACTGGCTAGGCCACTCCAGGACCTTGAAATGCTTCTTACGAAGCCCTGGCTGTGTGTTTGGGATCATTGTCACGCTGAAAGACAGTAAGTGTAATGTTTAATGTAATGTTAATGTATGTTTAACTGTGAAAGTGGGGAAAGAGGCGTGAAAGGGGTTGACGTTGGTCTGCCCATTCGTATCTCATGGGCTGACAGTCCTGTTTTTCTATTTGCTGCGTTTCTTATTGCCATGAAAGCAATTGGCAAGGCATCAGGCCATTTTAAGGCTGTTTTGGCACAGACTTTTGCAAGTTTGTTTTTTTGTGCTCCATTTGTCGTTCCACAGAACCAGTAGTCTGGTTCTGGTTCTGAGGATGGTGGGGTGTGTTTACGTCCTTTTTGCTCTTGGCATCAGTTTTTTTTAAACGATTAAACAATACTAGAAAACTTAAAATAGAGAAATGTGTACACACAACGCAAAAAGTAGGACAAAAAAATACACATAAGCAAAGTTTGAGTGGAAGGAACAAAATATGAGAAGCAAAATAATAATAATATATAGGCATTAATCAGAGTGTACACCTGAACCTGAATGTTTGGGGGGAGGGTCATGAGGAATCGAAAATAACTTAAAGAGGGGATGAATTACAAATAAAACTGTCATATTATAAGGTGTCCGTAATATGTTAATGGTTTTTTTTTGTTTTCTTTTTGCATTTGCAACTTAGCTACTTGGGCAGAGCTTGAGGGTGCCACCATGTTTATGTCAGGGGTGGGATATTGTATGATTTTGCATGTTGATATTCTCTAGTTGCATACCCTGCGTACAACACTCCAGTGTGAATCCTAGGTGACGTAGGCAAGGTTGTGTTTCTAAGTGGGGAATCTTTTAACCTGTTATTTTATTTTTATTTATTTTGCTCACCAATTTGCTTGAATCAGCCATCTCACGGATTTGTTTTTTTTGTTGTTTTTTTTTTGGAGACTCTTGGCCAGCACTCTCCCTTCTTGTAGCTCTGCCTGTGTAGTAAGAAGCTTGAAAACCCATGTGCATTTTACACAACTGACATTACAGTATGTGATTCATCACCCAGTGACAATGGGCTATTTATTGTAATTCGATCTTTCTCCCTTTAGTCATATTAAGTCTCTCTCTCTTGCGCGCTATCTATCTGTCTATCTATCTAAGGATTCTCCATCTCATTTATTTAGTTTAATTGACCCACAGGAGTAAATTAAGTTTTCTGAATCCTATTCTTTATCATGAGATCTCGTATTGAAACGGCATGTTTCTTTTTTTTTTAATTCTGTGGGTGGGGGTATGCATTCATTTCTTTCTTTCTCTCCCTTTTTTTTAAAAAAAATCAAATCAGTGGTCTGTGGTGCTGTCTCCAGTTTGAGACAGCTGCCTATCTCCAGTTCACATAGGGCGAAAAGCAGGGGGATAAACCATAGGCAAGTTGCCAGTCAATTAGGGTGTAGAAGAAAAATAGCAGAAAAAGCAGAAAAATATACATATGTTGAAAATTTAAGAGGGAGAACATTCATTTATATAGATAAATGATCTAAGTCACAATAGATTATTCCTGAATTGTTGATTATATGAGAATGTAAGGTCTCTTCTTCTTCATCATCTATGGCAGGGGTGTCAAACTGATTCCACAAAGGGCCATGTGGCTGCAGGTTGTTGTTCCAACCAAGCAGCAACACACCGGACTTGTAACTGATCTCAGCCTTCAGACAGCTGATTGGTCAGACTGTGTGCTGTGGACTGGCTGGAACAAAAACCTGCAGCCACTCGGCCCCTTGTGGAATCAGTTTGACACTCCTGTTCTATGGTATGTGAGAGAGTGAGGTGGAGACAGCCAAGACGGAGTTTGTCAAGAGTTTTTGAGGAGGCAGACAAGAAGACAGCTGGGTTGGAGGTCACTGATGGTAGTGTATGCAGCTCCTGGATCCAGTTGGTTAAGGCCAGTACAGTTTTGTTCACAGGCTCCTTTTCTAATAGTTATTTCATTTTGACTGATGTATATCCGATCTGAGGGAAAATAGTGTTTCCATCTGCTTGACTACTGCAGAAAAGTGAGGCTTGGCAATGGACTGAGCATTTAAGTACTTGTTGGTTTAATTGTTTTTTGGAGTTGGTAAATTTGTTTCAAGAGTATTACTGGTTAACTGTGGCCTATAAATAACTTAAATAAGATTATAAGAGACAACTATAATGGCATCGATGAATATTAGAATTCCGAAGGTTATAACTCCTCTTGTTTGTAAAAAATAATCCTCTGATGAAGGGTATCAAGAAGATATCAGAGAAATTGAGTAAATGTTGCCCTGACATTGATCAACCCTGGCCAGTAGAGGGGACTTTTAAACTCTGATGTGATTAAGATGATGTAAGTACTTGTGTCCACATATGAAGTAGATGAGAAGAAAGGTAGAACAGGAGAAAAACGAAAGAAGAGACAAACAGAATTGGCTGTTCTTAGATTATTCGAGACTGAAAGACAAAAATTACAAAACTCTAAAGGATGAGAAAGAAGCATGTGAGAAAAGAATAGAGAATAATTCGAGATTGGCAGAAGTGGATACGCCTTTTTCCACATATAGATCTAGTGAAGAGTCCCCCCACCATACGAACAGCTTAAAGCTGAAAAAATATATCCCCAGCTTCCGATTATAAGTCAGGAAGGAAAATATCAAACAAGAAATAGAGGAAAGCATCGAAAAGAAGTAAAGAAGAAGTAGTAAAGAAGTAAGAAGTAACTTCTAATAAAAATAAGAAAGTAAGAGTAAAAAGAAGAATTTACAGAAAGAGGGGTCTGAAACATCAGGTGCGAGATGTTTACTCCATTCCAGAAGAAAGATGTGTGGTTCGAGGACAGAATTTGGAATACAAACCTTTGCTCAGTACAGATAAGTCTAATATTCTCGAGAAATTGCCTAGTCTTCAGGATGGGGCATATCCCTGGATCTCGAAATTGGAAGAAATTAATGTGGGAAGACGGACTGCTGTGGGAGATATCAAAAGGCTGTCAGTTAACCTTATTGGAGTTCCAGCTATGGAGGAGATTTTCCAAAAGGCGGGACTTAACCGTTATGTGGGGGCTGCTGTGAACGATTCGGAATTGTTTGCTGCAAATAGAGCACGGATATGGGGAGCTCTTAAAGATACGTTTCCAACAAACATCCTGACAATATTCTGATTGAACCTTTGGAACAGGAGGATGTAACATTAGCTAGGTGTGCCACAGTTAATCCAGCAGAAAATTTGTCGACTCCAGAAGATGGCGAACCTTATGATTGCGTTCAGGAAGCCGAGAGATATTCTAAGCTTAGGTCAGATTTACAAGCCCTCCCATTACCTGAAGCAGACCTAGAATATTGGACTGATGGTTCCTGCTATAGGATAGGAGATGGGTTGTGTGCTGGATATGTAGTAGTGAAAACCCAAGGTGCTGATTTTGTGATAGAGAAGGCTGAGGTGGTACCACAGCCAGCATCAGCACAACTTGCAGAACTTGTGGGGCTAACTGAAGCATGTTTGTTGGCAGAAGGTAAGCGAGTGACAATATATACAGATTCTGCCAATGCGCATAATGTATGCCACTTGTTTGGATCAGTGTGGAAGAACTGGGGACTTAAGAAAAAAGATGGTTCTCCAATACAGCATCATGCTCAGATTATGAAACTGTTGCATGCATTGATGAAGCCAAAGGAGATAGCAATAGCTAAATGTGCAGCACACAAGACTGATGTGTCAAGGGTGACACAAGGGAATAAAGTAGCTGATGAAGCTGCAAAGGCAATCACAGGAGCAGATGACCTGGGTAAAGATTTTTGGTTACGTATGAAGTAGAGCTAGAAGATAAGATTATGCTTAGGGATGTGATTTTCATGCAGGAAGCTGCTCCCCATATGGATAAGAAGTTATTGCAGGAGCGAGGAGCCACTCAAGATTCTACAGGTTTTTGGAGAAATCATGAAGGGTTGATGGTAGCACCTTCAGACCTGTTGGGTTTAATGATTCAGGAAGCACATGGCTTAGCTAATTTTGCAAGGAGGGAAGTTGGAAGAAAAATCAAAGAGTATGGTTGTTGGTCTGAAGCATGTCCAACAAGTTTTGTGAGTCATAAGTAAATGGGGACTTCAGGATTGGATATCATCAGACGATGGGAAGGAGTTTATGGATAGAACTGTTAGACTGGTTTTGGAAAAATAGGGATAAAACAATGTCTTGGATCTGTTTATCATCCACAGAGAAAGAGGATAGGACAAGTGTCGCGATTTTGGTGGTAATAGATGGAAGTGTATAGAGCTTGGATTATAGAGCTCCAAGGAGAGTTGACAATGATGATGTCAACTCCTGAGTTGAAGGATAAGGAAGTGGAGAGTGACTGTAGTTGCTTTTTACTGGAGGATATAGAAGGTAGGGAAGAGGAGTTTTTTGGCTCCGAATGGATGTTAGATGGACATGAGGATGTGTTGAATAAAAGGGAAACAAAATGGAAGGTGTTTGGTTTTGATTTATCTGCATTGAAGGTTGCAGACCCATGGGCAGGAGGAAATTTATGGTTCAAATTTCAGGACAATTTTAATATTTTTTGTGGTTTCTGAGGCACAGACTCAGATGCCATTGTTGCAGGAGAATGTTGTGGATAATGATGTAGAAGAGACTATTGAGGGACAAATATGCATTTTTAAATATTTTTTTAAATATTCAAGGTATTATTCTGTGACTTAGTGATTTTATCTCCAGAATTGAAAGGCAAAAAGGGGGAAATTGATGAAATGTTTTTGTTATTTGTGTTTTCCAAAAGGTATTGGTGTTTTTTCTTTTTTCTTCCTTCGTAGAGGATAAAGATCTGAACAAGAATAAGGAAATTCTGAGTGATGGAGGACGCTGAGAGTCAACGCTGCAGAGGAGCTCCAGTGTGTCTCATCATTATGTTTTTTGAATTGTTTGACCTATGTTTCGATAAGTGTAATTTCTGATGGTAATGAAAGAAATTTTGTGTTGTAAGTAAATACAGTGGGACCTCAGATGTTTTGTTGTTTTTTCGACTGTTTAGGGTTAGAGAATGGATAGGCAGGGAAAGGTCCACTGGAGGGTCCGATGGGTCGACTAGCCCGAATTTGGACATTTTTGGATTTTATTTACTGAGGTTTCCATATGTATTTGCTGAAAGAAAATTTGTGAAAATTGTAAAAGTTTTGAAAATTGATTGGAGTGCTGTATGTGGTCGCCTAAGGCAGAATGGCCGTGAGAGAATTTTCCTGTCTAAGATTGTTTGATAGCTGCCTGATGGGTTTTTTGCTCTCACACTCCATGAGGATTATGTTATAAAAATGTATGAAAGGGAACTTGATTTTTGTAAAATGTTAGTGTAAATATTTGTTTTTTGTTATTCTGTTTTTCGAGACTATGTTGTCTCGAAGGGGGGAAATATGTGGAGAAGTGTGTTTGTGTGCATGTGCAAGTCATTAACTCCATGTAAGGTAATGAATTTTTATTAGGGGTTGTATTTGGAGTAGAACTGTCGAAAAAGATGATGGACAAGGGTCAGCAGAAGCCAAATGGCCGTGTGGGTTAGTTACCATAAGACCAACAAATGTTCAGAAGGAATGTTATAGTCTTAGAGAAGACTGTATGTGTGAGCTTGGAGCTACCAGTCAGAGGACATTTTGACTGTACCATTTGGCAAACCATGGTGCTTGTATGACGCTGTTCTGCTCTGCAATAAATCTCCTATTTGCAAGTAAGACGGTGTCTGCAGGGTCTCCTTCATTATCTTCAACAACATCTACAACATCACCCCTTGAGAAACTCCTCTAGAATTTACTGACTAGAGACGCCACTCTAGAATTTCAGAGCTCTGACTAAGCACTGGGAATTCGACGAGTGAGCCCAGTGGACCACCTGAGGACGCGATCCCACAGAAACAAATAATTTGTTCCCTGGGCATCCCCTAGGTGGCGGGCTATCGCCGTTTGCCTGCTTCACCTCCCCTATCTGCCAGGACACCGCTCCGACCACACAGGACCGTGGAAGGATAGGCTCTGGATCCTCGGCAACAGGCTCGGGGTCATATATCCAAGACAGTGCGTCCAGTTTTTGTTCTGGGACCCCAGCCTGTAAGACTTCAGTCTCTTGCCGTTCTTGAGATACTTGAGATTCTTATGGTCAGCGCACGCGATGAACGGGATCTCCGAGCCCTCTAGCCAGTGCCTCCACTCCTCCAACGCCACCTTCACCGCCAGCAGTTCCCTGTTACCAACGTCATTGTTTCTTTCTGCTTTGGACAGCCGCCTGGACAAAAGGGCGCAGGAATGCATCTTATCATCCTGCTCTGCCCGCTGAGACAACACAGCCCCAATTCCCTCGTTGGAGGTGTCCAATTCCACCACCAACTGTCGACTCGTGTCTGGGATAGTGAGGATGGGGGTTGTAGTGAACAGCTTCTTCAGCTTGGTGAATGCAACCTCAGCTTCAGATGTCCAGATGAACCGGACCTTGGTGGATGTGAGGGCATGTGACGGGGCTGCGATTGAGCTAAAACCCCTGATGAACCGTCTATAAAAGTTAGAAAACCCAAGGAACTGCTGCACTTTCTTGCGGTTATCAGGAGTTGGCCAGTAAGCCACCGCTTTGATCTTTGCCGGGTCCATCTGAACACTTCCAGGGGCTACAATGAAGCCCAGGAAGGACATGGTGGTGGCATGAAACTCACTTTTCTCCGCTTTGACATAGAGCCGATTGTCCAGCAGCCTGCAGAGAACTTGGGTGACATGGATACGGTGAGTTTCTGGATCAGGTGAGTAAATGAGGATGTCGTCCAGAAAGTGAAAATCCCTGAGGACCTCATTTATCATGTTGTGGAAGACCGCAGGTCAGGCCGAAAGGCATTATGAGGTATTCACAATGTCCACACAGGAAAAAGAGTCATTTTTCCAGTTACCATTATTTTTCCTCTGAAAGAGTATTTTTTATTAATTGCGGAGTGTAGTTATTTCTAGTGGCCACTAGAGTAGGAGGAAAATAATGGAGGAAATTCTAGTGGAGTAAAATCAAGACCACGCCCACTAATGTTTCTTAGGTTTTGTTTCTGCCGCCATCTTTTACCGTCGCAGTTGACGCTCAAGGAGAAGTGGTAAGCCAGGTAAGACAGCAAAGTAGCCTACTAAAGTCGATTTTAAGATAAAATGTCAGCAGATTTTTTGTGGGCTTGCTTGAAAGGTAATGCTCGAGAGTATCCTTGCAGCTAGCAAGTTTGTGGGTCCCAGTGCATAACTGCCAATGTCGACGCTAACGTTAGCGTCAGTACATATTACATACTGTTCACTGACAGTTTTATCGAAAGTTTGAGTTGTGCCCTCGCTTAGTAAGTGTGTTTATATTACATTTTTTATGGGCCAGTTTTGTGTGGCCAGTTGTTTCTGCTGTTTGGTTCGCAAGCACGTGTGTTTTACTCTGAGTCGAGTCACCTGTGCTACAACCTTGGTCAATTAGCTAGCAGTTACATGATTTTGAGTCTAGTTAGATTTTTTTTATGAGAATTCACATGTTTATTTTTTAAAGGGCCATTGGGGGTAATTTCTTGTATTTTCAGGATGGGACAGTGAGATGTCCTCCATCCTGCTCCTTATCCACCTCCTGCCACCATCACCTCCAGGCCGCAATAAGAGACCAGGAAAGCTCTCTGCCAGACGAGCCGTTGACCACCTTGTGAAATTTATCAAGGTAATGTTAGAGTTTAAATGAAGTTTAAGAAGGCTCACTGCTCTGTCCGTAATATTGAACCTTAAAACTATACTATTGTGAAATCATGCAATGACCATACTCGTCTGTAATTAGTAAGGGCTCTGTGATATTTACCTGATTTGGCTCCTCACAGATCTATCTATCAGCCTGAGATACGCTGATAGGAATACATTTTTTTACATTTAGCAGAATGAAAAATATAAGGCAGATAATGTAATGGTTCATCTTATATTTTGTGTCAATAAGTGATTCTGTAGGTGATCATGGGGCCCTTAACTGCAACAGATTAATTTTAATAGCAAGACTAATTAAGTATTCTTGTCACAGACTGGGACCAGTGGACCAGTGTTGAGGGTCAGCTCGACAGCATCACAGAGAGCCGTCAACCCTATCTACTGGCTGTGGGGACCCAGAGGAGCAAGATCACCACGTTGTTTTTAAAGATGAGAGGTTACTGTTGTTTACATTTGCACTACACATACTGTGTATGGATGGGCATTTGTATGTTGCTCTATGTATAAAGTTGTGTGTTCTGCAGATGGACCTCCTGTTGTTGATGTCAAAGAGCTTTTTTTTATTTCAAACATTTTAATCCAGAGTCATTATTATAATCTTGAGTAAATTTTAATCTAGTGGAGTAGAATATGAACTCTAGATAGAGCAGAAATAACTCTGAAAATGTAACTCTTTGACGAAAGAGTTGTACTCTTTTTGGACTGGGACCAAATACTGTCTTTTTGAGAGTAAAATTTTACTCGAATTGAGTAAAATTTACTCTGCAGAAGGTGTATTTAATCCTGTCTTCCACTCGTCAATGTGCATGAGAGACCTTGGGCTCGGAATAAAGTAGTTCCGTCTCACCACACACACAAGGATTATACAGGTATCCACACCAAGAGTGTCAACCCTATGCAGTGTTGCTGGGATACGGCCCCACTGCACTTTGTATCCTTCAGCCTCCAGTGCCCCTTTCATCATGCGGTATCCTGCATGTAGCATCCTTGTTTTGATCTCAGACACAATCCCATCAAGCTGCTCACCTGAGAGGTTACTGTAGGTGGACGTAACACTGAGGTTGAACTCCATCCGACGCACTGTATTGATGGATACCCCGAGTAAATCAGCAGCTGTCGTTACCGAGAAGGACAACTCCAACAGACTGCTGATTTGCTCTTTTGAAAGAAGCATCTTTGGCCGCCCTCTTACACCTTGCTCCGCTCGGTGCTATAGTTTTTCTTGATCCAAGTTCAGTGTTGATCGCACTGTCCAGTTCATCCATTCCAGCAATTACCTCTGCTGGAATACGGACTTGACCTGCTACGGCACTGAGAAAGACTCTTTCCTGACAACAAACAACCTGCAAAAAGTCCAAGTTCCAGGCGTGTAAGTAACCTTTGTAGGACATGATGCAGCAGTGCCTGTAAATAAAAGACAAACAGATGTTGCACAAAAATGTCAAATACAAAAATGTACTACTCAGTCTGAGTTCTGGGGTCAAAGCACTTACATATTTGTTTGCGCTGTTTTTGTATATTTGCATTTATTCTTAATAAAAAAAGGCGTGAAACTAGTGTGGGCTGGGAGATTTTTTATATATTGTGTACTTGGTGCTGTGTAATATGCAGGGGCTCAAAAGCAGACTTATACAGTTATCTGCTGCTATCTGGTGGTGCGATCACATTGACTGTGAAGGAATGTGCCTAAAGCGCTGCCATCTTGAAACAGGACGAGCCGAGGCAGCAATTCATGTGAGTTTACAAAGAGAAAGTACTCCTCAACCTCAAAGTGGGACTCTTAGCTGAATTTTAAACTGATCATACCGAGCAATGCTTGCACCGCACACTGCAGCATTGCGCGTACCACTGCGCGTCCGGCTGCGACAGCAGTGCTTCTAATAAAGGTCAGTTTCAGTCCAAACTGATCCCCTCCCCGACATATGTACTGGCTGTGGTCCTTGCCCCATCTCTAAAGTGAATCCGGCACCGCTGAGAAAATTAGGTTGGACTGGTTAGCTAGCTAAGCTTAACTAGCTTACTCTTGAAGGCTGTTTTCACGTACACATAACCTCACACATAGGTTCACTAACTAAATTATAGACTTAGTTGTACAACATATGCTATACAATTATACAACAATGAAACCATAAAGATACTTACACATTGAGCACCTCGTCGCTCCATATCCCTCCGATGGCCAGCTACCCAGAATGCTTTGCGGAAGCGCTTGCGCCCAGAGATGCTCTGGTTGCGTCAGTTGCACACTGCCACCTACTGGCCACAAGTGGTAGAACATGTCTGCAAGTGCAAAATCCTCCAACCGCCCACCCTCCAATCGTCCAACCGCGAGAATCGTGCCAAAAATCACGTGAGAAGACTGACACAACGGAATGGGCAAATAGGAAGCTGCAGACACAAATCTGTGCAGATTTGCATATCTAAACTTGCAAGTACGAATTCGCAGATGCAGATTTGCATATCTGAACTTGCAAGTATAAATTCACAGACGCAGATTTGCAGATCTGAACTTGCAAGTGCAAATTCGCTGATGCAGATTTGCATAAATGAACTTGCAAGTGCAAATTTGCAGCACATTCACAAGTTGAGAATAGTCTGCGCGTCTTTGGATTTTTGGCACTCCCCCTCTCCCTTCATAAGGCTGTCTCAACAGTGAAGCAACAGCAAATCCCTGTCCATTTAGACTGGGCTAGGCAAGGCTGAAGCCAGTAGCAGAGGCTGACGACAGGTGCAGAATGAATGGAAAAAACGGAACTCCGCAAACAAACAAACAAACAAACAATATGTCGCTATACTTTAACTTAGAAACTTTATTTCAATTTCAAAAATTAAAGAAACTCGTGGTCTGTGATCAAGTGCCTCCTGTCTGCTCCTCTGCTGACAGAGAGCCTCCTGCTGCAGCAGGCTCACAGATAGCCTCACAGACACACAAACACTTCATGCACACACACACACACACACTTAGTCTCTCTCTCATACATGCGCACACTCCCAGAAGTGGCGTAGCGTGAGTAAATTTACTGAGGAAGCCAAGTGAAACCAAGCTAGGTATATTTTAGGGGTGGGGGCAGAAAACCGTATGTTGCTGTTTCATGTAGTCAGATGAACTATTAGAGCGCACAGCATAATTTTACCAGGACTTACACAGCTTGTTACCTAACAGACACTTTAAGCAAGATGTGCTGACAAGTCTGTCTGACAAGCAGCAGCCATCTGAGAGCGCAGAGGTTTGCCTCATTCACTGTGACCACAGTGGCATACACACAAACTCCTCTTAAACATCTCATTAATTTATGCAACCACCTTCCAAAAAGCACAAGCAGCTACTTAATGCACAGCACACATTTGATATTGGAAAGATGTGAATTCATTCACACACTCAATCAGAAGCCCTTAAGTTTTATGTCCACATCAAACAAGACTATGCTCTATGTGAGAATACACAAATGCTTTTCACTTTTCCTTATCGTTAATATATGTACTAAGAAATGTAAATGTTCGTTATACAGCAACACAACAACCCAGTACCAGGGGCTATAAACAGTACACCTGACGTGCAGCCCGACCTGTCAGTGGTGCTACATAAACAACAACAATAAACAACACATTCAGTGGACTCACATGCTTAATCAAAGCAAACAAGGGAAAATACGGACTATAATCACATAAAAAAATAACACTGATTGCCAACTGGGCTGTTCAGTAACTATTAAGGGAAAAGGGTAAAGGGAAAAAAAGCGTTTTGCTCACCTTTGTGAGCTCATATGAAGAATATCCGTGAATCCTGTGGCAAGCCAGGGATTGTTCAGTGATCACGATTCTTTGTCAAAAAGGAGACAGGGCCAGCAAAATAAAACGTCGAAGTTTAGGGCTACCCGCTTGCCACTCAGTGGGACGTAATTCTCCAATTCCTCATTGAATGTCCGCGAACATTTCTCTCAGCACGGAGATCTTGTTGGTCTCCCGTCAGATTTAATTTTGAGTTGCACTTTAGTAAAATTAATTTTGACCTCCATTATTGCGCCCTCCGGCTACCATGGACGTCTTACGTTATTCGCTTACTCGTATTAGAGACGTTAATGCTGACGTACTGTGATTGGATTGGCGTGAAGCCAAAGAGTTCGTCGCTCCCGTCCTGACCAATCACAGAGAAGCAGTGTCGAAACAATGGCCTCAGCTGATTGGTTAAAAAAAATTCACCAAGGGAAGCCAACTCCGTTTGAAAAAAATGACGAATATGCTAATATGCTTCTGCAGCCGGCTCTGCAAGCAGCCCCCCTGGTACTGGCTGTACCTGGGCTGGCCTGAGCTTTTTTTTTTTAATCATTATTTCTTATGTTCTATTATGTACAACATTTTCTTCCAACTGTGGCTGTTTCTGAAGTGCCTCATAAATGAAGTTGAATTGAGTCAAAAGTTGAGTTCTACCTCTATGTCAAAAACATGCCCACCATCATATTCAAAATGTACTGTATGATGTCCAAATGTATTACACATCACACACTTTACATTTAGTCCTGCTTTTGTCATAATTATCTGAACAATTTCTTGCTTAAACATTAATCTTAAGATGCTAGTGTCAAATCAGATTCCAAGTTCAGTAGGATCCCAAATCTGTCAGTGATGCGATGATGATCCTGTATGCCTCCATTCTGTGAGCTAAACAGCTGCTCAGCTCGTCAGTGAAGACACTGAACGTGTCTATTTGATATCACTCTCAGAATTTCAGTGTTACCTCACACTCATCTGGAGGGGGTTTGTGCCTCTTAACCCCCTGTAGTTCATCACAGTATGACTGGCCACACCAGGAACACTCTTTGCAGCTCCTTTAAGATGGTCAGATTGGTATCGCAGCGACCCATTATCTCAAAGACTCTAACAAATGTGTGGCTGTCATCAGATCAAGGTCACCCTTTTGCAGTGTGTCACTCGTCACTTTAAATCAGCTTTAGACACTGTCCCAAAACTGCGCAACAAAGGGTATATCAACACACTACATTTCATGTTTTTCTCCCATGTCAGATGAAATGCTCTGAAATACATCCTTTATTTGTACATAATTTCTACAAAGTGTGCTTGATGACCAGCATGGGGAAAGTAGCCTGTCAATGTAGCCTGAACAGGGAGAGAGATTTCTGGGAGTGAGTTGACACGGAGGTGCCCACCATGGCGCGTCTGCAGTAGACGACACAATCTGTTCACTTGGCTGTTGAAAGGACACTTTGCGGTGCTTTGAGGTGCTCCGCCGTCTACTGTGGCCCCAGCGTGATAATGAAACAAATTAATGCATTACCACCTGAAAACACTTTATCTAGTGATTAAAAATACATGCTTGTTCTCAGCTTCTGTACTATACCAGTCTAAACACAAGTAACTGAAAAATGCATGTGCACACTAAATGAGGCATCACCAATAGATCTGGCTAGTTGGCAGTTTGAAGAGAAAATTTGATCAATTGGCTGTTCTATTAACCAATTGCTTCTCTGTATTACCATTAGAAATGGAATAGTTCCCATGCACTATTGTATGTGCATATGTCAAAGGCAATGCCCATCACATCCATGTCTTCCTAGCTCTTTCCAGGTACAGGAAGCCCGTTTCTGCTACTTGTAAACACATACAGCATTTTCAAGTTTTCACATCTTTTGGAGAGGGTACATACAATGACTTGAAAACATTCACACAACCCAGGCCAGGATGTAGCCTGACCAGGATCACTGGCATACACTTGCATGTAATAAAGCAAACACACAGACTTTTGGAAAGTCAGCTAAACACTTTATTTGATGCCAAAGTAAAGTCTATGTCGTGTGCGTGTGCGTGCGTGTGTTGTCGTCGTCTGTTCTCTCCTCTGTGCCGGTACTAGTCGAGTGCTGTTCTGCCAACATGTCTGATAACTTCATCTCTTGCCCTGGATTCCTGGATGCTGCTGACACCTGTAGGACAAACACAGTACTATTCGTATCTCCAAAATAATTTTTGACCTGGGAAAAGCGGACAAAAATCAACTAAACGTTACTTGTCTGATGGACTGCTTTTCATCAGCAGAGCCGCGCTTAGTCTGTTATACAGAATTTTTATTGCTCGATTACTATTTATTTACATTATTTCTTGGCTTTAAAATGTACATTAGTAAGTGTTTACCATGATGCTGAACATGATTTGTTTTTAATTTATTTAATCTGTTTTAATATAGACTATTTATGTTATTTTGAGACTTAAAAGGATTTACATCAAAGAAAGTACTTGAGAAATGTACCCTTTTTACATGTATGCTCCAGTTTGTATTGGCTACATTTTCTTCAGTTTCAATAAATTAATAAAAAACCCACTAAATGTTTGGAGTCTGTTTCGAGACTTAACTTTTTGGCAATGTGTTGCGTCATACCTTCCTTTAAATAAAGCCTTGTTATGTGTACAGTAACAACAGCTTCTCGACCCATGACTGAATTCATCAGTTTCATCGCTTTTAGTCATAGATGTGGATTAGCGTTAAAGCAAGATTCTCACAGAAACGGCTGTTCTCCTTCTTAACGTGATGCCCTCTGCGAGTAAAGCCTTCCCCGCCTCCTGGAACAAAGCAGCGTCATCCAGCTCTCCGTGGCTCTCCAACTCTGTGTACTTGTCAATAAATCTGCAACATTAGAGTGAGAGAAGAACACACACGTAGCAATAATGGCTGGTCAGTCATATGTTCATTGCATTTTGTAATAAAACACGGTGTCAGTCAATCTCACTTTTTTTTTCCCCTCCGAAACCTTGTGTACAATCAAAAACTCACATGATTTCAATCCTACTTTAAAACCAAATCCGATAGCTGTTTTCATGGTTGCATAAACACTTACAAACGCTTACCTCTGACATGTAGAAACAAAGTTGGGTTTAGAGAGGTCAAAGGGTCGAGGACCTGACCCATACTGCTCATAGAATTTCCTAAAAGGCAGAGGATTGAGGATTGAGTGGAACATGAGTTTACTAAAATCAGGAGTCAGGTTCCATGCTGCGCTCAATGAAATACCACGGACAAATAATAGCACATCTGATCCATTCGATCATTTGTCCGTGGTAGACTTCTGAAGGGATCAACTTACGCTCTGATAACATCTTCTTTGTAGAATATCTCCGGCACAGTGTCCTCTCTCTTCAGAGAATTTCTGTAGTATGGCTTAACATACACTGGTTCCCTCTTTGGTGGAAAGGCTTTATATACATCATACCAGACAGGCTTGTCTTTTGGCTTCATAACTCCAGATCTCAACAGATCTCGCACCCTGCAGATTAATTCATCACAGAATTCATGATCAGGTGGCATTTCACAATAACATCATCCACCACATATCAGAAACACTATTATAAACAATGAAAGTAATATAAATAAATCCCATGCAGCCCATGGGAGTGATGCGGAAACACAAAAACTGGGTCAGAAAAGTGAAAAGCTGAAAGCTGTCTGACAGTCTTTTCATTTTGTGAAAAACATCAATACATCCATAAAACATCAATACATAACTGCACGACTCAGAACTCACTTTGAACCATCTTTTGGATGCTTGTCAATGTTTGTATTTCCACTACCTTTTTAAATGATGTTTAGACATAAATCCAATATATACATCTCGAGCCAGAGGAGCACTAAATCAAACAAACGGCTTTGTTCCGTGTGCTATTTGAATTAGTAAGATTTCATGTTTGTGCCTTGTTATTTTCAATTCAGCACGAAATTAGTTGGTTACATGGTTCTTGCCACAAAACGCTTCGTAATGCATACCATGCATACTACTACCCCCGCACCTGATCATCTCTTAACCCATCAATTAAACTTCCCCACTCCTTTTAGGTTCAGGCCAGAACTGACGAAGTCTCTTAAGAAATAGAACTAGAACAAAAGCCTAACAGAGGTCCAGGTGCCTTCGTTTTACAGGAACCTCCAGACTGACCTGACCTGGATGACTGAGTGACAGACCAAAGCCAAAAGCGGCCGTACCCCGTGCAATTTAGATGAACTAAAACGGTGTATTGTGATCGAGTGTCCCTTAAGATTTAAAGTCTCTGTGGTGTGTGTGTGTGTGTGCCTGATTTACAGTATGGTTCGCGTGCTTGACGCAGGGCTAACGGTGGATGAAGCCATGCTGGCGATGCTTGATCGAGGATCGGTAAATGTACTGATCGGTAGGGAAAAAAACAGCAAGACGTACTCGAACTATAACTCAGAATTAGCACCGACCAACGCGGTGATTGTTGTGCCTGATTTGGTGCGTTCTCCTAAGCAACTGTCAACGGGCTAATGATCCCGATAGGAGTCGCGTAGCGAGTCAATGGCACGCCTAAACGGCCTCTAGAACGTCCGCTGGCTGCTGGAAATAGAAACAGGGTTAAGAGCCTCGTCTCTTACCGGGTGAAAACGGTTCCGAACCGCTCTAATCTGCTGCCTGCCATGGAGTTTATTTAACCTTCAACTGCTTGTATCACCACTCGGTCAGTACCCGGAAACACGATCCATACTGCGCATCCATACCGCCTGCGCAACAATACTACGTCATTTTTCAGGCCAACGCGACGACAACATGACACGTCAAAGTCACCGCCATATTCCTAGTGGCAAAACAGTAGCCCAGTAGCCCAGTAGTAGGCCCCAATTCGGCCGCCCTGTCCCCTGTTAAAACTGTTCCCGAAAATGTCAGAGAGAGAGAGAGAGAGAGAGAGAGGGAGAGAGAGAGAGAGCAAGCGAGCAGAGCACAAATGTCCCCGGTAGAGACCGGGTCCGTCCGAGGCAGTAACCCCCCTTTAGTTCAATATTTCTATTGTATTTATGTTATGCCAGCATCTGCATATCTTTTTTTTTTTTAACCTTTTAGTATTGCTATCGCTGCGTCACTGCTCATGCCTGGAAACGTGGTCCGTTCTGTGCCAAGCCATTTCAACATTGAAGAGCTAAACTGCACATGTGTTGCAGATATCTGATGCCTGTAATTCCAAACTGTAGGAAGCCGTAGGAAGAATATCTTTGCGGATATCTGATATTACAATTATGGATAGGAAGAATGTAGTTGCGGATATCTGAAATGCTCTTTCTGACTAGGCAAAACTGAATTACAGATATCTCTATTGTTTCGACTTGAAACAGTTACGTTACAGATATCTTGAATGACAATTCCAAAAATTCTAAAATGTCATTATGGCTAGTCAGAATGATGTGATGTGATTGATATCAACAATGGTAAGACCTGATAGTGAAAACTTAGCTTTTAAATGTTAAAATGGCTTGCCATAGGTACTGCATACTTACTGCATACGTCTGAGTGAGTCACATGTCGGTCATAAAACACTGGTTAGGAGTTGAAACTCTTTGAAATTTGAGGTGACTAAGTATTTTAAAGAGTTTGGGGTGCCCTTGCCTAAATGTAGGGGTTTTGTAGAAGTGTTCTAGAAATTTTGAATAACTGCGCTTTACTCAATATCTTCTCTACAAATTTCTCTGAACATTTTCCTCTGCACTAATGTGTCTGTGTAGTTTTTATTGACTAGATTCTTGGATACTCTAGGATACAACCATACCTAAAAAGAATGGTAGTGAAAACATTATATTTTCGGATTGATAGATTGATATTGACGCATATCCTCAGCCCATGTGCAGGATATGATCTTGAAAACTGAGGTCAGTCAGTCGGTGTTGGCATCTCTGGATTATAAAGGTAAAGGTTTGGACATTATTTCTGTAATGCATAAACCAAAAACAGTTGTGAAGGAAGCTTTTATTTTGATAGGAATAACAAACAGCGGAGACTGGAAAACCCTCAAAACCCTTGTCAAGCCTCATGGCATGAGCATTTTACACTTTCAGTGGCAAAAGAATCCACTTTGCCACGTTGGCATCCTAGGGTACTATAGTAGTTTGGGTAAGTCGCAATGGAAGAAAGCTCACCTGGTAAAGTAAAAATAAAAATACATGGCCCAACCCCAGGAGCATCAACTACACATGCTCAGTTGTTTGTCACTGGTGCAACTAGCCCCCTTTACTTGCATACTGACCAATGCTCAAATAAAGCGTGCCATATGACACACTACATATACACCATTACAGTGACGTTTGTAGAGACACATAGAAGCCCCTGACTGCCTTATGACATCACCAAACTAGTTGCTGCTCTGCACACATGAGGACTGGCTGTGTTTCAATGGAGTACGAAAACACAGGATTTACAAAAGCCGCCAAGCAGCAGAAAAACCAGTGTAAAGTCTGCATAAATGCGCCTGGGAATGTAAAGAATGCAGCCCCTCTCTATCCATTCTCATTCCCAGGATGTCCACCGCCATCCTGCCCCGTTTTTCAGTTTAGCCTATTAGTTAGTTTAAATTTATGGTGGACAAATACACCGTTTCACAGTGCCACTAATTTGCTATGGTGAGCAGCTTGTTTAAACCTTAAACTGATATGAATGCACATACTAATGACACACCATACAAAAAGCCATATAATTTATGTGCTGTGCACAGTAAACTACAATCATGAGATTCCAAAGCTCATCCTTTCAAAGGAATTTTAATAACGTTCCCTTAGCGCCATTGAATCACATGAAAAGACAAAAAACTGTCCAGAAATGTTTGAAGCACATCAGTGACCCTTATGCACTGCACTGACTGACAGAAAAAAAACAAAACTACATGCACAATGCATATACTGGTCTTCATTAGAACTATTTAATGATGGTATGTATTCATAATGTTTATTCCGCATCAATTATGGACAATCAGAGAAAACAGTAAGGCATATCAACCTTTCAGGAACTAAAACAATTTTCCTCTGGACAGCAGTTTTTCAGGACATCATGTTGTTTGCTATTCTGATTGCAGAACTCTGTATCGTTTACCGGCAAGTGGGCTTATTGCTGTGTAGAAAAAAGTGAACTTTGAACACTCTTGTCAGCTGACAAGAGATAAAACTACTGAAGGGTTATTACATAAGTAACTTTAAGTAATTCTACACAGGGAAATAACATACCACCTACAAACTATATGTTCTATACTGTATGCTTTTGTTTACCTTGTTCTCTACTTTGATCTGAAGATTTTAATCTGCTTAAGCATGCCCAAGAAGGACAGCAATCATTTTTGTGTAGGAATTTGAACATGTAAAAGCAGATTTTAGTCAGTAGGTGGCTTTTCTCGTTCCACCATTGAAAGGATTTTAGTTCGGCTGGTAAAGCCAGGTTGAGTTCAGGAATGTCAACCAGTAACAGTGTAGTGTAGGGAGCAGGAGGGAGGCAGCCAGAGGAGGGACAAAGAGCATGAGAGAGAGAGAGAGTGAGAGAGAAAGAGAGAGAGAGAGAGAGAAAGAGAGAGAGAGTCATAAATGCAATAATTACAGCTTAGGCAGGAATCAGCGAAGCGACTCTCCTGGTTCCACACGCTGCCTGTTTCACAAGCAAGACGACTGCCGCTGACACAGGACAGAGAGAGGCCAAGACAACACGTTTTTTTTTTAAACCATTCTCTCTTGGGATTTGTTTTCATACCACCAAGTTTTTACTTCCAGGCATGGAGTTACTCTTGGATTCTGGCTAATTTGGCATCTCTTTCCTTGCTTAAAAGTCGCGGAATTGTCTTGACGAAAGGAATAGGAAACATTTGTCATGTCTGTGGTCGCCCTGTTCAGGGGCAAATGGGGGCAGAAAGCACAGGAGCCCCCAGAGAAGCATCTTGCACCTGTGGCTCAACCCAGCCATGAAGAGGATGACGATGAAGATGACTCCAAAACGGGTTTCAGCAGGGAGCCAATACGTAGGAACTCACGCTTTTACCGATCAATGAGGAAGAAGAGGCTAGCCTCGTCTGGCCATTGTGAAAGTAAGATAATTTGCAGGCTTCTTATTCAGCACAGTTTTCCCCCCTGCAGCTCAGATTCAGATTAGGGTTATATCTCACAAGATTAGAAGTTAGATTTACATTTTTTTGGTCCTAAAGCAGCAGGAGCTTGGCCAGGAACTCGGTTCAGTACCTGTTTAGGTCATGGAACATTTATAGATACTTTTGTAGTTGTCCCACTTTGTTATATCATAGAATGTTGTCATTGAACATAGAACAAAGGCTTGGCAGTCCCATCTTTCGGTGCAAAACTACATCAATACAACCTGCAAAACAAGTTCCTTTTGAATTGGACAATAGTATGACTAACACATGTACTTTACACTCTGCAGGGCACCTCGTGAGCTTGGCTTGCGAAAAGCAAGTATGTAGTTTCAAACAACACTATACCGTATGTCCTAACAATAGCATTATTAGCATTTTCTGTATCTTTAATCAAACAGTTTAGGATTTGCAACTGCGACATAATGAAAAGGATTTCTAGAATATATTGAGTTTTCATTCAGCACACAAGCACCAAATAAAGGCAATGGATTCGCTGACTGTGTTAATTTCCACATTGTCTCAATGAAAGCTTGAACAGGTCTGATTAGACCACATCAAACAAAAATCGCATTAAGCCATAAAAAAACAAGGTCTACGAAAATAACAGAAGATTAAAAGTGAAACAAAAATCGGTAATGTTGTCCAGCGCATTTGATATGTTACTTAAATCTTAAAGCTTTGAGGTTTCGGACATGTATTAGGAGATTCAGAGCTTGTAAAAATGTAAAACTTTTGTAAGCACGTTTTGTAGTTTGTTTACTTCTTTATTCAGTAGGAATTCAACTGAAAGAAGAGTAATGCCTATAATAATAAAACAAGACATATGGCAAAGACACAGACGTGGGCAAAGGACAGATAGCAGATTACTGTCAATTTGCACTGTAGATCTTATGGGTCATCCCAGTCTGTCACGTGTCAGGGTTAGATAATACCATCCATTCATAAAAGAGGTCAAAGTTCAATTTTTTACAAGGGGGTTTGAATATAAAAAGACTGATAAAATTCTTTACAGCTATCAAAGTCTTGGAGTCAGGAGTTGTATCTAATCGCTAATTCTATTTAATCAATTTTAACCCTCATGACGTCAAACAATTTTGATCAAGAGTTTCAAGCTTTTGCTTTTCACTGTTCATTATTAAATTGTTCATATTTCAGTTCATCTTGTAGTTGTTGTAACTAGACTAGAACCTTACTATTTTAGCATATACGTTTTATTACCTCCATCACGTAACTTTTCTGTCTGTAGTTAGTTCACAGGATTGCACAAAATAATTCAATTTATTTCCATAAAGTTGAATTGCAGGACATGGACAGCAAAACATATGAGTCGCAGGCCTGGTCCAGTACATCTGCCTCAGTTCATTTACACTCCGTTCAGCTCCAGTATAATCGTTCTGTTTTCTGCTGAACCTACTGCTGCACTGTTAAAACAGAAGAATGCTGATTTTTTTTGGCCCCTAACACAACTAATAAAATATATGTAAGGTTACTGCAAATTTAGCAGTACAGTGTAACAATGATTCTGTTCTCTCATTTTGTTAATGAGAATTATCCACAACCGTTTATCTACTTCCATATTTTAAGTTAAATTGCTTCACAATAGAGGCTGGATTCTGAAAATTACACTGGTTTGTCTTGGACAGTAATGCTGATTCCTTGGCCAGTTGTGTTTTCTGGATTAATTTTGTCATAAATGATTTATGATTTGCTCGGTATGATTTTACATTAAATCTGGGTGTACTATGGATGAAACGTGTGCTTGTGCACATTTATAGTCTACATGTTAGGGATAAATTGGGGCTTCTTTGTTAATACAGAGGATGACCTGAATGACTGAGTCGAACTAGCGATCAGATTCAAGCAGAATTCACCGACCAGTCTACACTATAATTAAGTACAGTTCAAATACAGTATAGATTGATCTCACACCAAGATAGAGTCTGGGACTTTAGGTGGACCATGGTCTGCCTGCGCAGACCGCAGTTACAACAGCTTTCTGTTCAGTGTGCTAAAAATGAGCGTAAACAGGAAGAAAAAAGCATGAAGACGAAGTAACAACTGGTGAAGCTGCAGTGGTTGCCGCATCCGTTTCTTTTGCTATCCCTTTGTCCCTCTCTCTGTAACTTTCTCTGTCTCTCTCTCTCTCTCTTCCGATTTCTTTCTCTCTGTTGCTTTCTCTCCCTCTGTGTCCGCCGGTCCCTTCACTCTCTCGCTCGCCCTACTTTAATCCTGGTGTGAAAACAGTGGTGGCCCTCTTCTTTGGTCTGGTGAGGAGAATGACAGGTGTAATCGTAAACATTAATGATAGGGACAATTATATGTTTGAATGTCAGATGATTTCTCAGTGACTTTAACTGGTAAAGAAAATGGTCAATATAGCTTTTGGTAATTGTGGTAGGGTGCTTCCAGACTGATAGCAGCAAGTGTGCCACACAGGGCTGGGTAGGGCACAGCCTAGTGCAGGGGCAAGGTACGGGGTGTGCGGTGTGGTGCTAGTTGCTAAGCGTCCAGGAACACAACAGTGTTTTTCCTACCTGGTGCCTTTCCCCCACTGGCTTATATGTGAATTATCGTAGAGGCAGGGGTATCAGTCTGTGTACAGCACAGCATGGTACAGCACTACAAGATGTCCCATTCATCGTTTCAACAAGGAGAAGTAGGAGATGAGCAGCAGGAAAAAGTAGGATTTGGGTCCTGGGAATTGAGGACATATAGGCTCGTCCTGGAGGTACAGCTCCACGATGACCGCTTTGAAGCTGCAGGGAGCAGCAGTTTGACCACTTCCATTTAGTTGTCTTTTACTCAAGAACCAGTCAGTCACTGTCCTATTGGACGGGATGTTGTCACAGCGTGCTGTGCCCAAATTAAACATTTCTCAACTCGGGTCCAACAGCGGCAGCCGCCCACCAGAGTCCAGACTGAGACCAGAGAGATCAGACTGAGTAAAGAACTACACATTGAATGCAGATTTGCCCAGTACACAGACAGTTTTGCCCAGAGGAGAATCTTTAAATGACCACCATGCTGGTTATGCTTGTCATAATTTGGATTTGGGGAATCCTTTATAGCGTGGATTAGCCACAATATAAGTCTCTATGCTGATGATGTACTACTTTTCCTTCAGAATCCACAACCTTCTCTTTGAGACTTTGAGAAGTGTTGAAGCATATAGTTTGAGCAGCTGAGAGACATATGTCAGTCCCTCTGATGACAACATGTATCTGTCACAGAGATGTTCATCCAAGAGAACTGATTGGTCAGGGGGCTGCACGTTTATTCCCAGTGATCTCAATCTGGAACATAACTTGTCCCAGATCAGGTTAGTTGTTCATCATAAAATGGACATGTATACTGGAAAGAAGTGAACCACCATTGTAAGAAAGAAAGCCCAGAGTTAAATCACTAAACCCAAATCCAGAGAGTGGAGAATCAGAGGCAACTGCTCTGGAGGCAGAGCCTCCTCCAAAAATCACGGAGAACATTTAGTTTACAGCTGCTGTATTGTACTATACTGTAGCTGACTTTATTTAAGACCCTGTATCACAGAATTAGATGTGCTCCAGCCTCACTTGACTTCAATGGCATTTGGAAATGTACACTTTAAATGGCAAAATGCCAGTCGCTTTAGACGCTAAATGCTGAAAAGACTGTCACATCGGACTCCCAGCCTCACTGGGAGTCAATGAGAGGGTGAGACAATGCTTTCCGGAGGAGAAGGAGGTTCAGGCTCTGGCTGGTGATTGGAGGAGCTGTGAAAGGGGCTGGATTTTTTTTCTGATCGAAAAGAACCAACAAGTCATTTCACGTGTGTGGGCCATGCACCCAACTGCCACTCAGGCAACAATCATACCAGATTTGCAGTGGCGGCCAGATTTAAGCCGAAACAGCCAATAAGAGTTGAGTAGTGTGTGTGGCCATTACTTGCTTTGGGACCCAGTCACCAATGGGCCAGCTCAGAGGCAACGGCGTGGGCCACAATTGACATGTTTTTCCACTAATATTGTAACTAGCCAGTCTCCCCTGTTTGAAAGGCCACCAGCTACCACTGGTGAGAGCTGGAATAAAACACAAACAAAACATGAAGCCACACATAAGATAAGATAAGAAGATAATGAAATCTTGGGAATAAGTAATCCTGGAAAACACCATCTAATTGTGTTAAACGTCATGTTATATGCAATTGGTCAATCCATCTATCCGTCTCTCTCCGTCCCTCCTCTGTGGTCATACATGCATCTTCAGTGCTTGGTGTAACTCATTATGCTGGCTCACAACAATGCCACTACTTGTTCCTTCGCTCTGGAGGCGTGGCTTCGGGGAGAAATCCATGGAGAGGGGCTGGCCTTTTAAGGAGTGCATTTTCATAATGCTGTCTGCTCAAGCTATTTTTTTTTTAAATAATCCTACCCCACCTTTAAGGCTGCGGTATAATTCTGTCAAACACAATTTACGTTTTGGGCTGTGTGATGTGTGTTGTGTGCAACCGAAGATTTTGAGAGCTTGTGAAAAACGTTGTGCAGTGTTTGCGTGGACAGCACATGCGGCAAACTGACCTCGCCACACCAGTAGCTGGAGAAACTTTCAAAACCCTGTTGAGAAAAGGGAAGAACTCTTTTTCAGGGGAAGAAGAAGAGGTTCCTTTCATTCAGTTTTCATCCAGTTTTGCATTAACTTGTCCATCCGGGCGTATTTAGGTGTGCCAAGGGATAGCACAGATGTGGGGAAAGGAGGAACATGCTTGTCATGAGTACTGGAAGAATAATAAAGTGAACGTGAAGTGCACGTTACAGTCACAAGTCTGTGTTGAGTGCTGGTACATGGTCTTTTGTCTTGTCTAATAATAAAACAGTAGTAACTGGAGAGCAATGAGTAGTAATTCCAACAAGCTGCAGCATTTAGTTTTTGAATTTGCTGTGCCCACCTATACACTGTGATGGACTGGTGATATATCCAGGGTGTAGCCTACCCCTGCCTTGTACTTCTATGTGAGCCAGAGACCCTGCATCAGCAGACCCCTGTGACACCATTTTTGGTAAAGATACATATTATAAATAGAGTGTACAAAGCACTGGTATGTTGCACCGCCATCTAAACTACAGATAAAGGACAAAAGCCTTTTGTTGCAGTGTGTCCGATTTAAGATAAGATAGCATAAGAGAAGACTTTAAACTGGCAGACAATATTAGTTATATAAACACCTCCTCTTCCTTTCACTTCTCTCCTTCATGGCTTCCTGAGGGATGCTTCATGGCATCTGGTGGTGTTTCGTACATTGCTGGTGTACAGTCCAGAGACACTGAAATCACGCAGACCTGGCCGGCTTGCTCCCATAATGGGAGGGGCCCCCTTGGGGGGGCTCTCTCTCTCTCTCTGCACTCTGCGCAACTTCTTTTTCTCTCCCACTGAAACTGGGGACATTTTCAGGGACAGCTTTGACCGGGGACAGGCTCTCCGTAATATATTGAAAAAAATCTAGCGAGTATAGGCCATATACACCAGCATATCACGTAGACTACACCACTGTCTTCTGTCCGGCATGGTACTGGCCTGTGTATCACCCTCCTGTGGTGGCCTGGGAGAGCCATCATAGAAGTAGGCAAACATGAAGCCCGGTGCAACATGGTGAGTGTGACACGTTATACGGAAGTGTACTCCAGCTTTAAGATGTGTGCCTTTCTTTGGTCAGTATGACTTTGCTTTAAGGACTACAGTTTTTTCCAGGCACTTTACCATTATTGACCAGGCCCACAGTATAAGTAGTGCTGAGAAATGTTGTAGTTACCTGAGGCTGTGAATTAATGACAAAATGTAGACGATAGTCAGTAAATATTTGAAAAATAGATATTTGCTGTGAAAATGCTGTACGAGAATGGTAAGAATATGAGGCAAGCCTGTCATAGGATAAGAAATGTTCAACCTTGTTTATCAGGCGCAAATAAGAATGTGTGTCGTGTAGTTTAAGAGCTGCAGAGTTCTTATTCAAGTACTGAAGGGTAACGGGTCGTTGTACAGTGAAGATCACACCATGACCATGGCCCCATTATCAGTAGCTCTTCTTGCAAAATAGTGGCACGTCTATCTGGGAGGACACCCCGTGCAGTTCCAGGACATGCTATAGAGATTATATCTCTCCCCATGTGATTAGGATCTGCATAACAGTGGATGACGAGACAAGATATTCAAAATACATTTTATAAATGTTGGACAGAATTTCTTAAGCTGTTTTCAATGAGCTATACTTTAGGTAATATGTTGTCTTTGTGAGATCTAACTAATTTGAACTCTACTTCTCTCCAGATTCTCCCAAGCCTGGTGTGGAACACAGTCCATCCAACCAAACGGGAGTCTCCCCCTCCGGTGTCTCATTAAAGCACAAGTCACCTTTACTGCCTGAGGCCAGACGGTGAGTCTGCAGGCCTTCACTGCCCAGCCACACCACTGAACACAAACACACCCAGACAGCAAACACACAGTGCTTGTTTAAACACTGCAAACACACAGCACTTTTATATTTCATGCACGATACTCCCAGTGGCTTATCATGTCAGTGATAGGTAAACACGTCTCTGAAGGTTAACTCGCAATCACTGAATCAACACTCTTCTAATGCATTTCCTGCTGCTCTGAAGATCACGGCGTGTAGACATTCAAGAGTCAGCAAATTTAAGGGTTGTAGAGTTAAAATGTAATCCACTTTACCCTTAACTTATCCACCTTATACCCACTGGTGTCACTGGGGTCTGCTTGTGCCTATTTCCAGCTTATGCAGGGCGAAGCCAGGGGATACTCCCTGAACAGGGGTCCAGTCCATCACAGGGCACACCATTCCCTCTCTCATTCATATCAGTTAAGAGCACTTTCACACCAGGATAGTCGAGTAGGGCGGTGAGAAATTTCACACCTTCTTCAGTCCCGATTGCTTTCATGAGTCACTTTTGAAGATGGACCACACCACCTGAATGTCGGTTAGATATGACAACTGAGCAGGTAGAATATAGCAGGAAGAAAACGCAAACCTGGAGAAATGACAGAAATCACTGCATCTCTCTCTCTCTCCCTCTCTATGTCTCTGTTTCGCTATCCCTTGCTCTCTCTGCCCTCCCTTAAAATCACTGCCCTCTCCACCATCTCGCCCGCTCTGACTCCCTGCTGCTCCTTGACACTCTGGTTCAATAGACCTGTCCCTTTCAGGACATGGGTCTCAAGGTATGGCAACAATGGTTCTGACAAAATTGCAGTGTCGTGTTCCCATTGAGAATATATTGGGTCGCACCGAGCATGGCATTCGCTGCTGGAATACCATGTGGGGATACCACTTGATGTCCAGCGACCCAGTGTGTTCTCAATGAGAGTAACACACTGCAATTTTGTCAGAGCAATTGTGGCCACACCTTGTGTCCCAGGTTTTCAGAGGGACCAGAGTTTGCTCCTTTAGTCTGATCCAGAGTTTAGGCAAGCTGGCACGACGGAGCATTCACACCAGAGCTGGAGAATCTGCACTCTATTTCGATAAAGTGATAGTCCCAACTTTTGGACTTTGATACACACGTTTGGGTCATGAATGCAAAACTTGGGGAGTTTGGGAACGCAGCGGGGAGTCAGGGGGTGGGGGGTCATTCCTCTCCTGAAAGAGAGAAAGAAAGAGTTAGAGAAAGACAAGCAGATCAAGGGGAGTGACAGAGACATTGAGAGAAAGACAGCGATGTATAGTAAATATCTATGCTGTTTCACTACCTGTCACACCCACTGGACTTAGATACACACTGATTCAGCAGTATGATGCTGGGCAGAAAAACACTTAGAAAGTTATGGAATACTTCAAATATATGTTTATAACCTGCACAGGTAAACAGGTTCACTGACAAGAGACAGTATTGGGATAAAAAAAGTATAAAAAAGGCATCAGGATGAAAAGATCTTAAGGCAGGAATCAGGTTTGGTTCACAAATATGTGCAACTCCATCCATCCATCCATCCACCCATCCATCCATCCATCCATCCATCCATCCATCCATCCATCCATCCATCCATCCATCCATCCATCCATCCATCCATCCACCCATCCATCCATTCATCCATCCATCCATCCATCCATCCATCCATCCATCCATCCATCCATCCATCCATCCATCCATCCATCCATCCATCCATCCATCATATCACCTGTTTTGTACCCACTGGAATTGTGGGGATCTGCTGGTGGCTATCTCCAGCTCACGCAGGGTGAGGGCAGGGAATAAACTGTGGACATTTCACCAGTCTATCGCAGTCTATGGACTGGTGAAATGTTCACTTTCTCATTCACACCTAGGGACAATTTTGAGTCTTTAATTGATCATAATTCATGTTTTTGGACTGTGGACAGAATGTGGAGAACGCCATACAGAAATGGCCAGCACCAGCTGGGAATGAACCCAAAACCTTGTTATGAGGCAACAACACTAACCACCGTTCCACTTTATGTGCAATTCATGGTTGTATGGGTTGTACACCAACAAATACAGTCTTTTTGCAAAATACTGTATTTTAGTATGTTTTATAGACTCCTATTACTGTCCTGCAAATAAATTGATATGCTATCAGATAATTACATCATCAGATTTCATAACATTTGAACAATGTAGATCATTCTCTGCTTTTCCCCTTAAAGATAAAAATGCAGTGGGTGTGATTCTAACGTGTGTATTTCTGCTGTCTTATATAGCCCTCAGGTTTCACCACAGCTCCACAATTCCAGAACTGTGTTGCCAAGCAGCAATGGTGAGGCCAGCAGCAGACCTGCTCTCCACAACAGGGATGCTGCGGATAGGACAAGAACAGGAGTGGGAGGAGGGAGGAGTGTGGACATAACTGCTGCCTCCAGCAGCCAGCAAAGAGATTCTACAGCTGACATGATCACGTACCGGACTCACAACATTCATAGTGGAGACATAAAAATGCTATCCGAGCAAACAGCTGCAGCTTGCACAGTGCAGGAGGACAGAGGGAGAACCATGCAGTCAGAACGTTCCAGTTCTGGTGGAGCCCACCGGGAAAACATCAACAACAGGTCAGACCACGTCACACTAGAAACAGAGGTGTGAGGGACAGAGATGAAAAAGGATTGAGTTATTGTGTTATCACGTTTTTGGTTACTTTCTATATTACACATTACATTCAGACAGAAAATGCTGAAACGGATCAGATGGTGGAAAGAAAGGAGGGACTTCTTTAGAGAGAGTGTAACCAGCATTAGATGGATATTTATCACTTATTTTTTTGAAATAATGCAAAGAATTCTCCTAATACCTGGGTTCACCAAAGGAATTTATCGTTTAATGTCCGTTTGTTGATGAAGATGCAATTTTGAATTGTGAAATGAAACATTAAATGAATGTATTCAACCTACTGTGTGTCTGCCTAAACAATGGCTTCCTTTTACTTTCCTTTCAGGTTGCTGAGCAATGGAGATAGCTCCCAGACAATCAGCCACAGCCTCAATATCATCAAAAACATTGGTGAGAAAAGACTTGTCAAAGTGCGGGCCAGCTTATATATTCTGCCCACTTACTCCACCCCCAGAGCTGTTACTAAAAAAAAAAACATCACTTATTTGTGAATATATTACATGACTCAGACTGAGCAACAGCGAAGTGCATTATTTTGTGAAACAGAACAGCTTAATAAGTCCACAGCGCTGCTAATAAGATTAGTGATACTGCACATTTTCAGCTCAGTTGATGCTGAGTGACTCTTTCGGGTGATGTCAATTTGCAAATGACCAAATGTACACAAGACAGAGATCTTGCCACAAGCTGTGGTGAACTACTCACAGGCTCAGCAGAAGCTGTTTTTCTATGTGTGCATTTCTTTGGCTGTATCTGTACGTGTTTCACTCTCTTATGTAATTCTCGGTCCTGTTGTCCACCCACCAAAGCAATCTGCAGCATACTGTATGAGGGAGATTATGCAACGAGGCCTTGTTGTCCAAAGTCACCTTCTCTCCTGTTATACATATATCCAGTATTCTTACGTAATTGTAAACGCCAAAACCCGACAACTTGCCTTTTTTGGGGTGTGTGTCTGTAAAAGGGTTCTTGTTGTTTTTTCTTTTTGCTTCAGCTGGCTACTACTGCTGAATTTGAGAATGCATCACACTGTTAATGAGCTGATCTGCAAGGAACTAGTTTCAGTTGCAGTCTGACAAGTTAGCGCCTCGATATTTCAATTTCAGTGAATGGCAGGGATGTTTCCATGCGCTCATGCGATGAATATTGTCTGAACTTGCCATGGCCTGTCAGGTTTTCTCTTTGCTCGAGCTGGAAGCTGCTCTAACAACACTGAATTGCAGTTAAAACAGGAGACATCCATCCAACCAGCAATCGTCTTATTTGCTTTGTACCAAATTGAGTCACAGCAGACTAATGGGGCCTATCTAAAGCAGACTTAGGTTCAAGGCAGGGAATACACCATGGACAAGTCCATCCCGGGGAACACATGCACACCACTCACACTCACAGAATTCTCCTGTTGACTTTTTTGGACTGTGGGAGGAAAACAGAATACCTGGAGAAAACCCACTAAGACACAGGAACAACAATTCCACTCAGCACAGCCCTCGGTCTGACTGGTATTCTAACTGGGGTCCTTCTATTGGATATTCATATAAACGGTTTGATTAGCTGCACAGGTCAAATACATCACATATACATTTGCTCGTACTGTACTCACACAAACACACACACAAAAAATAATAGGCAGTTGTACTTATTTCAACACCTTCTCGGCAGTGAGCTTCAAGCATTTGAACAGGTAGATGATCGGCTGATCTGGGTGGTTGTTGCTTTGGAAGGAAGTCCTACACCTATTGCTAGCTGTCCAAACCCTTGCTTCTGCAGCTTACGTGCTATAGTGTTCTTGGGAAAGATGAACTCCAAACTGCCTGTATAGCTCTGTCAACAGTGTGTGAGTGACTGCGTGTTGATGCTTAAAGCTCCTGGATGAGCAGATGGACCCTCTTCCATCACTGCAAAAGTGTGTGGGTGTTTGTGACTTGTGCTGTAGAACACTTTGAGTAGTTGTGGAGACGAGAATATAAAACCAGTCTATTGATATGATCCCCGTGATGTATTGGAAAATGTGTGGATCTTTGTCAGACTTCTGTAACAGATAGCCTCATCTCAGTCTTTAGGATACTTGAATGACTATTGAATACAAAAATCTCCCACGCATGGCACAGGGTAAAATAAATTCCCCTTCCAAACCTGTTTTCTTTTCACCTACCAGCCTTCCTGTACCAGGAATACCGGGACACCTCCAAGCAGCAGGAAATCGAGCAGCGGCGACAGCGCGAGAATCTGACCTCCGAGGACATGGCAGGGACAACGGGGGCGGGCCCTGGGGCTGTCTCCCCTCCGGTGCTGCAGCTGCAGCTCAGGAACAGCGCTCGCTCTCTCAGCCTGTGGCAGAACCTGGAGGCTGTGCAGGACAGCGGCTTGCTCACCCAGTTGCCACAGAAAGAAATCATCATGCAAGAGGTAAGGAAATTAAAGACAAGAGGACTGAACAGTGAGGTTAAACAGAAGACTGGTGCCAATATGGATCATGGACTCTCGTGTGCCCATGAGAAGGTACTCATAACTAAGACTGTGCTAGTGTAGGAGAACACCTCTGTCATACATCAGACGAGGACATTGTTACAGACAAGCTGGCTCAGCCAGGAAGATTGTAACCACAGGAATTTACAGTGTGAAAGCCACATAAATGATTGTTCACTTTGTTTGTTGACAGTGTGTGCATGTGTGTGGGTGTCTGGAAAGGGAGGGACTGAAAAGCAGATAGCAGCATATTCAGCTGTAGCATTATGTTGCAACTGAAGCCCCGTAAAGTCTGCCTTCGTCTTTCTTTATTCGTTTATTGCACTACCGGTGTGTGTTATCAGCGGGCTGTCTATCTTAGTCTGTCAGTTATACATTTAGCCACATGACTTACACATGCAGATCCTCAGGAGAATTTAGGATGGCTAATGGCAGCACTGATTGGATGTCTGATGGCAGATGAATCATCAGGTTGAATCGGCGTGGCCCCGGCAGTGTGGAGGATCACTCTGATTTGCTGTTTATCTTTAGTGAATAGGAGCAGGAAAAAGAAAACTTCAAAAGAAGTTATAAAAGCAGGCGCTGTGTCCCAACACAGTATGCTGTGAAAACTGTTATCAAATGCTGCTTTGCCTGTCTTTGGTCCAAGGACTTGCATTTGAACAGACCCCAGTCCTCTAGTAATAAGGAGGGTAATTTGATCTCACAGTGGTTTGAACGATGAACTCAAAGAATGCCGGCTGAAATGTTTTCTATTATGTCTTGTTCTCATACCCTGGAATGGCAGAGCAAGGGTGTGTTTTTTCTCACCTCTCTTCACCCTTGTTTTTGCTCCCTCCGTTTTTGTCCATTGAACCGGGCAAGAAGTGGTTTTCTTCTTTTCAAAAAGAAGAAAGGACAAGCGGAAAAATAAAATCCACTTTCCAATGCCTAAATCAGGCATAGTCTTGTTAGCACACATATTCTAGTTGTGAGACTCGGTAGACTTTCTTTTATCCACATCGTATACTGTAGCTGAACTGATATAGCAAGAGTTGGTTATGGTGATAGAAAACAAGAGGAAAGGAAAAATTTGGAGAGAGATTTATGAACTTTGGTGTGTCTCTGGAGCATACTTTAGCAGGCGCTGGCGCGACAATGGGATAAACGACGCCATCTGCCAAATATGCCATCTGCTCAGGATCTGGGGATCCCTGCTAGATTTTCATGTCGCCTCATGATTTCCTTTTTTTTTTTTATACAGGCCATGTTCGAGCTGGTTACCTCGGAGGCATCCTACTATAAGAGTTTGGAGATCCTAGAGACTCACTTCCTGCGCAACCCCGTGCTCATAAACACTCTCAGTCAATCCGACATGCACTTTCTCTTCTCCAACATTGAGGAAGTCATGAAAGCCAGCGAAAGGTGGGACGACGCCTTGGTCAGCGGAAATACGTTTGGAATCGACTCTCCACTAATGGATCAATTTTACACGTTCACAGGTTCCTGATGGATCTTGAACATCGCATTGAGAAGTCAATTTTGATCTCCGACGTGTGTGACATTGTTCACCACCACGCTGTGGAGCACTTTAGTGTCTTCATCAAATACGTCATAAACCAGGTGTACCAGGAGAAGAACTACAGGCGTATTTTGTGAGTAACTATTAATTACTGTTAATGGGTATTGTGGTCCATCGGTATTGATCTCTTAATGTAGACTGTGCTTTCTTCATCATCTGAAGCCACAGTGTCATTGTTTTTGCTGAATTGAAGAGTGAAGTCCAAATATAGTGGCATTCCCCCCCCTTTTTGGACAGTAGTTTTGCCTCTGAAAGCACTGGTATCAAAGGGTTTTCGCTCTGAGCTGTGGGAAAGAATATTAGGCGTTGCCTGACATGTGCCCTTTATGTCTGTGATCACACACGGCCTTTTTCTATTCCCTGAAGAACAAGTTTGTGTGTCACCATGACGAATGTGACGTCTGGGGTGTGGTTAATGAATGTAATGCATTCTTCCTCACCAAGCGCATACCTCAGCCTCATTGTGTGTCATTCCCACACCCTGAGGAGGGTATGGTCATCCATTGGCATATTTATGACGAGCACTGCCAGCCGCGGGAGACAGGTCTCAGGCCATCAGCTGATCCGCATAACGTGAAACGGGCACCGAAAATCACAAGGCGTTTGACTGCCTCATTAGATATCGTTGCTCGTCTGTTGTGCGGATTTAAATTACACCGATGTGCCAGTGCCTAATGAGGTTTGACGGAGCAGTCTGATCACATTTAACACATCTAATCACATCAGTGCCTGACATACACCGTAGACCTGCTAATTGCTTCATTCCAGGAAGAACATCACAAATCAATGCACAAACACATAACCGGTAATTCAAACATTAGAAAAAAACAACTGGTTTGCATGTCCTCTGAGTGTTAAGTTTCGTGGGCTGGTGGATTTCTTTTGAGAGCTTTTACCTACCATTCATTCCAGGGCAGATTATTTCCAAGCTGTGTACAATGGAGGCGGTTATTTGCTAACTTACTTTGCATTGAGCAGTGGAGGTACACATCTGCAATGTTTGGATATTCACGCTCTTTTTTTTGCCATAAAACCTGAAATGTGCACGTCAGTCTACTGTACCATACAGATTCAAGCCAATCGAGTGAGACTAGACAACCGAAAAAGCTTTATGGAACGGCCCTTTTCGGTGCCTTTACTTTTGATGGAAGAGAGAGAGAGGGGAGAAAGAGAGAGAGAGAGAGAGAGAGAGAGAGAGGCTCAACGACAACACAGTGACAGCAACAAAACACACTAATCACGAAATCCGCAAAGGCACAGGAGCACAACAATAGTAACTTCACGACCGATACAGCCAGGGTAGAGGTAAGCAACAAGAACAGTTCAGCTCAGTCCTGAAAACTGGATTTCTCCCATGCGGGCAATACAGTTCACAACAACAGCAGTAAAGACGGCAACAACAGCAACAGTGGTAAAGATAATGAAAGCAGCATCTCAGCAGATAAGAGACACCGGCCGACTAATGACGGCAGCAGAAACACTGCGGCGGTAACAGCAGCAAACTCAGTCACGGTGGCAGTCACGAGAACAGGGCCCGGATCTGCTCTGGCGACAGTGGCGACATCCACCTCGCAGCAGCGACGGAGGTGATCACGGCTGACGAGAGCAGACAGTGACTTCAGTCAAAGCAGCAGCTGCAGAATGTGTGTGTGCGTATGTGTGTGCGTACGCGTGGTGCATGGATGGCAGATTATGTGTATGTGTCTGTGTGTGTGTGTGTGTGTGTGTGTGTGTGTGTGTGCAGATCTGCGCTAGTGAGAGGCTTCAGTGAGTGGTAAAGATAAAGGACAGCGACGCGGGTGGGAGTCGTGACCAAAGTCGAGGCAGGAGCCCAGGGTGGCGCGCTGACAGCGGCCACAGCAGTAAAACGGATCACTTCTAGGTAGTGGAGGGGAGCGGAGAGGTCCAGGGACAGGGTCCGTGATAACACCCAAGGGCGCCTCCAAACCTCCTAACTCGTCTTTTCTTGCCTATTGTGTCACCTCAAGACACTTCAGATGGTGATTTACGTCACACAAAAAACTCTGAAGGCCTTGTCCAAAAAGAAAGGTTTTGAGAAGTATCTTTACATACCCTTAATGTACTGTTGGTGTTGGTCTTTTACATTTGAGCTCAAAGTGTAGTCGTGATATTTCTTCAGAGATTATTCTGGCACTGTTTATATGCCTCTGCCATCAGCAAGAATAATGGGAGATGGATTGAATTTTGGCTGTCTTGATGCAATAGCCGGGCTAACCCTAACTCTTCTGCGCAGAGAGGGAAACCAGGCATTTCGAGAGGCCATGGCTGTTTTGGAGAACCATCCACGGGTCAGGGGACTGTCCTTCACATCATTCCTGATCCTTCCCTTCCAGAGAATCACCAGGCTGAAATTGCTAGTCCAGGTGAGTGCGCCAGCATGGCTTCAGCAGATGCTGTCCACTAAAATTTGAAATGAAGATACGGCACTAAATGTTGTTTCAGTTCACCGAAAACATGTTTTTGTTTTCGTGTTTGTAGAATATCCTGAAAAAAGCCGAAGAGGGCACGGAGAGGGAAGCAAACGCGATCAAGGCGCATCAGCAGCTGGAACAGGTGACGTTAATATGCGCTCTGATTTCAGTCCGACTGGTTAACATTCTGGTTATGAAAAGGTTTAGAGTTTTAAATGAAGTTTGTGGATTTGATGGGTGATAGAGTGATCCTTTCATAGTAGACTGTTCTACAACACATATTACACCATAGTACACTGAAATGCATTTTAGTTATTCATTCTTTTGGAGGTCAGCTGCGATTGGTTATGTTTATAGTGACTCCATCTTTGTGAAATTTTATCATCATTAGACCCACGAAAAGGAATTGTTGTTCCGTGACAATTTGACACAAGATATAAAGAGCATAAAATAACGCTATACAATTTTTAAGAGTTTTAGACTGATGTGTTTATCTTCCTCAGATCGTGAAAGAGTGCAACGAGGGCGTGCGAAAGATGGGTCGCACTGAGGAGCTTATCAGCATTGAGAAAACACTGGAGTTTAAATCTAAGGTGAATTCATCATTGCTGTCTTCCATTTTAAGACAGTCCTGTTGTTGCAATGGCACATTACAAATCTTTATTTGTTATCGATTTTAATTTGGGGGAGAGAAGCTTTTTTTCTTAAGCCTGCTGTTGAAAATGTAGACAAGCAGGAGGAGGCAGGACAATCTGATGGACCTGTTACCACGTCGATATGCTGATGTTGGTGTCACATATTTGTTAAATCTGTGTATGATGCAATTCATGCAATGCCATAGAAATGAAACCCTGTGAGAATCAAAACAGATGTGTGGAGCTGCTGTCATGAAGTTTCTGAGGGCACCACTTTGCAGAATGAGTCTGTTACCGAGACAGTCTCTGCCTGTCATTCTAATCTAATGAAACCAACTTTTTTGATCTTTGTGATTCCCACCTAAGTCCACAGCTGTCAACCAAAGAACTCCCACATATAATGTTCATTTTTTCAAACACTATGGTTAATCTTACTTCAAACCTTTCTGTTCTGACCCCGTGCAGTCTGTGCCCATCATTTCCCACTCACGCTGGCTTCTAAAGAAGGGTGAAGTGCAGCTGATGTCTGGACCTAAGAGCACTAGAACCATGCGCAGTAGGAAGCTCTACCAGCCTGTCTACATGTTTCTCTTCAACAATCTGCTGCTGGTAACCAAGCGGAACTCCAGGTAAGCCTTTTGGTAATTATTCTCATGTGAACTCCTGTTTTCTTTTATGTTCGCTCTTAACTGCAAGTTTGTCAGGTACATGAGCTAAACTTGGTGCTTCTGATATAACACTTGCTGTAACTCTTAGCTTTATAAAGGCCATGTGTAATGTTTATTTTTTATTTACATCTTACATAATTTTGCAGTGATCCAACTCCATGGCAATTTGTCATGTCACACCTTATATGATGCAGTTCAACTCAATTGTGTTGTACGGGGGGGTGTACCTGTTATTCAGCCTGTCCTCATTCGTTTAAAATCATGTTGACAAGCGAAAAATACATGTAGACGCGGTGTTTGTTCGGATTCAAAAAGCAGGTCAAACGAGCACGTCAAGTTGTTGCAATGAGATCATGCAGTGTTGATGTTGTTGTTGTGTTTTCAGTGGAGACAAGTTCCAGGTTCTTGACTCGTGTTCGAGGGCCATGTTAAGGACTGAGGACCTTGAAGACCAGGGACAGCTACTGGCTAACAACTTTAATCTCAAGTTGCTTGAGAACCAAGAGGAGCGTCAAGTCAACTACATGCTCAAGACCACCAGCATGTGAGTATATATACATATATATAGCAGACTCATCTTGATGGGTGGGTAAGTAATAAAAAATGATAAATAATCTTATTTAACATTCATTACCTCAAAGTGTATTTTTCCATTCCCACTGAATCTTATCACAGAAATCTTTTTAGCATGACATTAAACATGACATTAAATGATATGACATTCAATTAAACATGATAATCTTTGGATTTCCAGTAAAACTTTAAAATTTATAGACTTTTCAGGCTGTGCAAACACAGTAATAGAGATATATAACATAACTAATGGAACTACTCTGTACATTAATAATAAAAAAACAATCCCTTCAACAGTGTAGGTTTTAGTAGTGTTTGGATTACAATGAAGCTCTGTGGAACAAAGGAAATAACATGATTATTAAAGGTGGTTATATCAAAGATGAATAGGTTAGAGACCATCTTGAAAATGCTTGACACTATTCAAAGAATAGAATAGAATAGAATACAAAACATGGAACAAAAATAATGTCCTACTTTTTATTGGAAACTAATCAGTTGCACTCTGTGGACAGGAGTGATAAGCTTCGTTGGATGTGTGCTCTCACTCCGAACCGGCGGACACGCTTTATGTCCACTAGTGCTCACCAGCCAGGCAAGCCAGAACACCACAACACTATACTAGTACCGTCTCAGTATACAGACAAGGGGATGAGTATTCTAACTCTCCATGATGTATATCAGACTCTCCACAGGTGCAGTGCATTCAGTCATACTCGTCACAGGAGCCAGATGAGCTCTCCATTGAAATGGCTGATGTTTTGAACCTCCTGGAGAGAACTGATGATGGTGCGTATTAGAGCGAATCGCTTTCACCGCAGCTCTCACAAATGTCTGTCATCCAGGCAAAGTTAGTTGGATCAATTCCAAGAGTGTCCTTTTTTCAATGTAAAGAAACTCTAATTTCCCATTTAAATTTTTTTGATTTTTATACCACTGATCTTCAAAATGTCTAGATTTTGCCTTGCTTTTGTATATAATTAAGACAGAGCACTATTATATGAAATGTCCAAATGTGCAGATGGCTATTGCAAATGTATTATTCCATGACATTGTTTCACAAAATCTGTCAAAGAGATGTAGCTCCATGAACAAAACTCTTCCATCCACTTAAGAAGATATTTTTTTGTAATTCATGCTTTCCATCCTCATGTTCTCTCTGATCTTCCTCTGTCTTGTGTTGCAGGCTGGATGATGGGTGAAAGACTTCACGATGGTGAGAGGGGCTGGTTCCCTAGCCGCGTCGTAGAGGAAATCCATAGCAAGGAGGTCCGAGCTCAGAACCTGCGAGAGGTCTTAAGGATCCAGCAGGCCCAGGAAGGAGGAGGTGGCCCACAAACAGGGTCCAGGGTGGCTTCTGGTTTAAGGGCAGGGAGACGCACACCAAAGGTGTCCAACTTCACCAATACCTGGGTTGATGAAATGAGGGACAGCAGTAAGTAAAGCAGTGAAGTAAAGCACCGAATCAGTACCAGTGATGATCGTTCACATTCAGCGCCAATGCACTATGGAAAAAGAATCGGATTCCCATTCAATGACAGCTCGTCATTTTGATTTACACGTAACAGTGTATGTGTAGTGATTTCTCAGTTTTGATCTCAGTGATATGGGACATATCAAAAATGAGTTCATAACCTTGTGCAAGCTGTGCTGCATGCCTTATATAAAACATGTGTTGAAGGTGTTTTTTGGCACATACATTGGCATGTGTAATGCATGAACTGTTTGGTTAGGACATGAGGTACATAAAAAGACAACTATCTCATAGAATAAACACTTGAAATTGTACTGTATGAATCACCAATGATTATTTATGAATGTAAATGTATATTGCGACAAGTGAGTCTCGAAGGTTTCGAAATCTTAAGCGTATGAAACTTCAATGATAGCCTGTGTAGTATGCTTTCAGTAAAGCTCGCCTCCATTAAGGAAAACAGGAGCAGTCATGAGCTTTTACAACAGTTTTTTTTCACAAACCACTCATCTCAGCTAGCGATGGGACCTTTTGGCAATTCATATTGAGATGCACACACAACCATGCAAAACCAAGCACACCGCAGCAAGTTGCTACTATACTGTGCTTTGGTTTGGTCCATGGCTGTGAGGAATTGTATATTTAAAATCCAAGGGTCATACTGGCAAAGGCACATTTCACAGAGCATACAACTCATACCCTCTACCCAGGCGAGAATAATACAGAAAAATATCCCATACATCACACTTAATGCTCTGTACACCATGTCAATTGAGACTCAGTTTCATTTCCAGCTCCCCTGTCCTTTGACTCTTCTTAAACTTTTTATCTAAGGACATTTCAGCTTTCTTCTACTGACTGCACTTAATGAGAAATTAAAGCTGAGTCAGTCAAATGGACTATCGTCCCTATCCTTTGTCAAAGGACAGACAGTAATCACTTAAGCCTGGATGATTTAATACTCAAAAAAGGAAGAAAAGATTTAACAAGGAAGATCACTTTAAAAATGCCACTTTAAGGACATCACACACAGAAGCACATACACATCCCAATACCAAATAACTGCTGTTTCCTGTGATTATCAACACTATGTATAACTATGTATACGCATGATTGTAAAGCCTCTGTGTCTTTAAATACAATGTACAGTTCTGCAAACATTTGATGTTTAAACTAATAATTGCTATATAATTGTTATTTCAATTTGTAAGATGTAAATTATTGTTCATAAAAAAATTAATCAGATGTGTCTGATATGTCTTGAGCTTTTTTCATTTTGGAGGATGCCGTGATGATAAGAAACAATGGGTCACGATTTGGTGAGTCAGGGAATTCAGCAGACTCAAAGTATTTATAGCTCATCAGAGATACTGTACAGGACTCATTACAACTCATTATATGGCTAATGCCACCTCTTGCAGTCAAGAATGCTGGTGGCAGTCTCATGAAATGGGGATGGTTCTCAGAGATGGGGAGATGAGGCTGTTGGGCAGGTTCTGAGCATAACACACCCAGACTATGTGTAATGTGCCCACAAAACTATGCAGGGTGCAAAAACAGGATTAACCTGAGTTACCAGGCACATAGGTATTGAAATTATGTATAATTGACAAGGTAAAGGTGTAAACGTGTGCAAGTAAAAGGTCAAACTCAGCTAGGAGGTATACATCAAAAATAAATAACACTACAGACATAGGTGCTGCCTCATTTCAACTCAGAAATATGAGTAGTTACAAATACATGAATGAAAAATAGATCTTTTGGTGCAATCATTAATGAGGGAATTCTAATATTTATGATATAATGATGGAAATATTTGGTTTGGTTTCTCAGGGCTGAATGTGTGCCATTGTGTTGTTCCATGATGTGTTGAGTGAAGGGCACATTCCTGCAAAACTTAAAATGGCTGTAGGATCAGCGTTTTACAACAAGTGATTTCAACATCGCATTGAGCATTGTAACATTAACTGGTTCTCAACACAAAACAAGACCAAAACTAGTGTAGTGGAGTGATTTAACTGATTCCAATTTAGACAGTGGGCCCAAATGCAACACAGACTCAAAGGCATTGTGGTTTGTTAACTTTATTTAATGGAACAACAAGTGGAATTTGAGCAGGTAGTAGACAGATGATGTTAGTGTGATGGTTGTTGGGAGCTAGCCGTACAATTAGCGGCTTCTCCAGTCTGCGGTAACACGGCTGTCTTCAGACATGGAGCAGGGTCGAGGATCGAAACAAAGGTCAGATAGCCAGCACATGATCAGTTTGGGATAGCAGGTCAGGCAGGTAGAGTTACCAGGGCAGAGACACAGGGACCTCCTGAGACAAAGGCAGGCAGATCGGTGTGGGCAGAAGACAGAGGAGCAGGTCAGGATCTGAAGGCTGGCAGGTTAGGGTAGGCAGGAGAGAGGACAGGAGAAAATGCTGGAGAGTCATGCGGTAAGGGCGAAAACCAAGAGCTGAGGTACTCCACTGATTGGTAAGGGTGACTGGTCCAACAGCACAGCTGAGTGGTAGCATGGGAAAGGGCCAGAGAGCAGGTGGGAGTGGAGCACTGATTACAGCAGCCCCCTGTCTCATGATAAGTTCACAGCAGATCTGTGACATTGTGTGTTTCTTTGTACATCAATGCCAGTTGGCACAGTATCTGCATGTGGATTGTAGTGGGCCAGACTGGCTCAAAAAGTCCAGGGCCAAATTTTTGTCCCAATCCACTGCTGGTTGTGCCGGTGTGCGTGGGTGTGAGAGAGAGACAGAAAGAGAGAGGGATAGAGAGGCTTGTGCTCCAGGTCCCTCTACTGGTGTTTGATGCAGAGCACACCCGCACACACACAAAAACACACACCCACTTCGTAATGTTTCATATTTTTTCTAGTATTTTTATCTTTAGACATCACCACATTGCTGCCCAAATCAAATTCAACTCACTCATGTAAGTGTACAGTCAATTTTGGGGCTGCTTGCGCGTACCTGAATTTCATCGTTCAGGTTTATGCTCCTTCTCGAGCACTGTGTTTCTCTCAAGTACACTGTCTGTAATTGCCATCCCTACAGACAAGGAAGTCACAGTCCAGACTGTTTTCCTTTGTGGTCCCTAGGTGGTGGAACAAACTTCCAAACACCATCAGAATGGGAACATCCCTCTCTATCTTCAAGAATCTCTTGAAGACCCTCCTCTTCCAAGGGCACCTCCTCCCTTAACCATTGCTCTCACCCCTCTTCACAAAAAAAACTGTCTGCACCTCTCCTTGTCTTCCTATCTTTCTATCTTTAACCCCATCTAGGGCGTCCTGCTGCACTGTAGGCACTAATGCTGTCCCTCAGCTGTAAGTCGCTGAGGATAAAAGCGTTTCCCAGATGATTAAATGTAAACGCTTGCACTGTACATGTTCTTTGTTGCATTGTCATTTCCAGCAAGGTAATAACATGTAGGATACTGATGAGGAGAAAAAGCACACGTGTGTGAGTGACAGGTAGTAGGGAGAAGGCACAGATGCACCAGTGGTACCAGAAGCAGCACATAAAACTGCAGTGTCCAAATAAACTCAACACTTAATCAGAGACATCATGACAGCATCCGCATATCAGAAATATCCTACATAAAGCTTTTATGTGTGTGTATGCATGCAAGCAAGCACTATGTGCAGAATCTATATCAATATATGTACAATCACCTATTTTAAAAATCTATTAAAATAGGTGTGATTGTGCATTAAAATCTTTTTTTTCCCCCTTCTGCCACAAGGGTCACAGTTCCCCTGTTCTTCCAAATGCCATGTATGTGTAAAGCTACAGCAGGGTTGGACTTGGTGTGAAAGTCTTTCTCTTTCTCAGGTCCCTTTTCATTTTTATAAATAAAAACACAGTAAAAGTTCCGAAACCGAAGTTTCAAATCGAGTAGAAAATTAAACAGAAGCACTTGAACGAAAAAGAGGAGCCATGTCTAACCCCATACGCCCGAGCACTCGGATCTACAGACCAGTCTCCTGTTCCTAAAACCCATTATGAAACCAGAGGTGACCTTGCTCTTCAATCTGGAGCAATCTTCCAATGTCGTCCAGTGTCTCTACAGCTTTCTGACTCCACTGACTCCTTTAAAACAGCTAAAGAGGTTGTTATTTAAACAATCATTTCCGATTATTGATTACTTCATTGATGCATGTCATTTTTGTATTAGTTGTCACCTGTTGTGTATTTGAGATTTTCGGATTATACACTTCATACCCTGTTACTTCCCTGCTCACATTTTATCGAAAAGCAAAGTAGATTTATGTGAGAAAGGTGCCACATAAGCGACATTCTTCATAATACTCCTTTCAAGGGCACTACATGAATGAAATGCAATAAATATCAATGAGAAATAAACTAAGCAATGGACCAGTTAACGACGTGAATTGGTATGGAAGGAAACTGAGCAAACACGGAGCTACGCCGTCGAGACCCCGTGAGCCGTTGTCGCGTCAAAACCCCCGCTTTCAGAGAGCGAAAGTGAAAGTCCGCACAGACAACGACACCGCCTGAGTGAATAGCACCCGGGACTCGAGCTGCAGTTCCGTTCATGAGCAAAACCACCGCCGGTCCTCTCCCCCTTGTCGCGGAGAAACACCGATTTCCCGCGAACCGCGTCGAGATAGAGCGCGGTGAAAATCCCGCGCACACGCGTGTGATGTCGGCGTAAATTACACCGACCGGTTACTCTTACAATAAGAGCATCGCGGAGGCGGAGGGGGGGGGGGGGCTGGCTCTTATTATGAAGAAGTCGCAGGAAATCCAATGTTTTCCGCTGACGTTCACCCGCGGCGTTATCTCTCATCAAGAATGCGTCGTCGGAGCGAGGCGAGGGCGACTCGGCTAGAGGGGATGGGAGAGCAGCTGCGGTGAGGGGCGAACGCTTCACTAACTCCCGGTAAGGTAAGTTACTTCCGTCCGCGTCCTCACGCCGTGGCTGGCCCGGCCGGAGACCGCTCGCCTACAGCGTCAAGTCCCCGCCGCCGTGGACCACCGGGGAATGATGGGGGGGGGGGGAAAACGACAAATGACTGTCTGACACCCGTGACAAACGTGACAAACAGTCGGGGGGTGTCTTGGAAAACCCGTTCCGAGCACCTGGATCCACAGGTGTCGCCAAATCAAGCGGCACTAAATATCATTTCAGAATTCGTATTCAGATTCAGAAATGTGTTAAGATCCACCGATTGCACTCGCGTTACAAACTTGTGGCGCGGCGCAAAGTGAAGACAGGCTCCCAGCATGAGGAGCTGTGAGTGGAGCACAGCAGTGCATGCAAAGTATTGATATGATCAGGAAAACCCCATGTGGTTTCTTAACGGCTGCTCTCCTTTTCTCTTTCCTCCCCCTGTTGTGTCTTGTAGAGTACCACTGCCCCCCCCCCCCCCCCTCTTGACTGTAGGTTTTGATTCGCACTCGTCTGCACCAGATACTTTCCACGATGCATGTTTTCACAGTCTTACAGTCTTGGTGCACAGGTATTAAGCAAACCCGAACAACAAAGTGGTTGATTAGAAACGAGCTGTGTACATTACAGACTGTAGCTCTATTGTCAAATCTCGTACGTTGCTTGTTTCTCTGCTTTTTAAATATTGCTTGTTAAATTAGTACATTGTTTTTATACCACACTACAACATGGACTGTGATTTTTGTTGTTTCATTTAGATTGGGAAAATCTAAACTTGGTGTTTTAACTGTGGTCTTTTGTTTCTGGGAGGATCTATCTATCTATCTATCTATCTATCTATCTATCTATCTATCTATCTATCTATCATCTATCTATCTATCTATCTATCTATCTATCTATCTATCTATCTATCTATCTATCTATCTATCTATCTATCTATCTATCTATCTATCTATCTATCTATCTATCTATCTATCTATCTATCTCTATACTTTCACAGTCAAAATGATTTGTATGTATTTTGTCTCTCAGAACATGAATTAAAAAGTTTTTATCAAAAATTATAAACATGAAAAGCAACTTTACGATTACGTTTTCGTCAGTGTGAGTGCAAATTTTATTTTTTATGAAAACAAATTTACTTTATGACTTTACTGTCAAAAATATGTCACAAATTTTGTGACATTGGGAGTGGGGATTTCCACACAATTTGATCCATTGTAGAGACTGTTCCTGCGATATGTTTGGCATTGGGAAGGGAAACTACCTACTGTCCGACTTACACATGCCATAAGCACGTCATTGTGTGTATCGGAGGAGGTCTGCAGCTTGTCGGATCTCGTTTACATAGCGACAGTTTTCTAGGATTTATGATGTGACAATAGCCGTTTGTGGGTGGGGTTTTGCGAAAGGTAGGCACACTGAACACCAGCACCTTGCTGGAGTGGTTCATCCGCACCAGGTGATTAAGGAAGGCTATACACAATTGATGGAGGCTGCTGCACGGTAATTAGATGTGTAGGTATGTGTGTGACATTCTTAAAGCACTGCATTTGTGTAGGACACAATTTTTTGTTCCTGTTCCATCCTTTTTTTGTTTGTTGTTTTGGTTAGGTTGCAATATCGATTGGCAAATGGTTTTGTATGTCTGTCAGAGGAGTTATTAGATCAGTTGGACTGGATTTAACCTAATACAGCTGGAGAAAGTGGCTTATTTTTATCAATTTCAACTTCAACTTCATTGAAAGTGCCAGTTCATTGCTATGTCAAGGTACTTTACAAGAGCAAGGAAACAACATTTACGACATAGTTACATAATAAACAACGCCTGTACTTAGCCCTTGCGTTGCCTGGGGTACGACTCCTAAGAAAACCTTGACAGGGAGAAACCTCAGGGTTAGAGACATAGGTAGGACCCTCGCCCAAGACGGCAGGCGGCCAGAAGCAAAACAGTCCACAGAGCTCTGTGCTTTGATGGTTTATAGTTTACTGTAGTAAACTGTAGTTTGAGACTTAAGTCTTGAGGCCAAATGAGTCCGCATTAGCAACAGTAGGTAGTGGGAATTGGTGAGGGGCAGAGTCCCGGATTCACCTTGACTTCTGTGGGGTCTGGGAGGGGATGAGGAGGCCCCCGGTCCCACATCTCAGTCCTGGGCGACAGAGGAATAAGAATAGGGAGGGGGAGGAGATGGAGGATAGAAGAAGAGAGAAAAGAGATGGATGTTCTAGCAGGCTGCTTGGTGTGTGAGTTTGGAGATGGGCTATCCTGCTTTCCAGATATTCTTTGAAAGCAGAGCTTTAACAACACTTAATGTTCTTTGACTTAAATCTGCTTTGACTGCAGCTTGAGTGACAGCAACATTGACGACACTGACTGCAACATTGATGCCAATTGGGATGTTGGGTCCTTGGAAGAAAACAGTCCGGTAATGGTATGGCTGGTAAATGCAATGTCAGGGTCGTGGCATGTTGTGGCCTGCAGAAACCATATTTTTCATGTCTGTCACCCTCGACACACCCACCTATCCATATGATCCATACTGGTTATCGGAGAATAACCCAACCATACTAGTGAGGTAAACACATTCTGTTCATCCTATACACGTAGCTCCCCTGATCCCCTGTCATCCAAATGAACTTTCCCATATTCATTCATTTCTTCAATCTCTATTATCTTATTAATTATGTAGTTATTTGCAGGTGGACCACCAGCTAAAATTATTTTCAAATTGACCACCAACTATGTATGTTTATCCAAGTAGGTGCAAATTTGCATTGAAGTAGAGACCTCGTAATTTTGTGATTCTGAAGAATTCATCCTAGGCTGCCAGGGCGGTGCTTATGTTATGACGTTTCATTCAGCTGTGGCGTTTTAAAGTAGTTTAGGTGAAGAGAAGGTCGGAGATTTGTATCCATTTTCAGTATGTTTGCTCCATGTTTAAGAATGCATAATCCATGTTAAGTTGAACTCAGCTGGACAGCAACATGACAACTGCACAATTTAAGAGGGTGCTAGTTGTTGTGAACAAAAGGTGGTCAAATGTAGAAAGAAATTAGGTGAACAACAGGCCCAACTGTCCGATCTAAAGAAAAGTCACCAGCCTGAAGCCAGAGGAAAAAGGGAGGAGGAGGCAGGTGATGTTCTCCTTTCAAGATACCACCTCCCTGGTGATTGGCCATTTGAGAGATGGAGAGGCCCAATCAGCAGCCTGGCCCGCCTACACAGGTGAGGAGCATTCAGGTTACCTGAAACACAGGAAAAAGGTAGGAGATGCACGGAGACAAAAACCACACTGCTTGGCATGTCACACTCCCACCCATATAAGACCAAACAATGTTTGGAATTAACTTACTCAAAGTCACTTAAATGTACGTGACAGGGCATCAGCCAGAGCATTCTCAGAACCCTTTTTGTGACTGATTACAAGTTTGTAGTTTTGAATAACCAGTTTTGAATAACACAAGACTTTGGTTGTGATTACGCATCCAAGAAAGAAATACGAGATGGTTGATGATAACCATCTTAAGATAACCTACCTAAAATGTTGTAGGGCGGACAACAATGCCAGGGCCTCCTTTTTGACAGCAGAATACCTACCTGTAAGTTGGTGTTTGTTGAACTTTCTTGAAAAGTAACTGACAGGATGAAAATCTGACTCACACAACACAGGAGTGCAACTCAACAGACTTTTTAAACTCTCAAATGATTGTTGACACTCACTGGACCAAATGAATGGTTTGTAGGGACTGGTCAGGACGGTCAGCGGAGCTGCTACAGAGGAGAGGTTTTGCCGAATCGGCAATAGTGGCCAGCCATCGCAAGAAAACACTGCTAACTATCTTCTGGTGCTAGGTATGGGAAACTGTTTTATTTTGCCCAAATGGTTTTCCCACTTGGGGGGTGTGTTCCTGGGGTTCAGGGTAAAATGCACTGTAACCTCTCCCTCAGGGAAGCACTCCTCTGATCCACTGGCTGTGGTCAGTGTGCTGTCTTCCTTCTCTGCAGAGCATTAATATTTGGTACATGTTCCAGTCTTGTTTTTTGATTTTCCCAGACAGATCAAGAATTTTTCCACAGCATAAGTCTCGTCCCCTATGGTGTAGCACTATATATAACTAACCCATCATCATCGTTGAGAAGGCTGTGTGTGAGTGAAGCCATGAGGGGGACAGTCGTCTGCACCTCTTCAGCGGGAGATGATCTGATCTGTTCTGAGGCAGTACTCTTTCATCCCAATATGACATTTTCTAGACTGCCGCCTGCAGTCAGGGCTTTTGATAATATAGCTTGTGTCGCTGAGTTTTTTTCTTGGCAACATAAGGACCAGAATAGCTCAGCAGGGCTGAAACCCAGTGATTTCTGTACAGCCTCACAGGCAGCAAACAAAGCAAACGGGACTCCATTGTCCCAGTCTTTCTGAGATTCATGGCAGTGCTTGTGCAACATACATTTCATTGTCTGGTGAAAGCTTTCAACTGCCTCCTTGCTTTCGGGACGATAAAGACTAAATGTTACATGGTCAATGCTTGAAGTTTGAAGTGCCTGGGCAAACACTTTGGATTTGAAATTAGTGCCTTGGTCTGACGGAATTACCCTTGGCCGACCGAACGCTGTGAAGGACTTGACTAAGGCCTTGGTGACAACTAGAGCCGTTATTCTCTGAAGTGGGATAGCTTCTGGGAACCTGGTGGAAGCACACAACACTGTTAATAGAAACTGGTTGCCAGCCCTAGTCTTGCGCAATGGCCCCACACACTCAACAATACCTTTCTCAAATGTAGAGGTAGAGGATTGTTGCCTGTGTTTGTCTTTTTTATTTTGCTGCATAGCTGCCAGTGGTTCAGTGAATATGGCAAAAGGGGACATTAATTTAATCCAAATTATAAAAGATTCTCCGTACTTCTCCGTTTTTACTCCAGAGTACAGAACCCTTGTGGTATTCTTGTAAATGGATCTCTCCAGACACTATTGTTGTAAAAAATGAAAACAAGCCCCTCCCTAATAAACTGATTAGTCCACATGTTATTTACTCTGCATTCATCCGCCTCGAATGCAAAGTATCTCCCGCTCACACGCCACTCCTACCACACAAATATGTAAAAGCCAGTAATTCATTTATCACACCACTTAAGACTCATTTAAATAACTGTAGGCCCGAATATAGAGAGAGAACAGGAGTGAACGCAAGAGAGAGTGACGGGTGCGAGTGAGAGACGGGTACGCCCAAACATGAGGTGCATTCAGGTACCATCAGAACTGAATGAAAAATCACAGCCAGGCTGGAAACTAGAGTCAGGTATTGACTGCCGGTGAAACTAGAGAGGAAAAACAAAAACAGGAGAGACCGCTTGCTACGCTGAGTTTTCTGACAAAACTCGGGAGAAGGTCGAGAGGGCCAGAAGGCTCACACCAAGCTGGTGGGATCGTCTGGCGCCGAGGTGCAGTCGCGGGCAGCCTCTTATGGGCAGGTACATGAGGCACAGCTGTGGATCTGGTTGGCCTCCAGCCCGGGCGTGCCACTGGAGGGCGGGGAGAGAAAACCAAAACACACAAACAAAGAGAACAGAGACAGAAAGAGAAGACCGGCACGAGCTACGGACCGTGACAGTATCTATCTGTTTGAACGTCTGTCTGTGTCTTTGCCTGTAGGCATGCTGGTCTACCTCTGTGTACGTCCGTGTGCACCTGGCACCGAGGCACTGATATGTAATCAAAGGGATGAAAAAAAGACACAAAAGGATGAAAAGGTTCTTGGCTTAAACTAGACATGTATTGATAAAGAAGGGATCTCATGGACTCAGTATTACATATCACCTGATACTTTTGATTTGCCAGTTCAGTTTGGCTCTCTCCCGCCTTGGCTCAGTGTGTTGGGTCTCCATAGCAATGCGCTCCTGTTGCCCGTGTAACAGCTGATACAGCTTGTGTCCTCACTCCACTCCGCTGGCAATTCTCGTGTAGAATCTCTTCTGGGTCTCAGAGCACGTTGTGCAGGACCACATCAGACGACCTCTCCGGTGGTCTGTTTGCGATCATTTGTGGACAGGCGCCGGACTAGGAGCCATGGAAGGGAGCGGGGTTTATCTGTCACCGGGCAGGATAGACCAAAACAAGGCCATGCAGTTAGTAGAGCAGGCACGCACGCACGTAAGTGAATCGCGCGTGTATTGCATTGTTAAGACCTCACAAACAAAAAAGAGCGATATCGCCTTTATAGAGTGGCTACATGATTGATGAGTTCAGATCCATGGATTGTTCCGATTTTTTTCGTCTGCCCGGCTGATCGATTTCACCATAGGCCACCAGTGGCTACTAACCTCACTCTTAGACATCAAGGAACCATGTCCAAGAATCAGCGAGCATCATATGTCTCCGTTAAAGTGACTGATTTTTATGACTCACTTTACAAAGACATGTTTCCAAACCTCCGGATGATGGCGCAAAAGATTCTGGCACTACGGGTGTGCTGGCTGTGGCGATCCTGGTTTGTTTTCCCCCCCTGTGGTCCTTTACTGCATGTCTCCCCCAACATCTGTATCCCCCTTTCCTCTCAGCTGCACTACAGTATCTTGTTAATGGCAAAACTGTCCAAGAACATCCTTAATAAAAAGACTCTGGAACTGCTTGGCTGGACATCAGCAACGCTTATCACAGATCCAAGTTAATTAACTGATACCTCATATCTATCTTGAAAATAAATAATATCAATAACAATAAAAGTAACTCCAGTCTTAATTGCACTGGCTAAATAGGGAGACCATCAACGCTTGAAAATGTAATCTACTGTGCTATGAAAAAATGCATTAGAAAAACATCTTGTACAGCTATTCAGGCTTTGCTACCAGCTGAAGGCCAAAACCTTTTATGTGATGGTGTTTACCTGCCATTTACATTATTTCACCATCTGCCTTCTGTCAAATTTTGGAACCCATTGCAGTCAAAAGGTTTTCCTACCCCATTATGGCACCTGAATCTTCTTATTCTGTCGTCAGTCCGTAGTCTTACTTGCCTTGCACTCAATGGTGTTGTTGGGGTCTGCTGCTGCCTATCTGTAGTGCACATAGGGTGAAGGCAGGATTTAGATACTCGACAGGTCACCAGTCGATTGCTTGTGCTTGTTCCGGGTTGTTTCAGTTGGAATGCTCTGTGGATAGACCTGTTGCAGCAGTTCTGTTTCAGTATGGAGGGACTCCTAATTGATGCATTACCGACTGTTGAGTAGGGGAGGGGGAGTTCTGGCAGTTGTGTGACTTGCAGTGTATTGAATAGCACCCATGTGCTGCTGCGCTTGATGAGCACTCACCCAAACTAGAATGTGTTGAGTCAGCTGCTCCGTGAGCCTCTGTCCCTCCCCAATGTGCTATTTATACACACCCAACCAGCCCCTGCACATACCAACAAATACACACTCTCTCTCTCACACACGCACATAGACACACATATGGTGCGCAGAGCTCAGAAGAGCTTGAAAGCGTCCTGTAAACAATAGTGCGGACGAACCGCGAAGGGAGGACCGCTTCAGCGGAGGGAGGGTCTGTGCTCTTGGACTGAGGGTGACTCAGTCTTTTCCCCAACACTGAGGGGTGGAGGATACAACAGGTGGGCTCAGAGTGCAGGACTCACTCGTAGTCCTGCATGCATGGGAGCAGCTGGATTTACACCAAAGCTCACAGGATTACTTTAGCATGCACAGGTAGGCTGAATTCAACTGTTGAACAGTGCATTTGTGTGACTGTGAAGTCAGGATTAGTCCATTTAAGGAATGGAGGAAAGGAAGTGTGCTGGATGTGAGGCTGAAAACAAGATGAGAAAAAGATTTTTTTTGTATAAACTCTTTATTACATTTTCACCAAAATTAGCAGCACACACATTGCTTCATAGTCTGTGAATGTACAATATTTACAGTACTTATTTGCTTTCAGTTTGAACAAATAACATTAAGCATTCTTGAAAATGACATTGGAGATTGTTCATGTAGTGAAAGTTTACACAGTGACATGGCACTAAAACTTATTTAAAAGTAGACCAGGTCTATAGTCACTCATGGCGCTAAGTAGCGCATCAGCCACTGGACATTCGTGCAAATCAGGTGAATGCTATGTGGCAAAATGGAAGATTTACTGGTGTTGCAAGTGACCGTAGTTTCATCTTTAATTGTGAAAAACAGCTTCCATCTCGACACCACGTTTCCCTCAGACTGCGCCAAACGACGTAGCGTGCATGTGATGTTAGGGCTACACATTTGCAACATAGTGGAACCAGTAAGCAAAATCATTAAGCGGGCGTGCAAACGGCCACAAGGAAGTGATTCATGGGGCAACGGTTCTGAAAAAGATTTGGTTCTTGAGGACCATCCCGAGTTACAATAGCCTTCGAGTGTATTAACGCATTTGACAACCATGCTTTGAGAGACGATGTGGCAATGCGCGGAAGGTGAACCCCAGACAATTTCCACTGTGGCTTGTGAATGGAATGTTTGCAGATGAGCTGGGTAACAGCGGGACACGACTCTCGGGAGACTGCAGGCCCTCCATTGAGGAAAAACCCTGTGCAGAAAAACTGAGCGAGAAAGACGGAATAGAAAAGTAAAAAAAATATGAAAAACCTGCAAAACACCTGGCATATTTTGCAGGTTGTTCCCTGACTGTTATAGAAACAGCAGTTATAGTTACACAGTGTAGAGCCATATCGTCATATCATAGTTAAATGGATAAACCACCTGTGGATCTATGTGTTGAAGTGTTGGATTGTTGGATTGGAGTGTCGCAGCATAAACCGAGTTTCAAGGTTCACTTTGTGAACTGTGACTGGCTCCACTTTGTGAGTCACCCGGCAGGAATGTTTGGTCACCGAGCAGAATAGGTTTATAATAGCTTGACACTGGATGCTGTTCGTTTCTGTGGACCAGGTTTAGTTATTAAGCCGCATCAGAGCGAGAGCCACAGAGATTCCAGCAAGTGGACAGCTGATAAGAGAGATGTGAGTGTATATAATGCTTTTATAAGGAGCTATGACAGAGATCTGTATTATCAAACAGCTCCTAACATGCATCGTCAGGCATGACTTATTTTCCCACCAAGATTTTTACTCATGATTATGGATTTATATATAGTTTTACTTTGACCAAACTTACGATTTCTATTATTGCACAATGTTGTTTTTCTGGGGGCTCAGCACAGGGAATTCTACTCAGAACACCAAAACTAAGAGTATTTAAGTACATAAGGAAGTCACGCTGGTTAACTGGTTTTGTGTGGAGAGGGTGAGTGAGTTGGGAGTGTGTGTGTGTGTGTGTGGAGGTGGGGGGGGGGGGGGGGGGGGCGGCAGTGGGAAGATCTTTTGGCTCTCTGTCAGCGAGATTCCCAGCAGTTGCTGTGCTCAGAGATTATTCCACAACAATGGCTGGATTATGAGAGCAAGAGCCCCAGCGGTCAGCAGATACAGTCATCCGCATGGTAACGTTTACCGTCTGTCGGCCCACAGCGCTTTCTGCAGCGTGCGATAGAGATCTGAGAGAGAGGTCTCCCGCATTTCCTTATTCGACTGCTGTGCTGCGGGCTCTCCAACCACATTTGTCTAACGTTGTTGTTTCCGGGGCCGCTGTCACTTTTGCCCCGCGGGGCTGGCGTTTGTTATGCTGTTTGTGTCTTGTGTGCCGTCGTTGCCCGTGGAGACTCTCAGGGGTTTTTATTTGTCTTTAAGGTGGAGGCTTATAGCCCATGTGCCTTTTAAGTGTGGACTCTACCCCTCTCACACGCTGCGTGCGCTCGACTTTCCTCAGGCTGTTTATGCGCTGAAGCGCTCTGTGCGCTGAAAACGCACCGGGTGGTGTCGGAGGTGGATCTGTTGGATCGATCGTTTGGTCGCGCTTCGCCTTCACAAGGTTACACCGGTGTTTCACTCGTCTTTTTCTGACCGTCGTTGTCCGTTTCTCCTTGCCTTTCTTTCATTTCCGGCTTTCGTCACCTGTAAACACAGGCATCCGAGGCATGCCCAGGCACTGCCCAGATATAGGTATGTGTCAGCGTTGCAAAGTGTCAAGCCCGGCTCTCTCTCTCTGGTTTTCCCGATTCTTTGTTTGGAGGGAGTGCAAACCATAAACCATTTTCAGCGGCACAAAACAAACACCACTCCGGTATAGATATAAGAAAGGAGAATTTCAAACAAGTAACGTTTTTCCCGCAGAGGAGGCTTTTTAATGTGACGGCAATGCTGCACAGAGGTGAGCAATGTACTGTGTTTAAAGAATTTCCACCCGCATGTCATTCATTTAGAAGTATTTGTAAGTGGGGGCAGGTCTCTTTCAGGTAGATATATGTAGAGGGAATCTTTATAGATCCCTTATTTAATTTGACTTATAATACCTGTTCTCAGATTCTGATTAACTAGTGTTCTTGTTTTTTATGTTAACTGACTAACTGCTTGCTTGCTCTCTCTCTCTCTCTTGGCACTCTTCGCGACCTTTTTCTCGCCCATTCAAAATCGGGGACATTTTCTGGGACAGTCTCATCCAGGGACAGGGTGGTCCGGGACGCCTGGTCACGCTAGTATACAAAGCTAAGTGGCAACCATGTGTTTTTTTTTTCCTAAGAAGGATACTTGAACTCCTCCTCCTAAGGGAGGGGCTCACCTCCCAGCCATTTCACATTTGACTGCAAACCATTACCATGCGAGCTGGAAGTCACTTTTTGACGAGGTTAGTCGGACCTTGTCATCTGCGAAAAACAAACAAACATGGGTTTAGGTTCAGTCTTGCCCCCAGGTGCAATCCCTGCCTCACAATTGGTTCAGTCACACCCACTGATAGACTTCCAGAGCCGGCCTGCCCAAAGCAGCCGCACCTCCAGAGAGGCGGTTCTGCAGCGAGCAACACAAGCAGCAGTATGACCCCGCCATAGTTGGAGCACACACATGCCAGTGTTCCACTCCAGAGGAGCTTTACCCATTCTTCTTCTAATGTTTTAGGGACCTGTGATGTGAAGTGAATTCGGCCACAGTAGACCGACCTCCAAATCCGGCTGTTTCCTCAGGGGTATTCTCATTGGAATGTCAGGGGGATTGAGGAGGTCCTCAAAATATTCCTCCGGCCACCCGACTACTCCCTCAGTTGCAGTCTCGTCTGATTCTTTTAGATTCAATCAGAGATGGGAGTTTCGCCTTTCTCAAATTCACACTCTCTATTCAGTCCCCTTGCTCAGTTTTGACACTTCCCTGTCCCTGGGCCTGCCTTGTCCCAACCCCCGTCTGCATTTCCTACGAGGAGCAGGGAGTAATTTTTAAAGGCAGACCCAACAGCCCTGATACCTTGCAGTTACAACAGCTGTCCACTTGAGATGCTGTTGTCCAAAACAAGCACCAACCAGGAAGAATAGACTGGAATAGAATATGTCTTTAGTCATGAAAAAAGCATGAAAAAGAAGCTACAGTTGCTGAAGAGACAGCAATTTCTACAATTCTCTTTCTCTCGCTGTCTCCTGGTCTCTCTCCCTTCACTCTTCTGCAGTACCGCAGCAACTCCCCACTCCTCTTCTCGCCCTTCCTCTCCCTCATCTCTCTTTAGCCAGTGGTTTTGCATTCTATGGCAATATGGCCTCGAATCCAGAGTTTTAGGGACATTGTCTCTGCGCTCTCCTAATAAGGGGTCTTAGAGCGATAAAGAGTGAGGAGCTCTGCACTGCATCTCTGTGTGAGTGCAGCAGGCGCAGATGGTGAACAGATTTGACTTTATTTGCCCTTGCGACAGTACGAAAGAGTCATATTAACGCATACATGAATCTTATTCCACCCTGACCAGCGAGTACCATGTGCAAAGGTGAGTGGACCTGGTCTTAATATTGTAGCGTCCCTTGGCACAAGATGAAGACACACTACTGTGGGCTGAAGCCAATGCCAAACCAACAAAAACTCCTGATATTCACAGCATATTGATCGTAACTGCTGCTCATATCAAAGGTACATACACGCACACGCACACTTGCTCCCGATCACCTTCCATTAGGGTTAGGTCCTACAATCCTCAGTTTGTGGATCGTAGGACCTAACCTTAATGGAAGGTACTACTACTCATTGTTTCTAGTAGTCTGGTACTGGCGGTATGATATTACGGACAAAGTCACCAAGTTTTCGCAGCAAAAACCGGTCATCACAGTGGTGTTCCTCAACGGTGATGGACAGGACCCAACTAAACGACATTTGCTGAGGGGAAAAATAAAGATTGAATCAATATGCGCTAAAATGGCTTCATGTGCCCAATTCACAGCGGGCAACTCTAATGGATCCGTTATTTGTTATTGTCTCACTGTGGCCGTGCTCTGTGCCGATTGGTCTGAGAAAGGTTGAACTTATTGGTTGAGGGCCGGGCTCAGTGTCACGCTAGATAGCAAAATACGTGATAAAATACGTGCATTTTATTGTGTAAAGACGTGCGTATTATCTGGGTTAATTGTTATGTAAAAACGCGAAAAGACATGCATATTTTAGGGATTAATTGTGCTAAATGGGCATATTTTACGAGCCAATGCATTTTGCATATGCTTTCCATTAGGGTCAGATCATTCTCGAGCCCCTCCCCTCCACGCCAAATCTTGACAGTCACCAGACCAGTGAAAAAAGAAGACCGACATGGAAAACCAGTGACTCTGAAACAGTGAAAATGAAAGACTGACACTGAAAAAACATGTACATAAACAAGATATCTGAGGATTTATTTTTAAGATTTAAAAATGATAATAAAATATTGTATTTTTTATGCCGGTGCTCCAAAAACTTTCAATGTCAGTTCTTATGTCAGTGTCAATACAACTTTCATCACATGGGCTGCAATTTATTTTTAATGCCAGCATTTTATTTTCAATGCCAAATCTTATTGCAAGTGATTTGGCTTGGACTTGCACCTTGAAATGAATGTCAGGTGAAAATGTGCTTTGAGTGCTCATCCAATTGGAGATGTGCGCTGTGCAGACCACACCCACAGATCCTGAACCTTTTCAAAACTACCTTACCCCCAGCCGGGGCCTCTTTTGGCAAGCGGTGCTCGCTGCGGAACCACAAGGGTGGAGCTGCACCAGAGTCAGCCCCACCCACCAGTTTCCACAACTTCCACAAGTACCCACAAGTTCCAACTGAAGTGCTGGGAGAGGAATTTCACTGAATCTAACTGCATTGATACGTAGGCCATTTGTCAAAGATGGTGCAGAGTACAGTCAGGGAATTGATTTAAATTGTATCGCATTCGTTTTTTGTTATCTGACGTAATTGAACCTGTAAAATATATGGACGTGTACGGATTCCTAGTCCGTTAACTGTTCAGATGGGATCATTGTGTATGCACATTTAGCAAAATCACAATTCAAACTACTATACAGGATGTTAGTCACCTCTGGCTCTCAGCATTACCGAGGGTTGATAGATGTGATAGGTGGACATTCTTTTCTCCATTCATTGAGATTATAGTGGGCAAGGATGTTCACGTATGAGGCAGGTGTCTAGTGTTCAGTTCCCTCCTCACGCGTTTTGAGTTTCATTTTGCTTTCAACAGCACAGCAGGACAGAAAGCATAGTGGGGCATAATGACCTGCTACGTGAGTAAAGGAAGAGAGAGGAGGTGGGGTGGAAGAGGAGGGAAAAAATGCATTAGGTCCACTGTTTTTTTCTGTATCATTTATTTATGTAATCTAGACTCATTTAATTCATATTACTAGTATAGTTTGTTTTATGTAAATTGATAATTTATTATATAATGTGTATGTTTGTGCCCATGCATGCATATGCCTCTGGAATCTTCCACCTGGTGAAGGAATGTGCTACATTTACACCACCAGAGTTGTGGGGAGAACATAAATACTTCAAATAATTCACAAAAGATGGATTTATCACCGCCTTATTTACGGCTGAGAAAGATAATGTAGCCTTGTTTACTTTCAGAGGGAAGAGAGAGATGAGTGTGGGTAAAGTGGATGCCACTTTGGAGAAGTATGTGAGGTTGCGGAGGCTGTGGTAGAATGACACCAGAGGTGGTGGGGCAGCTGAGAGGTTTATAAAGTTTAAAGATAAATGAGCGGGACCCGATGCAGACCCGGTTCATATCAAAAGAGTTCATCAGAGAGAGGAAGCCAGCAGAGCTTGGCCAGTCTAAGTGAATATTCATGCCACCATGGATGACAGAAAAGCATCAAATTCTACTGCAAAGCCCCCTATTTGCCCTGGTGGGCAGTAGATGACAGCTACTCTAACATGAACTGGGGCAGTCACCGGCGTGGTGTGGAATGAATTTCCACTCGATGGAGATCGGGAAACCTGTTCCATCCCCTTGCCCGGTCAGACGGGTGGTATGAGAGAAATCTGCTGGATGTAAAAGTGGGGTGTTCCACCGCTGGGGCTTGGCCTGGCCGGGGACTCCTACCCAGACACACACAGTCCACAGGTAGCCATCCCTGCAGTGGTGATGCCCCCAACTGTTCTTAGCATATATGTCTTCCTCCACTTGTGTAGCAAGTAACTTGTTTCATAGCTTAGAAAGAAACTATCATGTCTCTGCCCATATGAACAGGCTACATGCAAAGATTCCTTGTCAATTCACTACATGTGCAGGACATACCAGAGAGTTAAAATGCTTCCAACAACAGCAGCGGGGCAAACGGCTCTACTCTACGGATTTCCTCTGCATGAATGTCATTTTCTCCATGTCCTCCGCAGGCTGCAGCAGGGAAACGGTCAGTAGCCGCGTTGCTGTAGATGTCCAGCTCTGAGCGGCAGAACATGATCAAGCGCCTGGGCTCCAGCTCGGAGGACCGCTCTCGCTTCACTGCCGCCCTCTCCTGTCTGAAGCGTGCCAATGAAACAGGTGAGCAGGGAGCCCAGGTTATTGCATTAGGGCATTTTCAAAGGTCTTTTTTGTCCTTCTTACGATACAGTTTTGTCACCCTCGAGGTCATCACATTAAGTAATTACTAAGGTAGTCATAGGCATAGGCATCGCCACGTTGAATGTTGCTCTGTCTTCCTTGGTTTATCACAGCACCCACCATATAACATTTCAGATTGAATTCTAATGCATGTTGTACAGCTGTAGATATGTGGATTGTTGATTGATAATTATCTTAAGTTGCGTTTTTGAAGTAATTTTAAGTAACAGAGCTTCATTTTGTGTTGTGCGTAAACAGAATTTACATGAAATATATGTTTAGAAGGAAAAAATAGTGTCTTTCTGTGACCCTATGCTGCACCTCCTGCTATGTGATGCTGTGTCCCGCTGACGGAAGGAGATGACCCAGAGTCCTGCCCGGGCTCCTGCGTGGATGGGCCCCAGAATGACGGCAACGTCTTCTCTCCTGGTCAGCAGTCCTGCTGCTCCAGCAGTCCTCCCCACAGCCTGCAGCCCAGCAGCACCCATGCTCGCTCCATTTCCATATCTGTTGTTCCCTACTCACATGAGCAACGGGAGTCCACATCCACTGAGGAGATGAGCGACACCTTCTCCCCGGGGCACAGCACTCCTCCACCTGGCCAGGCCTCAAAGACGCACTCCGGCCTGCCCTCTCTCACCTTGCCCCTGCCCTCCCTCACCCCACCGCTGTCCTCCCGCAAACTGCTGCAGTTCCTGCCTCTGAGCAGAAGCAAGAGCCAGGAGTCCCAGCTCGCCAATCGCATCGTGGAGCCCGCTCCACACAGGTTGGTTGTCCTGATTCTGCTCTCAGTACAAGCTAGCGAAGTTGCTGGTTTAGGGATCTGTCCATATAAGAATAAAAAGAAAAGTGAAACAGACAATGTTTTAATGGACAATGCACACAAGAACACTGAGGCGTTGACTGTCAGGCATCACCACCAATTCTGTCAGTCAGCTCCAAGACCAGATTCACAGATCATGAGGCAGAGCTTCGGGCATTTCAATCTGAGGCGTCTGTCAGAGAGTTCTCTTTTTTCAAAATGTTAGAGAGAGGGTTGTTCGGATTTTATAGTTATAGCTGGTCGGAAGTTATAGCCGGTCTATGTCATATGTGGCCAAAAGGGATGCAAGTCTGTTCATGTGAATGGTGAGAAAGTTGAATTTTCTTTCACACTTAAACCTGCATTTGTGTTTATATATCTGGTATTTTCATTCTCATTTCCTCGTGCTTGCATCGAAATCAGATCTATGCATTTCAGTGTGTTGCTGAGTGAAAAAGCACATTTTATTTATATGTATGTTTTTGTAAATTTAGAAAGTACTAGTAGTAGATTTCTAAATTAAACAGTCAAGATGTCACATCTTTCAGCATTTGCAAGAAAAGCAAACCAGTGGCTGCCATTCAGCTCAACGGCTGTGGGAGCAGCAATGAGGACTCTGCGGCGCAGTCCCCGCGCCTGTCTGCCCCAGGCCTGGGCCCTGTCCCCACATTGGCCCCCTGTACAGGTCCCGTCAACCCCCCCCTGCTGGAGCGTGAGTCACTGCATGACCTTTTGTGGTTCTGCTTTTTCCCAAAGTGTTTTTTTTTTTTTTTTACAAACTATTTTTTCCTCGCTCCCCGCAGACGCCTCCATGCACCGGAGCTCCCCACAGACACGAAAGAGGGACATCGGCCTGGCTGTTACACATAGGTGAGTTAACGTCACCCCCACGCCTGGTTTGTCATGCCGCTTGCGGTTACTCCCCCTCTCCTGTCCGGGTTTTCCGTCTGTGTGTTAAAGAGGGACATCTGCCTGGAAGAAGTCCAGTTGCTTTTCTTTTCCTTACCTACATCTAATTTTGATTGCATCAAGTGCGGACAGGTGGAGTCTGCTCCACTCCACTTGAGACTGTTATTCAAGATTGTTATGCATCACTTGTAATTACAAGTACTTACAGTGAAACGATGCACCTGTGTTTGTTTCATCGAGAACAAAACATGTATGGAATATGAATATGTATATAAATGCAGAAAAATGCAAACTATATAGATATAAGGACCTTTTAATGAACTACACAGCAGTGGTACGGCGGTATAGGCACAGGGCAGTGTGTGTGTGTGTGTGTGTGTGTGTGCGTGTGTGTGTGTTTCCTGGAATCATTGAGACTTTTTTTTTTAGAAACCACAGTAATGTCAGCATGCTGTCACTTGTCACTGAACCGCTGTCCCACATGACGGTCTCCCAGTCATGTGCTGATTATGAGAGTTCCCACCAGCTACTTCCTTTAATTTTACAAAAGGAGAAGGGCATTGCACAACGAAACCTTTTTTGTGGTTTTTTTTTTTTTTTTTACAGCATCGATGTTCTAAAAAAAAACCAAACCCATTCATTGAAGTCTAACGAAAAGATTGAGCTCAGATTCAATCAGCGTCAGAACATTGTGTAATGTGATCCAATAGCAGACTTTCTTGTTATATTTGAGACGAGGTGGTCGATTTTTGGTGAATGAACTCTGCACGTTTGCACTAGTCCTGACCTCTGAACTTGTATCTTGACTTTACCTCATGTATGGGCTCCAAACGTTAAAATATGGTATTAAGAATGATCCTATTCTTTATTTCACTGTCCTCTAGGTTTTCAACCAAGTCCTGGCTCTCTCAAACATGCCAAGTGTGTCAAAAGAGTATGATGTTTGGTGTCAGGTGCAAACACTGCAAGTAAGTGATTGTGAATGTATACTACGCGTACATTGTGGCGCTGCTTTTGAGGCTCTCATTAGAACGCTTGATGTCCGCTTCTTCGTAGGTTAAAGTGTCACAACAGATGCACAAAAGACGCTCCCTCGTGCCGGATATCGTTCCTCACATGTAAGCAACACTCGGTGTCATACATTTCTGTGCCCTGCTCTTTTAAGCGAATTGACTTGCCAGGAATACGATAATCCAGGAAAATACCTTTACTGAAGCAATGTGTGCACAGGTCAGTATTAAAGAGGTGACTGGCGAGGCAAGTCAACGCTGCCAGTCACGGTTCAGTTATTGTAGAGAAAGCACCCCCTGGGCAGTCGACCTGCTACAACTATAGCCGCACACTCTCAAACAGTCCCTCCCTCTTCATAGAACCTCTCAGTAATCTTAATGCACCCCCCCCATCTATTTAATATGTGAAAAGCCCTGACTAACACCTCCTTAGTCACAGCAGGTCGTAGAGATTTGAATTTAAATGTCAACAGACTTAATGGCGAACACTTATTATTAGTGTTGTCTCAGTGCTGTCTGTGTCATTAAATAAAGATGACTGGAGCAACTGCCCAGCTGATGAAGGGTTTGCTTTTTGTCTAAATCAGGCTGTTGGAACCTCAAAATAATCTCTGACATTTTGGATTATGTACACAGTGTCTGTCTGTATCTATCATATCCTACTGTATAAATGTTACCGTATAAATTGTGAGACAGATTTGGGAAATTGTGAACCTACCCTTTCATTTTGCCACCCTATAACATCTGTGAATGGTTTCATTTGTAGTGCCGAGGATGCGAAGGGCTGAATCGGTGCCATCAGATATCAACAATCGTATAGATCACACACCGGTGATCCCACTGCAGTTTGGCACTTTACCAAAGGCAATAACCAAAAGGGCAAGTACAGCTTTCCTTTGTTCCTTTTGCTCATGCTTAAAAGTCTTGTGCTGTTTCCAAATGTATTCCAAATGTATTGTAAGGCATGTCAACAATAATAGTGTAGGAAGCTCCACAGTATGATACTTATTTCATTATTCAAGTATTAAAGAAGAAGAAGAAGACAAGGGAGACACTATTTATTAAATAAATAATTTAAACTCAAACAGAAGCTTCCAATGTCTTAAGCTTTCAGCTTTCATATTAAGTTTTAGAATTGTATATTAAAAAAAACAATATAAAGGCTCTGTAAAGGCCCATAAAGTATACCCTATGCCCCAGCTGATATGTATGTACATCAATGAACATGTACATCCTTTGTTGTTGCGTGGCCATCTATGATTTCAATTTCCTCGTCTCTCTCCTCTCCATGTGCGTTTTTTCTTTTGGATCATGGACTTTGCGGTTTTTCTGCTCCAGTTTTTGCCAAGCGTCCTATCTTTTCATGTTGTTACATGTCAGCGGTAACACCCAAGAATTCCATGTTAATACTGAAGCACTTTTGTTATCGCAATATCTCGATATTGCCAATATCCTCACATCCCAATAATAGACAGACAGATAATATATAATAATAGTATAATAGAAAATAGCTTACAAAAGTGTTGTGTGCGTGTGTGTGTGTGTTGCAGGAACCTAATTTCAGTCAGCTTGACTCCAGCAGCAACCCATCCTCAGCCACCTCCTCTGCCCCTTCCTCCCCGGCTCACCTCGAGCAGAGTAACCCCCCAAGTGTCAGCGCCACCCCGCCATCCAACTCCACCCCTCAGGGCTCCTGGAACAACTGTTTCCACTTCCCAGGTCAGCCGCCTGCAAATGGAGCATGCAAACCGCAGAATTTCCTTAAGTACAAAGTACATGAAGTATATGAAGCGCAGTATATGTGGTTGTATTTTCTCACCTAGTGTCGCAGATGTCCATGAAAAAGGTGCTTAATTGCATCTGATAAAGAAAATAATATCAATAATGGGTTGCTTGCATTGTTTGAGCTTGCAATCGGAGACTTTTTCACCGAATCACGTGGATATTAACCAGGCAGTGAACATCCAACAAAACAACATTGTGGTTGCATTTTGTAACGATTAGGGATCCCGGGATTGATCAGTCCTTGAGACTAAAAGTTTCCAACCAGTGCCCCTTGTGTTTAGTAACAGCTGTAGCATTTTTTAAATTGCTCAATTTCTGTTGATTTTCTGTTGATTTCTGACAGCTAACATCAAATTATGGTTCAATCTCTGCTCATAAAAGCAAGTGACTGCTAGTTTCTCAGGTCACTGCATTCATTACATTTCACTTTACTTGTTAACCCTCATCAGGCAGCTTTTATTACAATGTTTATTGCTTCTTCAGGGTGAAACTTGTTTCATTCAATTTTGGAAGAGAATATATTTTTGCCTCTAAAGAAGACTGAGAAATTGAGATAAAGATACATATTTAATGTATGCATTTTAGACACACTGATAATCTGTGTCTTAATTTTCTTTGAAGTCACAGTAATGAGTCAGTAAAACTTGCTCCTTAAAAGCATTAAAAGTGAATGAAATGGATCAATCTTTATCAATCTTAATCTTAAATCTTAACAAGCCATTGAACATCCAGTGACCTCTGTACTGAAAAAAATATCATTTTGTTAAGAATGCACTGAGCATTGTTGGATGCTAAGAATCCCCCCGGTAGTATTCTGAGGTTGTGTTTTCCTACAGATGTCCCTGCTTCCTCACATGCTGCTGTTCAACATTTTGGCAGCTCTCCTGAGCCTGGGTAAGACACAGCAGCACATATGAGCTCAGAGCACAATCTGTCACCAAGGAATGTCAGCATGTGCACATGTCTACATGGCAAAGATTTGTGTGTATAGCCAGTCCGTAAACGCTGTTAACACAATTTTCAATATCAATGGTCTGATAAGTGCATGACCTCGGTGGCTTTACAAATAATTGTTTGCAATTTTGTGTGATTTGTCCCAGGTCTTCACAGGAGGCAACTGCTGAGTCACAGTTAACGGAAATGGAGAAAGAAAGGGTGAGTGCTGGCAGTCATCTGCAGTGAGTTACCAAAAAGAGGAAGAGGAAGGTTTTACTCACATGCTTTGTCATCATCACTTGACAGAGCTGACGTTAGGTGACTGTTTCCAATCCAATAATTGGTTTTATAAACACTGTTCTAAAACATATTTTAACAGTAAATTGTAGACAGGACCAGAATGCAGCCATCCATCCACTATCTTTCCTGCTTATCACCCAATAGTGTTGTGGGGATCACCTGATGCCCATCTCCGATTCATGTAGGATGAGGATATGAAATTCACCGTACCCAGAAAAAACAGACAAAAGGAGAAAATACAAACTTTACACAGTCCCCCAGTCCCTTAGTCTCAGCAGGACTCATACCGGACTCATGTCCATGGTCTCTTCCATCTTTGTTTCAGGAGGTTGAGCTCGAGGATGAATACTCTGCTGAGGAGACGGCAGCAGGCCAGCAACTCAACAGGAAGAAGGCCAGTGAGGAGTGTGATGAGGACGGGTTGGAGGAGCTGCCATCCTCCATCTGTCGGCGGGAGGCCGTGGGTCGCTGGAGAGCCCCCATCTCCCGGAAGGCCAGTCAGACCAGCGTGTATCTGCAGGAGTGGGACATCCCATACGAGCAGCTGCAGCTGGGTGAGCTGATTGGCAAGGTGAGGATTCGGGTGTGGACAGATGCATTGGACCCCAGTGTGAAACCAGAACGTATCCAGCACACACAGCTGCCTGTCTTGACTGCAGGGCCGCTGGGGGAAAGTGCACAAGGGCCGCTGGCACGGCGAGGTGGCCATCCGCTTGGTGGAGATCGATGGCAACAATCAGGAGCATCTCAAGCTCTTTAAGAAGGAGGTGATGAACTACAGACAGACCCGGCATGAAAATGTGGTCCTGTTCATGGGTGCCTGCCTGGCTCCGCCTCATCTCGCCATCATCACCAGGTGCTGCTAAATGTCATATTATCAGCCGAGTTTCGTTCACAGATACCAACATTTAGTTATCTGTTGCAGCATATTGCTTTTATGAGCTTCAGTTTATGGGAAGGTTTTATGAGCTCCAGTTTTAGACCCAGTTGTGATCCCTAGAGAAGGCTTCTGCAGTATCTAGAAGGGGTTCTGTGATGGAAGAAAGTAAACCAGATGACTTTTTTGTCCAAGCTCCAGCAACTGTTCGCCAATCAGAGGCATCTCTGAAACTCTCTGTGTGTCACTGGAATTTGAACGTGTTGAGTCATTGCTATGAGAATGCAGTATGGCTAGTGATGGGTTTTCACTCTGATTCCAGTGAAAACTGATTCCCTTTCCATCTGCGTGATACACTGGAGAGGTTAGAATGCGGGAAGTCCTATGTTCTGGGAACAAGAACTATATATCATAGCCCATGTAGTACGCTGTTTTGACTTAAACTTAAATATGATCTTACAAACCAAATTTCATGTATTGTCTCCGCAGTTTCTGTAAGGGCCTGACTCTGTTCTCTGTTGTAAGAGAAAGAGGTCGCATGCTAGACATCAACACAACCAGACATATTGCACAGGATATCGTAAAGGTGAGAAATCCTTGAAACTGAGTCTATTCAAGAAGATTAAATATACTGTATGGTTTGAATATGAAAATGCATTTACATCACATTCACAACATATACAATGTATTGCAATCTACACTTTAAGAAAATTAATACGACTAGGTGATAATAAGTTTATAGGTATAAGTATAAAGTAAATAGTGTAAAATAAAGTAAGCCAAATAAGTGAATGATAGAACACAGCAACAACACACGTGCATAACTATACAGGTACCTTATTTTAATGAGAAAGTTGTTAGTAACTGCTCCTCCTGCAATCTTTGTGATGAGTTTTTCCTGTATTTATTTCAATAAATTCATTTCCTCTACAGGGCATGGGATATCTGCATGCCAAAGGCATCATTCACAAGGATCTGAAGTCCAAGAATGTGTTTTATGACACAAACAAGGCAGTCATTACGGACTTTGGTCTGTTTGGGATGTCTGGAGTGGTACAGGAAGGCAGGTAGGAGTGAATGCAGTGATACTTTGGATAACAGGGCTGACTGTCTGTAAACCAGCTTCTGTGTCTTTCAGCAAGTGTCTGCGTGTTTGTATGTGTTCAGGAGGAAGAATATGTTGCGAGTACCTCATGGATGGATCTACTACCTGGCTCCAGAGATAATTAAAGAAATGAGCCCTGAAGTTGATGAAGACCACTTGCCTTTCTCCGAAGCTGCTGACGTCTATGCCTTTGGGTATTTATGGATGTGGATTACAGTGACATACTGTGCTAAAGATTAATTTTAGCATGTAAGGGCATGACTGTGCTACCCCTGAGCCACAGTCATCCCCTGATGAACTGATCTCAGTCCAGACTCTGATAAGCAGTTTTAGGTCATGTTACCAGTTAAAGTGACTGAAAACTGTGGGGAGCAGCAGGGAGTAAGGAGAGCGGAGGATCAGGGGGTCAGTGGGAGTAGAAAAATATAGTGATATATAGTGTATATGTATGCCATTTCACCAGCTGTCACTTCTTCATTCTTTTTTCTACCTGGTGCTTGGTTCGGGCTAGCACTAACTGCATGTACAGGTGGACCATGGCCCATTGACCTTATAAAAATGGCTGATGTGTTAACTGATCAGAGGACACAAGGCCAAACTAGTTACTAGTTACTCAGTGATCGGTTTTTGACAAGCAAGGTAGCATCTAATTCTACTTCTGTCGTGCTCACCCCACATGAAACGTACCAGGGACATTGAAAGCGACAGTAAATCTGTTTTAATGTCAAAATGTAATCTTAAATCTCTCTTTTTTGTATGCTGTGTTATTTCCAGCACAATCTGGTATGAGCTGCAGGTGGGAGACTGGCCAATGACCAAGCATCCTGTGGAAGCCAAAATCTGGCTAATGGGCAGCTGTGAGGGCATCAAGAAGGTGATGGCTGGTGCCAACCTGGGCAAGGAGGTTATGGTGAGTCTTCACAATGGTCTAAAAAGATTCTATAAATCCTAATCAAGTTCCTGAAATGATATATATAAAATTTCAAATAACTGAAGGATCCTGCACCATGTATTCATCCCCCTGCCTCCATGTCAATAGGAGATCCTGTCTTCCTGTTGGAGCTCAGATGCAGAGAATAGACCAACTTTCACCCAGCTACCATCCATGCTGGAGCGACTGCCCAAGCTTAACCGCAGACTGTCACACCCGGGACACTTCTTCAAGACCGCTGAGTACCAAACATAAAGGAAAAGTCCAAGTCCATACCAAACCAGCCTACAACTTCATTCACGACAGTGTTCAAAAATGAAATGCATGTCATTTTGTTTAGTCTGCCACAGTCTACATGTTCATGCTATGTAAGCGGACGTGAAATCGAGCTAAAAGGCACTTTCACATAATCCAGCATAAAGAAAAATGTCATAAATAGGAATTCATAAACGAATGTGAATATTATGAAGTTGTCCTGCTGAGTATCAACTGCTTCGATTTCCTTGTCAAATGTGACCACTGTTTTTTTTAAGAGCTGGTTTTCTGAGCCTAATGACAGTCATCTAAGCCCCTTTCCCCTTTTAAATAACCTTAAAACCAGCATTTACAAGGGGCTTAACTAGATAAAAGGCATGTGAGAATGCATCCTGTGGCGTTCTTAACCGGATTGTTTTATACTGGACTAATAAGTAATCAACCAAGTTTCTACCAAACACTCCACCTCTTCCTCTGACCAACGTGAGCCCTATGCCAATGTCATTGCCGTTGTTGTCGTTTCACATGTGCTTATGAGCATGTGTAACCGAGTGTACCATGCCAAAGTACACCTCTTCCGACTGTGCCATGATAGGAAGTTGCACTTGCACAGTTGTACTCACACAAGCTATAATATAGAATCTGGACTTTAAGGGGCAAATGTGCTTGGGCACAGTACGATTGCATAGTGTAGTGCGCCCTTAAACACTTTAAGTGGTGTCCTTTCTCTTCTCACTGTGATTTTGTTTTTTTCTCCTAGTGCTAAATGATTTAAATATGTCTGTTCCTGTTGTGCCTGATCTGCAAAGTGTCCTTCCTTACTTTTCGGACTTCTGTCCAGGCCACTGTTTTCCTGTCTCCTCTTTCCTGCATTTGTTTTCCATTCATCGTGATTTGTTCTTTTTTCACTGTCAGTAGTGGCGTGGGCCAGAACATTAGCTCAAAGGCAATTAAGTTTTTTTTTTATCAAACAAATATGTCTTAAATTGAAGTTCCCATAAAGTACATTGCTGTCAATGTCCTCTTTAAAGGCAGACAGCTCACACTGACTGTACACAGCTTACAGCAGTTTGGCTGCCTGTCTTTTGTGTCTGTACCATAAGATTAGACTGGCCTACTGGTACTGGAGCTTTTTCTGCTGTTTTCTACCATCAGCAGTGTGCATGTAGATCATATTAACACTGTTAAAATGACCTCTCAGAATGTACCAATGATACATATATAATGATGTGATATGCAAGGTCAGTGTTGCCAACTTTTAGACTGTCACTATATTTAGCAACTATTCAAACCCCTCTAGCAGAATATTGTAGAGGAAAAACATTTCTAGGCTGATATAAAAGACAACAATAATCTGTCTGTAATTGCAAGGATTTATTACAGAATAACGTACTAATTAAAGTAAACAGCTAGCAAGCATCAATGATCTGTAAACAGAATTAGAACCCAGGTTTTCTGTATTCGGCCCAAAACGGTGTAGTCTTCTTAAAGACTGGACTCGACTAGAGTGTACGCAAACTCTAAGGTCCACATCTATACTATTGTTATCATTATTGATTTCCAAACTGATAGCAAGGCGGACAAAGTACATTCCAACACTGCAAATCAATATAGTCATCAAAAATCCTCATTTGACCGCACATATATCATTTAACAACTTTTAGTGACTTTTAGGACAGCCAAGAGTAAAATATATTTTTGGTCCTCAAAATCATATCTATTTGCACAAAACCTCTTGCTCGCTTGGGATAGTGGCACAAATATAACACCATAGTTCACACAGTGTGTGACATTTTCATGGTAACTAGCTTATATTAAACTACCATTAGATGAGGGTCTAGGTTCATTTATTTGTGTCTACACCAGCGATGTGACTCTTGGAATGGGTTGTGTTGTCAGTTGTGGCTAAATTCATGAAGAAATGTCAGGTATGGAAATGAGGAACAGCGATGACTTAAGGCCAAGCTAAGTATCTCCACCTGCCACTTCTCTATTGCTTGTGCTTTGCTGTTTAGCCAAATATAGCATTCAATACACACACTAAACTGACACGAATAACTTGTAAAAACGTCAACATGGTACTGTTCCATCCTGACATCTGCAAATAAGTATAAAGAAAACCATGAGAGTTAACTGACCCCATTGAAATTCAGATGACAATCTACACCGACCCCTGCCCTTCTGATGATTGGTTTAAATATCAGGCAGCTTCTTACACTGAAATCTGATGTCCTTTAGTTCAGTCTTTTACTCTTTTCTACTCTTTTTCTATTTCTATTGATGTCTGTGTCAGCTTGTGCCTTTCCTGTGCACACACTTGCAACACATTTCCTACAACACAAGATCTGACTACTTTGTAGTGTATGTTGGTACTGTGTTTCCTTAGTCTTGGGCACAGTGTATCATGAATATAATGTTTTAAAGCAGCACACTGGATCGCAGTCATATGACTGGTTGGCATCTATAGTGCTAGAGTCTATATTTGATGTACAGTGTTTCTGTTTGTACGAGGGTTTGAATTCCTGAGCAATTTTGGTGATTGTTTTCTCTCTCTTTTTGAGTGTGGGGAATTAATCTGTAGAGTATTTTTGTACAGATTGTTGACATAGTGTAATTTTATGAACTGGAACAGCTGAAGAATAAAGCTGATCACCAGTGTGTCGGTGTGCTTCTTTTATAATGATTTTCATGTTTTGTCAGTTCTATCAAATTATACAAATGAAAATTTCTTTTGGGAAATTTTCCCTATTCTAACTACATGTACAGTATATACAGTGTTATATGCCCACAAGGGATGCCTTGCCTTGGCTATTATGTGGTCATCACTTTCCTTGCTGTAGATCGTTTGAGTTCAAGGTAATTACATGTGACCATGACTACTATTGAATGATTCCCATTCAAGACCATTTTTTAGCAGTTTTATTTTGTCTCCACATTGAGGGCAATGACCTGCAACAGTCAGCCACAGGTCGCCTGATTCACTTCCTCCTCTGACCAGTCTCACGTATAGTTTATTTGGAAAGTTGCTTCATACCGTGTTTTCCAAGGCCTCTAAACACGCCATTGCGTAGCTGTGATAAGGCAAAGCAGTTTGTATGCCAAGACAGCTCCAAACAATATAAAATAAAACAAAAGAGAATAAAATGAATATCGTATGCCAATAACGTGAAATAATAAATAAAAAGATGTTAAGGCAGCAGTGTGTGTGTGTGTGTGTGTGTGTGTGTGTGGGAGGGAATGGCACCGCCCACTATGGGGAAGGCACTAACTGGAAATAAGGCTCATTGCCGCAGATATCCGCTAATTTTTGACCTCCGTCTGCTCTTCCCAAAACTGAGATCCAGCGCGACTTCACTCCTGGACCATGGCTTTCCATCAGAAGTCACCTTTTTACAACCCAGTAAGTGACTCCGACGGCAAGGCAACCCGACAACATAAATGTACCATCAAGGTCTAATTTAAGAGAGAACTCTTAAGAGAACTCTGTTCGATTCACATTACACATGTTGTTTTTTCACTGAGTGCGTGTGTGTGTGTGTGCGCGCGCGCGCGAGGGGTGGGCGAGTGCATAGTCTGCGTGGATGTATACATCCATGATAGTCTGACATAGCATATTACCGGGACATGGCATATGTCACAGGTCCGGCATGTTCCCCGAGTCCGTTGACTTTACGGCAATAGACAGCGAGGAGCAACTTCCGGCTTTCGAAATGATCTGTTATGTACACTCTGTGGTTGTGCTGACCAGTCTGGAAGTGAGAGTAAAAACAAGAAAAATGGGCAGTAAACTGACTGAACTTCAAAAAGCACACTTCTATAAAATGCTGAGACGCTTCCCATTCATTTAATATTAGTTGAGTTATATCAATTTACCTACTAATAGTGGAAATCACTGGAGAAAACCTGTTACGCTCTTAAATTTTATCATCTGGTGACCAGCTCTGGATCAAGTATAAAAATGGACTCTTTAGACATTTCAATCTATAGGTGGTAACTCCTCCCATTATTGTTTTGTAAGCACGATAACAACAATATCAAATGTGTTTATCATACATTATGTGATGTGCAATGTTGTACATCTGGGAGGGTGCACCATGGTTTGGAATCTGTTAACCTTATTAAGACCTTATTAAGCTGTACAAATTGTATATATGTTTATGATTGATGGCCCAATGGCACAAGGTACAGTTTACCATCTGATCCTGTGATTTATGAATCTGTAAAAAGAGTTGCATCGTCAATATGGTCCTGCACAGATTTTGTGCCATTTAGTCACATGGTCTGGAAGCAATTGAGATAAAATGTCATGCTGTCATTTGCATAAAAGAGCAAATGACAGGTAGACGCTTCATTAAAATGGAAAATAAGCACTGATTCTGAGTCATTTGGTCACATGGAATGAAAGCTAATGAGCTAAAATACTTGTTTTTACAGTAAAAAACAAAAGCTATGTGCTTCATTAAAGTAGAAAGAACAGAATTGTGTCTTTTTCTTTGTCATACTATGACCATGAAGCGGAAAAATGTTGACGTAGAAGAACTCTTTTTCGGAGGAAGAAGAGGTGCTTGCTTTTCCAGTTTACTATTGGCAGCTATCATGGATGCCATTGAGAGGTTTGCCAAGGAAGTGTAATGTAACAGGAGATAGCACATAGTTAGCACCAGCAGACCCCTTGACACCATTGGGTACGAAATGGGTAAAGATATATATTTAGATGAAAAATGAATGAATGAATGAGCATATCCATGGCTGAGTCAATAGCATATACATGGCGCAGCTATTTTGTGCCACCATCTTTATTACAGGCCCTGGTAAGGGACAAAAGCCTTTTCTTGCAGTTTGTCTTTTTTCAAGATAATATAAAATAAAATAAACTTTAGTTATATAGGTAGTCATATAAATACTGTTACAGCATATGTTCTTCTTTGAGAGAAGTAGGCGGCAGGGTAAGTGAATTGAACATTGAAATGTTCAATAAAAAATGATCAAACGTTGGAGTGATGGTAGATGATACCAGAATTTTATCTCAAACACAGTTTTCTTTTTTGCGCGTTGAATTTGGCTCTCATGCAAACAATAAGAGGCAATGCCAAAATGGCATTTTTAAACAGTTTTTCACTTAAGGCCCCTGAATGCGACCGTGGTGAAGACATCGCTTTTGACCCGCTGCGCGGTAGCATCCTGGGGCCTTTATGGAGCTAATGAGTCATTTTTTAAAACATCATTACCATGTGGAATTTGTATATTTTCAGACTTTTGTTTAAATAACTGAATTTTTGTCAGCTGTATGAAATCTGCCTTTACAGACTAACAGGTGCTGTTTGTCAGGTGACTGACTGAAACATGACTTGGTCAGTCATGTTTCCACGAGCCAATTAGTTCAGTGAGGTAGAGGATGGTTCTTGGTATCGGTGATGATTCTTGGTGCAAAAAGATCCAGCTCATTCTGTCCAGAAATGGAGCCCAAACATTCAAATGTGCTTAAGCAGGGATCAGATGTTCATGTTTCATTTAATGTGGCTATGTTCTTCATTTTGCAAGGGTGTAATTCTTCAGAAAGAAAATGACAGCAATCACTTGACTCTTGATAGCAATCCTTTCTCATTTTGCAGGAACACTTTAAATCAAGTACAAAATCTAGTATAGGTGGTATAAGAGCAGTTTCAATGAAATGCAGTTATTCACCACTGATGTTTTGTCCTCCCTAGAGAATCCCTTTCACTGGAGCAGTCTATGGGGGTCTGAAAGAGGGGGAGTCCATCCGCGTCAGTGGACGAGTTCTACCTGGAGCAGATAGGTCTTTAATTGTCATTTTTATCATTGTCATATTGTCAAAATGTTGTCATCTTTCTTCTCATGCATTCAAACAAGTGGTGACATAAAAGTCACATGTATTTGAGAAGACACTGAATTCCAACAACACAAAAAATGATCAATAATACATAATAATATGTTCATTATTTTCATACATTATTATAACTATTGGGGTCAAAGCAACAAGTTTGTGAGAACCCCAATGTAACTCTACTGTGTCTTTTTATTATCATTATTCTAAGCAATAGTAAATCGCTTTTGATGGGGAATGTGCATGCTCAAAAACCCGCCATTTTTAGCCTGCACATTGGGACTGTCCAAAAATGACACATTTTACATCTTAGTATAGAACAGGTACACAAATAATCCTTTTGGAGCCATGCCCTAAACCCAACAGGAAGTGTTGTACATCTGGGATGGTGCACCATGGTTTGGAGTCTGTTGACCTTATTAAGACCTTATTAAGCTGTACAAATTGTATATATGTTTATGATTGATGGCCCAATGGCACAAGGTACAGTTTACCATCTGATCCTGTGTTTTATGAATCTGTAAGAAGAGTTGTATCGTCAATATGGTCCTGCACAGATTTTGTGCCATTTAGTCACATGGTCTGGAAGCTATTGAGATAAAATGTCATGCCGTCATTTGCATAAAAGAACAAATAACAGGCAGACGCTTCATTAAAATGGAAAATAAGCACTGATTCTGAGTCATTAGGTCACATGGAATGAAAGCTACTGAGCTAAAATACTTATTTTTACAGCAAAAAAACAAAAACTATGTGCTTCATTAGAATAGAAAGAACAGAGTTGTGTCTTGTTCTTTGTCATACTGTGACCATGAAGCGTAGAAATGTTGAAGCGGAAGAACTCTTTTTCGGAGAAAGAAGAGGTGCTTGCTTTTCCAGTTTACTATTGGCAGCTATCATGGATGCCTTTGATGAGAGGCTTGCCAAGGAAGTATAATATAGCAGCCAATAGCCGCACATAGTTAGCACCAGCAGACCCCTTGACACCATTGGATATGAAATGGGTAAAGATACATATTTAGATGAAAAATGAATGAATGAATGAGCATATACAGTACATGACTGCTGAGTCAATAGCATATACATGGCAACCCAACAGGAAGTCAACCATTTTGATTTGATATTTTTACTTTTTGAAGAAGCTGCTCCGAGGGCTTTTGCCTGGCTTTTGACTTCAAATTAGGTAGAAATCATCTAGAGATCATGGTGAGCAAAACCTGTAAAAAGAATTTCTGTAGGTCAAAGGACGTGGCTGCTGGGATCGGTGAATTTTCACATCATTTCAGTTTGAAGAGCTTTCAAATTTGCTGGCTGGCCTGAGTCAGCTTACATGTACTAATAGTATACAAAGTTGATCCCATCAACTTCATTCCGCTTGTAATACATGCAGAATAAGTTGATGAAGCTACATTATGAATGCTGCGAAGCCACCACCAATGGCATCCATGTGGTGGGCACAAATAGCAATTCCTTGCCTCATATTATGGTTGGCTTTTTGATGGCTTTAAGGAACTCTTATCATCATGAAAATTAATACATTAATTACAAAACTATGTACTATGAGGGTGGAGGAGCTGGGTTGTGCCCAGGCAGGCCTGGGCCTACACGAACACACACACACAAAACTGAACTTAATTTGTTTTAAGTGCCAGCTCATAATAAACGTTATCTGGAGGCACTTTACAGACGTGAGCTACAACATGTACAGAGTAGTGACAAAGAAAAGAAAACACCCCCTGCCCTTAGACCCTCGCTCAGAAGAAAAATCTTGACAGGGAAAAAAAATGGAAGGAACCTCAGGGCAAGAGGCAGAGGAGGGGATCCTCACCCAGGACGGATAGGTGGGCAGAGGCCAGACAGTATACAGAGATCTGTGGATTGATGGCTAACAATTTAGATTGTATCTAGAGGCCAAATGAGTCCACTGGAGAGGGGTGTGCATGGCCCTGGGCATTACCAGCCTTTCCAAGGAGGGTTTTTAACCTACTCCTGAGGGTAGAGGGTGTCTGCCTCCTCGACTGAGGACGAGAGGACCTTGGTAGCTGAGATACTTGGAGCCACAAGTAGGCCTTGAAAGAACCGACTGTCCCAGTGGGGTAGTAGGGTTTTATCAGGTCTGAAATATAAGAGGGTGCCTTGTGTCTATAATCTCTCCCCAAAATGCTTCCTGCAAACTAAAAAGGAACATGAACAGTTCCCCTCATTGGTTCCCTTTTCATCCAGGCCATCAGACATACATAGTAATTCCACTGTCCTCAAATGATCTTCATTGTGCATGGCATAAGCATAGCATTCTCCTTATAAAGTAAACAATTATTTAAGGAAAGGTTGGAGAAGGGAGCAAACTAGCAAAATAGCAAAAGCACATAGAAGGCAAAATACCCTGTGTTTCTGTTCAGAGTCCTGGCATGTTCTCAGCTTCCTCTAGAAAGGAAACAGATGTGGTTCTTACAAGTACAATAACAATGCAAATGTAAAAAAAAAAAAGTGTCCTGGGCTTAATGAAAACAGAAATAACTTTGACATCTCACCTCCACAACCTCGATGACTGTGTGGAACAATGCTGCTTTGAACAATTCCTGATGTTTCCAAAGACAAATTCTGAATGCCTGAACTTTTTTAATGGATGTACAGTATCTTAATGACCTCAGTTTTACATGAGATATTGAAAATACAGTACAAATAGCACCAATAGTGGCTACAATCAGGATTGCAATAATACCACCGTTCCACAGTGGCATAGGTCAACAGAGAAAAGTCTAATTATGTAAATTTTGACTTTTGATTTCTCCAGGTTTCATGTCAATTTGCAGCTTGGGTCCCACGGCAATGCAGACGTTGCTCTTCACTTCAACCCAAGATATGACAGTCATTGTCCCTATGTGGTTGCCAACACCTTCCAGCATGGCCAGTGGGGAACTGAAGAGAGGAAGCAGTGTCCTCAAATCCCCACTGGCTCCACCTTCATCCTACTCATCACTGCCTCCCGCTCCTCCTACCAGGTGTGAAGGACCAGCGATCTGCTGAGCTTAGACAGAATAACATTCCTTTATATATGAAGAATTTTTTATCACCAAGTTCTTTGTCATCTAGTTATCACATGCAAGATCTTGTAAACGACAATCAGACTTCATGAATGAGTAGAATTGTAAAAAGCAGAGACATTTTGACATATAAACTTTAAAATGTCCCGTCAGGTTGTTATCTTCATAGCACATGTATGTGATAATGTTTAGGAATCATACTCATACTGTCCCTCTCCAGCTGGCTGTCAATGGATGCCAGTTCATGGACTTCAGACATCGTATCCCATTTCAGCAAGTGGACACCATCTCAGTAGGAGGAAGCGTAGAAATTACGTCCATTGAGTTTCAGAACTCTGCGGTGAGGATGCTGGGGAATTAATGTGTAATGACATTTGAAATTGACTACATGGTCTTACATGGTGCTCATAAATCAAAGTGATTGAATTTACAGTGGTTTCCTTTTATGTTTATATCCTTGGACAGCTGGCATTTCCAAGTCAGCCCATGTTTCCTTCACATGGGGGCTTCCCAAACCTTCCTACCTGCCCAGGTTTCCCAGCGCAGCCTGGATTCCCAGCACAGCCAGGTTTCCCACCGTTGCCAGGATTCCCTTCTCAGCCCGGATTCCCTTCACAGCCTGGATTTCCTCCTGCAATTCCTGTAAGTAGTGGAAGGGTGGAGGCTCTATAGAAATTTTCCCGACCTTCTGGCACTTCACACAAATTGTAAGAAAAGCAAAGTTCCTTTGTATCATTTAAGGAGCGTGGAGTGGCCAAGTGCTTGATAAAATGGACTGCTAACGGTGCTCTGCACACTTAGGTGTGACTCCCATCGTCATTGCTGGGTTAGGGTTACTACTTTTATGTGATCGCTCATTGCTCATTTGAATACAAGTGGTCTATCACACACAAAAATGCTTCTTGTAACATGAAAAACATCCGTACGCTGTGAACCATAGTGCTCTCTGGCTGCAGCACATTTGTTGCGGGCGTAATGAAAGTGACTCATTTGTGTTTGCACAGGCTGTCCCATACAGCAGCATCATCAGTGGTGGACTCACCGCTGGCAGGACCATCGTCATCCAGGGGACTGTTCATCCCACTGCCTCAAGGTCCGGCCTTTGTCTTTTGTTGCTGGAAGTTGCTTACAAACCAACATTAATGGAGCATCTCAAGACCAATCACTGAGTACATAGAGAGGTTGTGTTGGTAGATAATAAGGCAACGTAGTTATGACTATGTGCACTGATACATTGCATCGTAGCAGCCGAGACATGTACAAGGCAGAGTTTGTCTGATGGAACCTTTTTAAGTTACAAGCATTCAAGACTATGTTGATGAAACATAAACACAGATAAAAGAAATTGAAACTCATGCCGGGAATTAATATAGGTTACAGTTTGCATTTGTTTACTAAAAATTGAATATTAAACTCCATGTGTGGTGAACTAAGTGACCTTCAGTTTACCCTGTCTGCGGTAACTGTAGTCTTCCATGAAGGCTTTAGTTTAACTAAACAACACAAGTGCGCCAGTGCATATTGTCCTCACTTTCCTCATTCTTTTCTCTCAGGTTTCATGTAAACCTTGTCCATCCTTCTGGCATTGCTCTGCATTACAACCCACGTTTCCCTGAGAACATGGTGGTTCGAAATTCCAAGCAGAACGACAGATGGGGCAGCGAGGAGCGGAACGGAGGGATGCCGCTGCACCGTGGTCAAGCTTTCACGGTAATACCGTGGAGCCATCCATCCAGCCAGACAGCCAAACCACTGACAGACGAACTATGAAACAAGTGCAGTCCATTCATTAAACGCGTTGATAAACGCAATATCATAAAATCAAATTCATGAATAAGATTATGTCCCTTTTTTTACTATCCGCAAAATGTGTCATTTTAAAGGGCAATTCTTTTTTTTTTCCCCAGTTGACCATCTGTTGTGAGAATCAAGCCTTCCGGATTCTGGTCAATGGCTCTCAAGCGCATGTTTTCAGGCATCGCTTCACTCCCATCCAACACATCACCATGCTGGAGATCGCCGGTGATCTCAGCCTGACGTCTGTGATCGTGTAGTAATCGAGGACCACGACCATGTTACACACATATGCCCTTCAACCGCAGCCACTGCATTTCTATAGTGAATTCATTCCAGTTGATTACTCTTTGCTGCATGTCGCGTATCCCTTCTGCTTATTCACCAGACATAATCACTCTGTGTTGCGTCATCGTCGATGACAGTAACTTTAAAACGATCAGTCTCACAAACTTACTGCAGTCATTCCCTCTTTCCTGTCTAAACTTTCGTGGTTTGGTAAACGCCGAACACATGTTGTGATTGTATTTCTCTCTGTTGGAAAACACACTTGTCAAGAAATGTGAGCGTGCAGTGCATCGAGCTGTTTGACTGTTAATGGTAAACATATGCTTGCAAATTTCACGAACGTAATGTTCATTAAAAAGTGACAAGATTTTGCAGTCACGGCATATCAGAATTTTTACTCAATAAATGAATTTTTCAAAGCACTTTTGCTCTCATGTGAACAATTGGAGTCTCCATGCTGTCTCAATGCACTTTGTGTATTTTTGGATTTTTGTCTTAATAACTGACAGCTGACTGACTGTTGACAGCTGTTTGAAGTCTGTCTTTTTTCCGCCAAGAGTCTCTGTCTGTCAGGTCAGTGACCTGCTTGGTCAATTAGTGAAGCTACCTGTGACTGTTCCACTTGCCAATTAGCTCAGTGAGGTAGAAGAAGGTTCTCGGCGTTTAAGAATATGGCTTTGAGTCTCAGCATGCGCAATATGAAAAATCCATATGAAAAATCTACCCACAGTTTTCGAAAAGGTCCAGTCCCCTGCCCAATGTCCTCAACTGGAAACACCAGACAGTAGGCCTGATAGTGGAGCTACAGCAATTCATAACAAATCAAACATATGTGCTACAGCCTTTCATTTTGCTCAAAATTGCTCAGCCCTGACCATTGCTGTGCGGATCTAGACTTTATAAAGGGAGATACATGTAGTGTTGATCTGAAGCACAATTATGAAGATACAGAATGAAGTCTAACTTATGGTCTACATCGAGGGGCCCACACACTTTCACTCTTTCACCCTCACACGGAGGGACAATTGATGATGATAGTGGGAGAAAACAGGAGAACTGAGAAAATGCATGCAAACTCCACAATCTTGCTGAGGCAACTACTAATACTGTGACATCGATTGTAGCATAATAGTAATAGTACTAGTAATACTAATAGTAATAGTAATAATACTACTAGTGAGTGGTGGGCCGTCAGGGCCTGCAAGGCCTTCTCTATTGACCTAACATAACCAGAAATCATGATCATATTTACGATAAAAGTCAAGTTCCTGTTTAATCTATTTTTACCTATATGTCATATTATATCCCAGTGTTGTATTTCTAGGTTAGAGTTTTTACTCTATCAGAATTCAGCTTGCTTATGTTGCCAGGTTGAGTGAAATCTGTCCGAGGCCTCCAGAATCACAGTGCGTCTGTGCACTGTGAACAGGCACATATAGTTGATAGATACTCACTTGTGAGAGTCGGCCGCGCTATGCAGATCAACAAAGCCACACCAGAGCCACACCCCACAATGGCTGAAGGAGAGGGAAACGTAGATTTGGTTGCAGATATACTCCCAAGGCCATCTTCAAGACGGACCTTTCAGGAGAAGCTAGCTCTCTGGAGACGAGGTCGGCCAACCCCCAAGCTAGCTAATCTGTCCCAGGCAAGGGAAGGGTTTGACCGCCACTTCCATTAAAGTAACTACGAGCGGCAGCCCTGGCTCACAGTTTCTGAGGGGCGCTGCAAATTGCTCTGCTGGGAATGCCTTTCGTTTGCAAACTGTATATTTATTTTAGCAGTTGATCTGTGTGGCATTGCAGTGAAGTCTCATGAAAAACACAACTGGTTTGTCAGGAACACAGAATTGCTTTGTTTTCTTTTCTTGCAAAAACTGGAAAATTCTATTCCAGCCTTGTTAGATCTATTAAACACATTTTGATGGATATCAGGATATAAAGTAAACAAAGATACATTTTCATTAATGTTACTTAACTTTGAAGAAAAAAATACTACTGGAAACTCTTTCCAATTCAAAAAGGTAGATGGTTTTACATATCTGGGAATTAAAGATAGGACCTTGTATAAGAGACCTTGTTAGGGTTAACTACAGCCCTATTATAGACAATTTCTTCCTCTATAAACAGATGGAATTTCTTACCCTTATCGTTATAGCAAGAATTATTGCTCTTAAATAATGCCCAAACTTCTCTGTTTGTTTCAGAATATCCCATTGCCAGTTCCTGTTGATTTATTTCCACTCCTAAAGAAAATCGTGATATGTTTTTTGTGTAATAATAGATGACAGACATTACTTTTCTTACTCTTGTACCTACCATATGATAGAGGAGGCCTCAAGTGCCCCAATCCATTCTGGTATCATCGGGCAGCTCAGCTGAGGACCATCATGCATTATTTTACTGATAAATCCCTCCTACCTTGGATGAATATTGATATCCCTCCCTCTCTCCTTCGGGACCTATACTTAGCAAAAGTTGAAATGTTGAAAAAAAAGAAAAAGATCCTCTAGTCGATGAGAATGAGCAAACTAATGCAACCAGTCTGCAGTGGTTGAGGAAATCATTTGTGATTTTGATGAGGGCTGTTTCAGTGCTATGGTGTGGCTGGTAGGCCGACATCATCTTATACATTTGTGTCAAGTGTTTCAAGTAATGACTTTGTCACACATGCTGGCAAGGGCACAGCAAATGGGAACAATGTCGTCTAAAACGGTTACAACTACGCCCTCATCAGGCAGAACCACATGGAGGTGCTACTGCCTCAAACCCCATCTCTACCAGGGACATTTGTGCTCCACAACACCACACTGTAAACCCGAAAGTTCTTTCTATGCAGTTTGAGTGAATACCACTTCAAGAAAATTAATTTTGCATCAGTCAAAGAATATGAAGAGTTTCTGAGGCAGTCATGGGGTGCATTCATTTTTGCACATGTAAACGCAGTTAAACTATCAGGTTTTACCTGAGGGCACAGCCATGCTGCGATTGGCTCTGGGCTAAGGACAAGTCTGTGCTTGTCCTTGGGGAAAGCTGTTGCCATTTGTGTAATTTCTTTTCAAATGCTGCTTTTCAAATTTAAGAGCATTGTGCTACTCATATATTCACCACATCACCACAAACTTGTAAAAGAAATTGTATCTTCTCAAAATCTCAAAATCAAAAAAGCAAAGTCTTAATATCCTGTACACTCCTTTTTTTCAATGTATGTCTGGATATTGATAGTTGGTGTGAAATGCTTGACATTTGAGTTGCCTGTATAATTGTTTATTGGGACATGGTGATCTTTCTTGTACACAGGTAACCGTGTTCAGATGAATTTGCATTAAAAGCATGAAAGACCTTGTTTGTAGCATGACAAAATGTAATGAACTTGTAGGTGTTTCTACTACTCTATACAGACACACTATGTTCAATTTTTCATAGATCATTTTAGTTTTAGTTATTTGAGATTTTCACAACATGATTGGGAATCTTAACGCTGCCACTCCGACCTTGAACTCTATTACACAGACTCGACGACGCCAGCACAAAATGCTAGTGCGTGTACCTGGGATAGTCAGGCTTTCTTGTACAACAAGAGGATATAGAAATGAGTTCAATAACTTACACCATTCAAGGCAATCACTTGACAAAAATGGTGTTACAATCAATTTATAGTGTGTATAATTGACGTAACATTTGGATGGATCAGACTCAAATCTAGGTTTGACTCCGTCTGTGAATGCATGTACTCTAACCCTAACCCTAACCCTTTAGTCTGATTGGGGACTGTGAATTGCCTTTAGGTATGAGTGTGAGAATGACTAGTGTGTGTGTGTGTGTGTGTGTGTGCACAGGGCACACTGTGATGACTATGTGCCCAGGGTGTATTACAAGCCATCTTCCTATGTATGCTGCATTAGGGCCCAGCATACCCCATGCCCACCGTGAAGGTACAGCACAGGTAAGATGGCAGATGAAAGAATGAATGACAGACAAAGAAACTTGACTGAAGTTCTGTTTTCCAGTTGTTATTTGAACTGATTCATTGATTGATTGACAGAAGCATGCAGTAATCTGATTGATTTTATTTGACCATGTTTACTATTTCAACAGATTGAGGACTGACTGAATCGTCAATCAATTCATGTATCTGCAGATGTCTGACTGTCAGCCCATTAGGCCTCTAAGCAGGGGACACTGTTGAGAACTCACGCTTGACTTTTTCCTTCTCCTTTTTGCTCTCTTTAATTTCCTCCTCACTTATTTCTATCTCTTTCATTTCCTCCTCACTTATTTCTGTCTCAACATGCTCTTCTTCTACCTTCAGGGTGTCTTTTTGCCTAGGACTCTCCATTTTTGTTTGTTTTGTCCTCCTGAAGACCTGGAGGCGTCTTCTGCTTTACCATCATTTTCAGATGGAGATCCACCAGTTCCTCATCAAGCTGTTTGATTCTCATCCTACAGCTCTGTTCATTCTCCAACAGTAATTTTTCTCCTCCTCAGGCTGCTTCACTCTCATGTCCCAGCTGCCTTCCTTCTTCACAAGAATCATTTTCCCCTCCTCAAGCTTCTTCACTGTCCTGTTCCGGCTCTGTTTTCTCTCCTCAAGTTTCGTCCTCCCTCTGAAGCTATTTTACTTTTGTCTCTGAGCACTGGTTTTTCTCACCCAGTCCCTTCTTCTCCTCCTCAAGCGTTTTCACTTCACTCTCTGTTGTCATTCAGCATTGTCAGCATTGTCACTGTCATGTCTAAGTTGTTATTTTTCTCCTTCACTTTCACGTTCTCCTTCTGGAGCTGTTTCGCTTTTGTCAAATGAGCTATTGTGACCTCATCATGTAGTGGGCAGGACTACTTCTCAGGGTCCGCCGATGGCCCCGCCCCTCAGTGGGGACCCCTGAGTGGGGACCCCTCAGGACCCATTAGTTCAGAGCACTTTTTTCCGAAACGAAGCTGGCTTGTCTAAATGTGCTTTTGTTTTGTATACCTACAGTGCTCTGAATTGTGGAACAATCCATGGTGACAACATCCTCAGCAAATTGATGTTGTAGGTCTTTGGGTTGTATTGACCGTTCTACCCGTCCTTTATCTTTGTCTCCCAGATATTTTTCTTGGCTTGCCACTTTTAATTTCAAGGCATGATGAGCTCACCAAACCAGCTTTGTGTTCCAGTTGATCGTTGCTTAACCAATAAAACTAGTATGCACCTGTCTAATTTTGTTTAGATATTTATTTTCTTTTGATTCACTAAACTCATTTCACTACTGAAATATTATTGTGTCCATGAGTTCTTTGAGAGATTAAAATGACATTTCTGACCTGGGGGAGATCTCTCGCTTGCCCTCTCTCTCTCTATGCACTCCACGCAATCTATTATCTCTCTGACTGAAATCGCAGACATTTTTGGTATCAGCTTTAACTTCAGCCTTGTGTCAGTTCTTCAAGCAGCATGTTATAGGCATTATGAAAAATGTTGTACTTCTTCTGCACAGTGTACTGTAGTGGTGGTAAATCCCGCCTAACCATGAAAGTTTGCTGTTCTAAATGGTGCACAGGGGCAGGCGAGTAGCCGTGATGACAACTCCGAATGACAAAACTTTATTTGAGACCACTGAAAATCGAGATTCTGACACTGAAGAAAAAGGAGAAGAAGAGGTGTCAGACAGTATGTCAAAATCTAGAAGTCCAACAGCTTCAGTAAATTTCCCTGCTTCATTTGCTATACGGTCTCAGTCGGCAGGTCTACGGCTTCCACATCCTCTGCAAGGTTTAAGATGTCTTTCACCAACCTTCCCGCTGTAAAATTCAGGAAGGTCCTCCATCTTCTCTGTCTTGGCATGCTAATTCAGATCAAAGTAACGGATCATCCCCGCCCACTGACGCTGGTGGGTAAGTTGACAGATAAAATGAATGCATAAAGCACTGCAGCATGGAACTATGCAATACATAAATACGTTGTGAACTCATGAAATGAAGTGCAATTTCATCTGTTTTCATACATAAAAGTATTTTGATAAAAAATGATAACACATGTAATAAAACTTTTAGTGACTTCATGACTCATTAAACGAGCTGACGGCCCACTGAATTTACTGAAAAAGCATTTGAGTATTTGTGTCATTTCGTGTTTAATGAAGTTTGGCCCTTTTCGTCATCCATATTGGATGGGGCGATCCCTGCACTGTGTCCCTTTAAATTGAACCGGGGGACCGTACGGCCGCCCCGCTCCGCAGCGAGGCTGCAGCTCGGCTGCGGGGCCGGCAGGGGTCGCCAGAGGACTGGCGGCAGCCCGGGCTGCTGCGGCGGCGGATCGGGACTTGGGAGGCTGGAGGCTGGGAGCAGCCAGCCTTTCATACCGGTAGCTGGACCTCTGTGCGGATCCGCCGCCTGCGAGCCGAGCCGCGTCTACCAGCCAGCTGTGCGACGTCTGTCGGAGCGGAGAACGGTGAGCGTTGTCCGCCCTCGCCGGGTGAATGCGCGCGCCGCGGGCGAAACGCCGCGGCGCGGAGGCGTGTTGTCGGTGGGCTCCTGGATGGTCTCGCAGGTCTCGGCGTTGTTCTCGGATCCGCTCCTGCGGGAGAAAGAAGGGCAAAGAACTCGGGGCTGTGACTGGAGCTAATTAACTCGGGCTAGTTAGCTAGCCGGGGCTGCTCGCTGTAAAGTTTAGACAAAGTCCTCACTGGCCGCCGTTCGGCTTTGCTTTCGCGGCTCCCTCACTCTCAATACAACACAAAGGCGAACATTAGTTGTTAGGTAATGTCGCTGCCTTCTCCCAAACCGAAGCCCGGCTAGCTCGCGTAGCAGACATGCTACACCTATTTTAGCTCTGTCATGCCTCTGGTCTGGACTTGAAATGATGGTTTGGGCTGGTGAAAACAGTGTGTTTGTGTGCTCTGCTTGGCCGCTCGCCTAAACCCGAGCGGCCAGGCTGATGAAAGAATAGGATATCAAGCGGCAGGCAGAGCTTTTTGTCCAGCGTTTTCTTTATTTTTTTTGTGTTGCTCCGCAGCCCCTGGTTATTGTAGATGTAAGCGACGCCAAATGTTGACACGGAGCCGATCGGTCGCCGTAGCCCTGCCTCGCTCGGAGAACGCTGTTATTTACGGGGGGAAAACGGTGCACACCACGGAGCTCTGAGAGCGCTGCGGCACCGTCGCATGCGAATGCGGACAGGAGAAACCCAAGTTGACGTCCTGGCTGAACTGACACACCTTTTAACTCCACTGACAGCTCCGAGATTTGTCCCGCACACACGGTAGACTGTCAGCAGCCAAAGGACGTATGAACCTCAGAGTGCAGCCTGTGTACTAGGAATGATCCGTTAAACCTATGAACAGTAATGTGCGTTATGGGACGAGGCTCTTAAGGTTAGTGTTGAGCATTACGCCAGGTACGTGTTTTGGTCCTGCCTTGACCCCCCAGTCAATTGTTGTATTGAATAACTATGAATCACAACTATGAATAGTTGTGACGATACAGAAACAGAGCAGAACGTAGCAATTGGGACTATAAGATTCAGTAACTGCAACTGATGAGACTTTTTAATCATTATCAATTTTATATATTACGAGTATTTTTAATGCTCGACCTCTGATCAGACACACGGAAAAGCAAGGAAATTGTTGCTTACACAAAAGGGTGGATCTAAGGAACTGTGGTCCACATTAATTAACAGATTCTGGGAACTGTCCATTCTGAGTTTGGGTGTCATTTTTTAGAGATCAGCCATCACAATGTTGGCTTGGCCTAACCCTAACTGGCTGGCTATTAACTATGGTTTTTGGTCTATGGTTGATTGAAATCATCATGGATGACCATCCTCACTGACCAATGTGTTCATGCTGTGTTCATCTCATGTCATATCGTGGTGGTAGTTGATGAAGAAAATCCAGTCGTAGACTGAACTATTTTCTACATGAATCGTTAGTCTGAAATACTTGTCTCTCTCCTCAGGGGTTTGCCCCTGTCGGACCAAACGGAAGCACCTGACGGGTGAACTGGAGCCACGTTGGACAGGTGTCGAGCTAAATAAGTCGCCATGTTCAACCTGATGAAAAAGGACAAGGAGCGGGAAGGGAGTAGGAAGGAGAAGAAGGACAAGAAGGAGAGGATGTCTGCGGCTGAGCTGCGCAGTCTGGAGGAGATGAGCATGCGCCGCGGCTTCTTCAACCTCAAGAGGGAGGCCAAGCGCGAGTCCAAGAACAAGCTGGAGATCTCCAACCCCATCCCCATCAAAGTGGCCAGCAGCAGCGAGCTGACCCTCACCGACATCGAGTCCGACAGCCTGAGCAACCGCAGCAGCATGGTCCTGGAGGACCAGCTGAGCGCCGCCAGCTCCACCGACGACCTGAAGGGCGAGGGCGGCGGCGGCGGCGGCGGCGGCCCGGACGGCCACCGCGGCTCGGTGCGCGACCGCGTGGCCCACTTCGGCTCGCTGGCCAAGCAGAACTCCTCGCAGGTGGGCCAGATGATGAAGCGCTTCTCCTTCTCCCAGCGGAGCAGAGAGGAGAGCAACTCGGAGGGCTCCACCCCCTCGGGGCAGAACTCGGCCGCCCCGTCCCCGCAGGCCGAGAGCAAGGTCTTCAGCATGCTGCGCAAGCACAGCCTCAAGCAGCAGCAGCAGCAGCAGCAGCAGCAGGAGCAGGAGCCGCAGCAGGGGCAGCCCGGGGCGCCGGCGGCCAGGAGGGTCTGCGTCCCCGAAATCGTGGACAAGACCTTCCCCGCGCGGCTGCAGCTGCCGGCCGTGGTGGCGCCGGCCGCGCCCGAGGTCCGCGAGCTGGAGCTGCAGCGCCGCAACACCGGCGACTTCGGCTTCTCGCTGCGGCGCACCACCATGCTGGACCACGGGCCGGACGGCGGCGTCTGCCGGCGCCTGGTCCACTTCGCCGAGCCCGGCGCCGGCACCAAGGACCTGGCCCTGGGCCTGGTGCCGGGCGACAGGCTGGTGGAGATCAACGGGTGCAACGTGGAGAGCCGCAGCCGCGACGAGATCGTGGAGATGATCCGTCAGTCCGGCGACACGGTGAGGCTGAAGGTGCAGCCCATCCTGGAGCTGAGCGAGCTGAGCCGCTGCTGGCTGAGGAACTCCGAGGGCCAGCGCCGCGAGGCCAGACATGTAAGTGTGCCGTCCGCCCCGTGCCGAACTGCACCACAATGCGACGCTGTCCCTGAATGTCAATGAGTGTGAAGTCTCCTCCCAGTTTATACTCGGCTGTCAGGGCTTTTCTGAGCAGTGTCCCTGCCGTCCCCATGGACAGAGTGTTTGGGTGCCTCCGCATTGATGAACCATGTTCGGATGTGGACGGTGATGCGTGTCGGATATTAGAAAACTCCACTTTCTGCTAAGCTTCGACTCGATGCATCAGAAGAACAGCGCAGGCTCGCGAGTTTCCTCCCGGCTTTCTTCAGATGTTTTCTGCCCTGGTCGGCCATTTTTGGACTGCTGTGCGGAACGGTTCCCCTTTGGGGATAAATAAAGCACTCCTCTTATGTCTGCAGAACGCTGCAGGACACATTAATGATCAGAATGTGATCATTTCTGTCTTTCCGAATTGGGGTACTGCACTCTAAGCTGATATTTAGCTCATATTGATATCCCATAATTAAGTTTTATTCGTGGATCCATTAGCCGACATTGCATTGATATCTCTTAACTTTCTTGTCTATTTGCCCATGCTGCCGATACCGTCTTTACATGCGTGGCGTTACGAGGTCGACACGTCACCTCGAACGTGAGCTAAGCGATGCTGTCAGCGGCGCGGTCCTGGGAAATGATCCGTATGGGTGGGGGGGGAAAAACACTCATTTTCACTCATATCTGGGCTTCATAGGAGAATGGCTCGCCTATGAATGTTCAAATGGAGCTGTAAATGTTTGGAATGGCTCTCCACGCGCCTCCGCTCCGTGAATTAAAGGTCGACCGGGTTTATCCGTTCAATATGTTTCCTCTCAAAGCATTTGAACAGAAAAGGGAGTCCGGAGTGCTACCGGGGACGTTTTATCGAAAAAACAACAGAGAATCGAATTGGCTTCGTTTTTTCATGTATAGAATGTATAGCAGAAGTTGCCTCCCGTATGAAATGGCCACGTACGGTGTTGAAAATTGTTGACTTATCTAGGAAAGGAAACGCGCTCTTATCGTGACACATTCACTCATATCGGCATGCGGACACTCGAGTGGCGTGCATTCCTCTGTTCTCGTGGATCTGAAAGACATTAACATTTCTTGATATCGAGTTATCTGCAAGCTTGGACGAATACAATTACGTACCCTTGCACGTAAAAGCACCCTTAGCTATATTATATATATATAATATTTTGATGGCCCACTGGGCTGGGGGTCAACTGTGGCCTTCTGGTCAAGGTCCTTGACCTGTAACCCAAAGTTCTCACTCAGGATCTTTTGTTCCTTTTCTCTATCATTTGGCTCATATTCCTGTTGACTGACAGTGCAGCCCCTAAAGGTCAAACAAAGGCCTCAATGTGTTGGGGTCTGGCGTCCTGTAGAACAGGCCGACTGGTCGCTGGGTGAAGGTCGAGGACGTCTGCGAGGGTGGCTCGGGTCGAGCGGCTCGCTGGAAAGGCGACGGCGAGGTTAGGGTTAGGTGTTCGTAACCCTTCGTAAATCACGGGGCGAAGTGTTGTGCCTCGCGTTCCAGCGTGGCTCCATCCAGAAAAAGCATTCCTCCTTGCGCGGGGCCGCGCCAGGTCGCTCCAGTAGAACCTGACGCGCAGCATTGTGGAGCGCGCATGCACGGCGAGCGCGCTCGGCCTTCCCCAAGCCCTCTCTTCAGGTGTCGAACCGGCCTGCCCTCGCCCTGCTGGATGTCGCTGATGCCTTGTGTCTCACCCTCTTTTCACAAGGTCGTAAACGTCATATTTTCCCGGAATCCGAATTCCAAGTATCTAGAATCGAGTGGATCGATAACTGACATTTATACGTGGCACTTTTTGCCAGTCGCGTGTTCAGCATTTGAGCGATATTTAAGGCGTTCAGCAAATTTTAGGAAATGCGTTTCCACAAATCTGGCCGATTTCATCCGCTTTCACACTTCCCCTGCTCTCTCACTCCCCTCGCCTCCTCTTTCGTTTTTGTTTCCCGTCTCCCGGCCGTCGCGTCGTACCTCCGAAATTGCCTATTAACTTTGGCACGGCCACTGTTTTCGCAACCCAATCAGGAAGCAATTCAACTTTAACTCGCCTCCACTGTTATGCGGACCCTCTCGAAACGTTGCTGTGCTCGGGATCCAAAGGGCTCTCTCTGTTTTCGGACACCGGTGAGGATGGTTTGCTGCCTTGTAGCGCCACCTCAGGTTTAGATAACTAATACCAATTTGATGTTAGTTTTCCGATTGGACAAGGTTTACTTGGATCATTGTGAGAATGAGGCCTATTCTTATAGGGAATGGAGGTGGAAGAGGTACCCCGGGGGGAGGTTTAGATTCTCCAGTGGGCCTAAACATCCATGTAGTTCCTGGTCCCTCATCAGACATGTTATTTATGTTTATTCCCACCACGTCCTGCTCTCTGCGTCTTCCCACACCGTCCACGCTGTGCCAGGCCAGAAGGAAAGGCCCGGGTGTTAGCGAGAGGCGCCTCAAGTAGCGAGAAGCTATCTTCACTCGTCTTCACGAGGCCGACTGGAAACAGGAAGCAGGCCTCTCCCTTTAGGTCTCACTCTGGTATTTGTGGAATCTGCTTTGGAACAAATAGGCCACTTCCTGACCCTTTCCCAGTGGGATTTTCTTATCAAGGAAGAGGAATGAGGTTTCGAGGCTAAGAACTGATCGAGGAAGGAGCGAGCTGTCAGCGGATTTGTTTGATTTGTATTGTTTTCGCAGCCAACTGCTATTTTAGGCATGCCCTGGTGCGAAACTGTGTTCACATGCAGTATGTGTGTGCGTCCAGTGAACGATCAAATTGTGCTGACACAAAGCGGAATATCAGCAGTGGCAGATGATCGGTCACTTTGAATTGATTGATTGTATCGTTTGAATTGAATGAATGTCTCTGAGGGTACAGTTCAATTCTGTGCAATAATAGGCAAAGTGAATGACAGAAACTCTGTGAATGACAGCGTACAGAAGTTGATAGTGTGTAACCAACGGGCTGAATGTGAATGAGCTAGTCGCGAGTCACGCGACTCACTGGGCGTCGGACGTGCCTGTGCCGACAGTCGGTCCAGTTCAGTGGGGTTTTTCGACAGAACCTCCCCACCGCTCGCGGCAATTACGTCAGATGCGTTCAGTACGTCACCCACGGGTTTGTGAAGGGCCGTGTACGAAGCCGGGAGTTTGGGCCGCCGTTCTCCGCGCTGGGGCCAGCAGAGGCCGCAGGGCGGGGGTGGAGAGGAATGAGTGACGGATGCAGCCTCCGTCATTCCCGACACGCCCACTGGTCCATACGATCCGCGCCGGAGAATAACGAGGCCGTGCGAACGGGGTTAGCAGTCTATTCATCCGGTTAATGGCTCTCGAGGCTCCCAGATGGACGCACCCATATTTATTCATTTCTTTAAGCTTTCACGTCTGATTGTTCACGGCATGTTCATGTTCATTTGCAAATTGACTAGCTGATCACACGCTGGCACGGGAAACTTTACCAGTTGAAGTCGGTGCGAGTTATGGAGTAAAACAACTATTGAATGAGTATTTCATGATTGAAAATGGCGTTTTTTTTTGACTGGGTGTTTATTGGAGAGAGTGTTTTTTTTGGAGCCAGGCCTAGCCTCCTTTTTCCATACCGGAAGACTGTGTCCATCTTTTATGTACAGTATATGGCATGTTGAAATGTAAAAAGTGGTGGTCACTCACCCTCTTGTGTGTCTTAGATACACACAAACACACACACACACTCTCACAGATGAGAGAGAGCAGCAAAGAGCCCAGTGCCACTGAAGGCCACGCTGGAGGTCACGTGACCTTTTGGGATCCATTCTATGAGCTCAGCCTTATGACGACAACCAACAACAACCTAATGACATTCTCTCCAGCCAGGATCCC
>CM055198.1:2647619-2845879 GCA_029224185.1 Karalla daura
GCTGGTATGAATGCTATATGAAAGCTGCAGAGCTTTCTTCATGGTCACTGTGGTCCCACATTGGAGTCCGTCTTCACGTTTTAGCGCAGGGGAGGCTCATGTTCGCTCCTCGTCCTCCTCTGCTGCCATTTCTCTTGATTTCTGCTTTCACGTTTCGCATCGCATTCCGTTTCTTGCTTTTCCACGACTGTGTCTCACTCATTTTGCTTTTCCTTTATTCTCCCCTTACTCACCTACCCTCATGTTCCCTCCATCCTCCATCCTTCCCGTCACTGTTCTTCTCTAGATACGCGTCAAATGTAGACGCGAAAGATGCAGCGGAGTGGAAAGAGGGTAAGGACTGGAAGGCGGTCAGTCGGGAGGGCAAAGAGGTTTTGGACAGGTCCGTGTCGGTGATGAGCTCGCTGAGCTACAGGAAACGATCCAACGTGGACTCCGCGTGCGGGAAAAGGGGACGCCCTCCTCAGCTCCCTCAAGCAGAGCGCGGAGTCGGAGGACGCTCCGGCGCCCCAGAGGCCCAAACCTCTGGATGCGAAGGACGACGCCTACTCGATGAGCTCCCGGAGGAAGTCCCTCGCCGCCGACGACCTCAGGGGCCGAGAGTCGGTGGCGTCGCGGGCCAGCAGCCGCTGGAGCGACTTCGACGGAGAGTCCCGCCGTCTCCTACGCCGCCCCCAGCCGCCTGGGCCTCAGCCCGGAGCGGCAGGAGGAGGGCGGCAGGCGCTCGGGGGGCCGCAGCCCCGGGAGCGTCAGCCGGGCCGGCTCCCACCTGTCGCTGGCCCGCAGCCGCCGCCCGGGCGGGCCGGACGCCGACCAGGACGACGGCCGCAGCGTGGCCTGGACGGAGCGCCCGTCCTGCGGCCCGCGCTCGCCGGCCGGCCGCAGCGTGTCCATGCCGCCGCCGCGGGCCCGGCCGGCGGCGGGGGACCCGGACGCGGAGCTGGACGTCAAGCCGGTCAGCCACCGCAACTACCTGGACCCCGACCTGGAGAAGGCCATCAACGAGGTGCTGAGCTTCAAGCCCATCACGTTCAAGCGCCGGAGTCTGGAAGACTCCGCGGAGGAGGGGTTGGGGGAGGGGGAGGGGGAGAGGTCCAGAAGGGACGGGGAGAGGGGGCCGCGAGGGCGCCTCCTCGTCCGCCTCCGGCCACCTGAGGCGCTCGGCGTCGGCGGCGGACTGCGCCCGGGCGGCCCGCAGCGCCAGCAGCTGCAGCCGCCGCCGCCGCCGCAGCAAGAAGAAGAAGAGCGGGAGGAGCCGCGGCTCCGAGTCCGACGGCTCCGGGGACCAGCGGCGCCGCAGGAGCAGCTCCGGGAGGAGCTCCAAGAAGGCCAAGAAGAAGTCCAAGAAGAGGGGCCAGTCCTCCTCCTCCTCCTCCTCGTCCTCGTCCAGCTCCGAGTCCGAGTCCCAGTCGGGCAGCAGCTCCGACGCCTCCACCATCTCCTACCGGAGCTCGGGCAGCGTGAAGAGGGCGCCGCGCCGGGACGACCCCGCGCCGGACCCGGCGCGGCCCGAGAGCCCGCCCCTCAACAAGAAGGACGAGAGGAAGAGGAAGAAGAAGGTGGACAGCCTGATGATGAAGTACCTGTACCGTCCGGACAGTGACTGAGGCAGGCAGTAGGTGTCCACCCGGGGACGGGCCTGACCCCCACGAGTGGTTTGGCAGCATGACGTGACATTACTAATCAGAGACGTGTCACTTTGGATTGGATTGGCGGGTGCTCAAACACTAATATCAGCTTTTGTTGGCGCATCGCCCCTAGATGATGTTTCCAGCAAACCACGCGACCTCTTATTAATGGTCATAACTGTTAATAACCACCAGGAAGTGTAGTTGACGAGATGCCACACTTACCACCACGCCTCCTCCTCCGTGCGGTTTCATCCATTTCATCCAGTCCATGTAGTTCTAACGTCCGATGCGATATGCAACCATCAGAGGTACTAATTGGGTTCGGATGGTTCATTCCAAAACAAATCGAGTCGATACAGAAAAACGTCAGGGCTGCGTCGTGTTTCAATGCGAGTAGTCACGTCCGCTGACTCCTCCGTCCACCCTTCATGCGAGCAGGGAGTGGACGTGCCCTCGCCGCTCTCGTTTGGGGCGGCATAGACGTAGCGCCTCTGCGTCTGTGTTTTTGCATGCGAGCATGGCACCACACCGCATGGGTCTGCATCCGGTAGACCTAACTGAATCCACGGGTTCGGTGTTGCCACTGATACCTGCTGCTCTGTAGGTGTGCGTGTGTGTGTGTGTGTGTGTGTAGATTACCCGTAGTCAGCTGTGCGTCGTCACAGGATGTGTCTGCTTGTGTGCTCCCGCCGCCTCCCGAAATAACCTGAACCCTGCCCCGCTCTCCCCCGCCCAGCCCGCCCGGCAGACGACGCCGCTGCTTCAGCCGATCGGACGAGGAGGAGGAGGAGGAGGAGGAGGAGAAGGAGGACGGCGGAGCAGGGCTGCGGGGCTACCCCCGCCACGGACACGGCGGCCACCTGAGGGGCGAGGACGGCGAGGACGGGCCCGGCGAGACGGCCTCGTAGGCGCCGTCCCGAGCACGCGGGCACGCGCACACGCGACTCTGACAGTCTTTTATGCAAAGCTGAGCTATGCTGCGGTCACTCTGACACAGTCAAATACTCACCCCCCCCCCCCCCCCCCCACACACACACACACACACACACACACAGTCCAGACCCTGCAGCAGACTCCCCCAGGACTTGCCCCCCCCCCCCCCCCCCCCCCCCCCCCCCCCCCCCACCCCATTCCTCGGCCTCGCCGACCTCCACCCCGCAGCCTGCATGAACGCCGAGCAGCCACGCCACCATCCCACCCCGGCTGCGACCGTGCCAAAGAACCTGAGGTTTTAAGTGACAGTACACGAGGTTCCCCTCCTCCTCCCCCTACCCGTCGTCCCCCCCACCCCCCCCCCACCCATCCCACACGCTCTCCTCTTTACGTATAGACTAGTACGCCACAGTGATATGTATCGCCATTGTACAACGTATGTATTGCCAAAAAGCCTTCGTCCCAGTATGTGTGTAACGCGTTCGGCTCGTTGCCAATGGACGGCTTCTTCTTCCTTCCTTCTTTTGGGGGGGGGCAAGTGCCGTTCGATCGAAGGGGGCCCCCCCCCCCCCCCCTCTGCGGCTGTTGCCTATCAAGTCTCTCCGCCTCCTGCCTGCAAACCGGAGCGCGCAACCTCAAGGGTCGCAGATCCAGCGCTGCACTCCCCAAGTTTCTGTGGATTCAGACCCCCCGGCCAGCGCTCGCTAACAGCTGGCGCTTTCGGCTTGTGGACGGCGCTGCAAGTATGTGTTACGCTATTGTATAACGCTCGCGAAACCAAGCTGATCCGCAGATCGAGTGGGTTTCTTTCTGGGCCAGAAAGAGCTAGTCCAGACCTTGAGCGTCACCGGCCTCTCACTTGCAGGCTCCAAATGGGTACTTAAACGTCACGAACCCCACGCCATGGCCTTTGCAACCGATACTGTGAACGATCGGGAAGGCGGGAACCTGCGTCCGGGGGGGGGGAGAGAGAAAGAGAAGGGAGCGGCAAACGAATATGTCGTTGACCCGCGCCGGCTTTGCAAATGATCCATGTCCGTCGTCATTGCTGAATAAATCGACCACTTGTTATACATTTTGCATTACAGTTTAATATATTGTAAATAAACGATGGTGATTGTTTCGGAAGGGCTCGGGGGGCTGAGTTTGTCCGGGTGCTTGGCGTGCTGCGCGCGGGGGGGAAACCTGCCTGTGGGTTCTCATTCGTCCAGGTCGTCAGAAGTCCAAGGAGAGGCGAGTTGTGGCGAATGCTCTGGAAGCTTCCCGGAGACGTTTCCTGAGCCGTTTCCTGAGCCACCGTGAGGAGCTGGCTGTTGAAAGCCATCAGAGCCACCTAAATGTGTGTTCTTGTCAGACCCAGGCGGGAAGGGTTCTAGTGAGGGGATGACGGGACAGCGTCGCATACTGTGTGTGAAACGGGTTGCGTCGCAGCCCTTCCTCTCTGTTTTTCTATGTTGACATTCGGCGGTTTCCTGTACTCCTCTCGCAAACCATCTTTTTCCCTTGCCTAACGTTGCAGCCTTCAAAGGAGAGTCCCCAGTCTTTGACATGCAGGCGTGCTGCTGAGCGTAGACCTGAGGAACCAGCCCACTTGCACTGGGCCACGCATTTGGACACTGCTCGTTGCACTGGGCTACCTAAATGTTCTGCTTGTGTGGTACGTTTTTCTCTGGATATAAAAGTCTCTCTCAAATGTGTCATGAAGCCACAATTTACAATGAAAACAAAAAGAAAACGTTTTTCCAAGTAACACAAACGAAACGCGCTTACCCTTTTCCTCTTTACTTTATAAGTCTATTTCGATCCATAGCTGTCAATTTCCGTATTTGGGGTTTTTGTGTATGCATAAGATTCCTGCAAAACCAGCCAAGACAGCATCTTGTCCGGTCCAGCCTCCCGGGGGTGCAAGCAAGCAAGACTTTGATCTCATTTAACATTTTGGTGACTCCCGTCGTTCGAGCCAGAAGGAGGACGCGGGTGTTTTTGTACGTTACGTAACCGGCATGTCATGTGGCTGCTGTACTTTCGACTTCTTATTCAGTGGCTGCATGTGCCACGGCCAAAGTGGGATATCGATTCAAGACCCGTACGTTGCTTCGATATCGTTTCATTGCCTCCTTCAGTCACCAAGACAAAACATACTTTCTTGCTTGTTCAGGTTGCCACCATGTTTGCTGTCGAGCATACAAGTGACTTCAAATGAGGAGCAAACAACTCATTGAAAGCTCTGTTTTATTGGGTAACACTCGTATTTACACTGATGGGCATACATTGAAAAAGGTCATCCGATTAGCGGTTCAAGAGTTAATCACTGAGGACAGAAACTGCAGTACGCCACTTTCAGGCACCACGTACGTGTGCAAATTGGAGAACGGCTGAGCAATATGCTGGGTCATTGTGTTGTTATGTGTAGAATATGCTTTAGAAATCGATAAGGCTTCTAAGTCGGCAGATTTACGCTCATTATTTCCATATTTCAAAACACTGTGAACCATGTCTACCATGTTTGATCCAAAGGTTGATGTAGAACCGCTACGTCCATTGGCAAACGCACACCCCGCTGATAATTGCTTTTCACATGCAGACACTGGAAGCCGATTTGATTGCGCATCACGGGAGGTGAGAAAATAACAGCACCAGATGAAACTGGATCGTTTTCTAATCTAAGTGGAGCCATTACGGAAAACAAAATTCACCTTTTTAAGAAAATTTGGGAGACACAATTACAAACGTGTTCTCCTGCCCACATGTATATCAGGACATTTCTGCCACTTTCAAAATAAAAGCACAAGATGTTACGGCTGTATCGGACCGGGCGCCCGCGGCGTCTGCTCCCGTCTCTATAATGCCGATTTCGTCTTTTCGTGGAAACGTCTGAGCCGAAAAGCCGTGAGATCGTAGGAGGACATTTCTCCTCGGACCAGTTCACACAGGAGCTTGCCAATGATTGGTCCAAACTTGAAGCCGTGACCTGAAGAGGAGAGCGCAACAAACAGATAATGTTCAGTTTGCGGGATGCCAGGTTTCCTCATGTGACCAGAATCTAGTTCATGAATAGCATGCACCTCTTGGCTTTTGTCTGTGCCGGACAATGTGGTTTTTTTTACAGAAAGAAGAGGGAGAAAAGCTGTCGGGAAGCATGTCACTGAGCATGCATTATTTTTAGGATGCTTTCACACCAGAGCTGGATAATCCGGATTCGAGTTCAATAATCCCACAGACCGAAGTTTCGGCCAGTCGTGACTGCTCATCCGACCTCTGGATTGGACCAGATTGGACCTGAGGGGCGAGCTCTGGTCCACCCTCCAAAAGGGAGGGTGGTCAAGGTCGAAATGGAGGCAAATTGGTGAGAAACGATTCGTAGGAATACAGATGGGAGAGCACCCGATTTCAAAATTCTTGTTTCGAGGCTCTAAGAGGCAAACGGTGAAGGTCAACGGGGCCAGAGGAACGTAACTGACAACGGTCTCTGGGTTTAAAGTCATAAAAGCCAGCTCAGACACTTTCAAATGAGATGTTTTCATATTTCAACATTCATTTTTAGCTCTGGTAATGATGGGCTTGTCATATCATGCTCAACACTCTTTCTTTGTTAAACATCAAGGTGACTCGATTGTTATTTTAAACATAGCGTACACATGAAGCAGCAGCCCCCATGCAATAACAATGTTATTAACATTAATAACATACTGTAAACACATTTAAGTTTATACATACAGGTAAGGTTCTGGGTGAAGGTTGACGAGACGAGTGATGAGAATATGCATTAGAAATTCATTATAAATACATTTTTGATGCTCTGGCCATTGCCCTGCACTACCTTAAGAAGGAGCCAGACTATGAATGGCCTAGTATGAAGGGAGATGGATTTTCAACTGTATTTCATATGGTACGGGAAGCCAATGCACCGTTTGCACCATTTGTTTTGGCTCATTAAACAGATTGTTTGCCAACCAGCTTTAAGATGCCCCCTGCTTCTAACCAGTGAGTTTTCTTTCCCCCGAATCCAGATTTTCATACAGTGATTTCCTTCGAGGGAAACAATAAATTCCCTCCACCCACAGTTGCACCTCTGCCATCACTGAGAACCCTCCAACTTCCTACCACTGGTACGTGACACATTTTCGCAGCTGGCCTGTCTCATTCTGAGGGGGACCCTCTGACACACACACACACACACACAGCTGCGTTCCAAATGAATTGTTTGCTTTTGACTGGTTTGAGCTTTTTTTGTCTCGTACCTGAGAATCCAGCACCAATTACGATGTTGCTGTAGGCGGGGTGGCGGTCCAACACGAAGTGGTGGTCCGGTGTGAGCTGCGAAACGAGCGAGACGAAACATTAGCAGCTCGACTATTATGAGAGGCTGAGAAAGTGAGATGAGCCTGAGTCTCTCCCTATGGGAGAGAACTTGTACCCGTGTAGATCTGCATGCGCTGGGAGGCAAATTTGAGGAGAGAAGCTTCTGGAACAAATCGGGGACGGTCCCCGGGAAATCTGGGACGTCTGGTCACCCCACACTTAACATTCATCTTCAGTTCAGCAATGAAACCACCGGTTGCTGTGTGTTGCCCTCCAGGCCACGCACCGTGTACATGCAGCTCTCCACCACCGCAGGCTCGGGCACCAGGCCAGGGAAACAGCGGGCCACGAAGCGCTGCAGGAGGTCAACATCGGACCTGTCTTTCTGCTTGTCTCGCTCATCGGGGTCCGTCTTGGCGCCGCCATGGTAGCATATCTGTGTAGACGATTTCGGGAATGTTATCTGTCACCTGTGGCCTGCTCCTAACGGCATGGAGCCGCTTGCGATTTGCTCTTGCTCAATCACTTCTGTCTAGTATACCCAAATACCAAATCTCCAGTCTTCATCTAACCAATTCTTATATTATCAGGAGTCACTCTTAAAATTTCCATTACTGTGCTTAATTTAAGTGAGTTTTTCCCCACTTAAAAGGAGGATGGAGAAATGAGGCAAACCTTCATCAGGCCCGGGTACTCATTGGATGGGAGGCCATAAACATGTTCATCACATTCCTGGCTCTCAGTCTGTATGAAGCAGGGGAAACGCCTCTTCACGTCGTACGAGCCCGGGACCTTCTCTTTCCAGTAGCATACGTTGATCTTTACCACCTGCAACGGTGAAGCCAAGAAGAAACTGTTAGTACCTGACTAGCCTGAACACTTCGGAGTGGTCTGCATGTCAATAAAAAGCAAACGACTTCAGGAGAAGATCCTGGAGAGTTTCCCTGACACAAGCCACACCCTAAACATCTTACTATACCAACGTATTGTGTTACCTGTTATATTAGCTAAGAATATGGCACAGAACTGATCCAACTTATCATCTTATGAACTCATACACAGTAAATTCTGCAGTGTTAAATATGCAGTGCCAAAGCTCATCGACGCTTTCGGAGTGTGTCGCTGTGTCTTTCAGCTTTTGTGAGACAGACTGATTACGAAGCTTTCAAATGAAATGAAAATGTGGCACCGCACACTGTTAATCACATCAAACACAAGGCCGCATGGTGGTTAGTGCCAGTTGCTTCACAGAAAGATGCTATGTACGCCCTACAACGGACCGGTGACCTGTCCAGGGTGTATTCCCTCCCTTTGCCCCACGTGAGCTGGAGATGTGCACCACCAGACCCCTGCCCACAGACCAGTGGGTATGACGCGGTGCAGACAATGGATGGATATCAAGCACACTCATAGAGTTATTTATCGCTTTGTCAACTGAGTTCACCAAGTTGATTCAAGAGTACTGCTGTAGAGAACCTAAACCGGCAGCCAGAAGCCAAGTCAGCCAGTCATGGTCATGGGTCAGGAAATCTTCACGGTCTCTGAAAGGTCTCTCCATCCAAAAGGTTCTACCATTTAATGCGGGTATAAAAAGTACCACCGCAGCCATTATGTTGCATTATGCATGAATGTCACAAGGGAGTACGCATGTTCCTTCTCTTTCCACGTCTTTTTTCATCTTCTTTCTTAGTTGTTTTTCTATTTAAGTGTTAGTAGGTTGGGTTTTTAAAAAAAATCATGGAAGTTGGGCCCTTGAATTGCCCCACAGGGATAAATTAAGTTTTCTGAATCTGAATCAGACTGCCGCTCTGATAAAGACCCAGTGTGAGTTATGCAAGAGGTGTGTCCTTTGCTAGACGATGACATGGCTACGCTCTCTCATCCCAGATTGGCCCAAAGTGAAGAAGTTTTATTTGAGAAATGGTAACGCACCCTTTCTGACACCCCAGAACAAAAGGCTGGGACTCTGCGTGCTCAGTTGAGTTTCTCTGAGTCTACCTCTGAGCCTAATGTTATTAACGGCCGCTGTCTGGTTTTGCCAGACCTGTCATTGACTGACACCAGCAGACACAGATGCCTTGTAAGGAGCTATCACTGGACAAGACCTGTGAGGAGACAGCTGCTGAGACATCTGAATGAGGAGTAATGTCTGCTGCCATCATATGGAACAACCTGCCCAAGACAGTATATCTGGCCACCTCAGTGATCACATTATTAAGTGGTAATTGACTTATTGACACTGCCACAGCAGTGAAAGCCTCAGGAAAACACTGACGGGATGCAGTATAGTGTTTGCTACTGTATCAACATATTGACCTTGGGACCATGGGGACCATCCCATGATGGGTGTGCTTAAACATTGCTCACGGCCCTGCGACATCAACAGGCCCCTGTTCAGGCCCTTTCAGCTGGATGAACCAAGTGGCTGTGCACTTATTCGAAGGGGCTGAACAAGATTAAAAGAGCTCTGGTAAGGCGAAAACCAGTGAGTCAGTGCTTCTCTGTCAGTTAACTCAGGCATAGTGTACTATAGCCTCCCTAGCGTGCTGCTGACCTCAATAATGCATTCCAATATCAACTCCTACCCTGCATTCTCCCTGCCGCCTGCTTGTTTTTCCATCACCTTTTGACTGCGCAGCATGTAGCAAAAGAGAAAAGCCCTCTCAGCTGCTCACGTATGGAGCAGGATCACAGAAATGAACAGAGAAGTCGGAAAATCTCACAGAATCTTCAGATAATCCACACACAGTGACCTGGGAAGCAGAACTGGTCGTTTAGAGTAATGAGGCAGTCTCGCTAACTGTGCCTGCTCTTTTCAAGTTGTACATGAATTACCAAATAAACTGATAATGTCATGGCAGCGTGTCTGCCAACCTCAGACGGGAGTAACGTTAATAGATGGAAGCAAAATTCCAGAACGTTTTTGGGGAACTTGGGTAACTTGGAGAACTAATTTGGAACCGAGTTCCAGTTCCCAACTCTTGCCCTGAACAATGGCTAGAATCACTACCTTGTTACATACCTCTAATGGCAGCTGTAAGCCAGTGTGGCCCAGAAGTTTATTGGCCCAGGGTCCAGCGGTGATCACGACGCTCTTGGCTCGGTAGACGCCAGCCGAGGTTGACACTGTCACGACGGGGCCCGGCTTGATGTCAGTTACCATCTCATTGTCTCTTAAGACACCACCCATCTTCTGAAACTGCCCCTGGGGAAAGAAAATGCATAACTGGTGGCCTCTGCTCCACAACACTGCAGGGAACAAGCGGGTGAACTGCTGCATGGACAGTAAAATTCGTTTATCATCCAATTGTATTTCAAGGCACGTCTACAGTCCACGGGCAGTCTACATTTGTTACTTATGAATCATAGAATATGATTTTACATGACCTTATATCTCATCTCATACTGTAAATCATGGAATACAACAAGCCTGCAACAAGTAGTTTACAATCCAGTGCGATAAGATGATACTGGCAAACTGCTTTTTCTACACTTGATTCTTAAATTACTACGTTTTATTAACTAGAATTGCTCATTTATGCTCTACATAAATGGGCCTCTCGTCCACTTCACCCATCCTCTTTCAGCTTTGGGGGGGGGTTTTGTGTGTACATTGAAGCTGGAGCTATCCCAACGAAAATTGAGGGGGCACTGCAGTTCACAGCAGTAAAAAAAAGAACGAGGAAGTATAAAAACAGGAGCAGAATCATCATTTCGTCTAAATAAAATAATTTAAGTAACTATGATAGGTTTGACGAACTTTGACAGCCATTAGCAGTCTGGTATTGATGCCTTGCCTTGCAATTCAACCACACCAGGCCAGCTCACAGGCTGGGCCTGCATAGGATTACAAATCAGTAACAGTTTGTCTTGGAAAATACAAATACAGACTTGCTACTTGCTAAGATAACAACTCAGATCATTTGTGGTATTGACATAATTATATTGCGCTGCTATTAAAGAGCCATGTCACTAAAAGGAGTACCAAAGCAATAATCTACAGTTCCAAGGCACACCTATCGCTACAAATTCACAATTCACATTGGCGAACATTTTATGAGAAAGTGCCTGAACAATTTGTCCAGTCATGTGAAAGTGGCACCTAAATGAAATAGGAAGGTTTTTTGCTTGACCAGGCTTGAATAGACATGGATAAGAATCATTGAAGGATTTTCCTGGTGTGAGCTATTATTAGATACAACAACATGCATGAAATATAAGTTCAGTTATCCATATCTTGTGATTTTACTCCAGTATCCTTTGTAGTTTTTTTTACGTATGAGAAAATGTGAAAATGAAGTGTTAAAGAGTTCACTTCAATGAACTTTGTAGGCTACAGTATCACACCCCTGAAAACGTTTGTGTTTTATAAAAAGTACTTTCACAATAGCATCAGCATTGTTAATTTGTTGTTTTAGAATGTACCAGCTTGAGACTCATTTGTTCAGATCAACAAAGGATTGGACTTCACACATGGCAAAACCTACAGAAGCTAATGGTAGTGGTACCATTGCTCTGTAAACATATCCACGCCATACCTGTGCAGCCTTGAGTGCTCGGTCGGCATACAGAACTCCTGCGGTGATGTCCACCAGTGCCCCATATCCATCAGGCAGGTTGACTTTGGGGATATGCTGGCCGAAGTTGTCGCGGGACAGCACCACGATGGGAATGTTGTTCTTCTGCAGGGTGTCCTTAAACATCCGGTAACTCTGACCACCTTCTGGCCCCATCACCAAGAGTCCTGTTTGTCTGAGAGGGTATAACATTCATTGCTATGGTCAGATGTCCTCATGTGTAATTTCAATGAAGGGTTGACATTGTCTGAGATGACATCATTAAGCAAGAAAGAAATGACACTTGAACATTAAGTTCAGGTTTTGTCATCACACTTCAAGGTCAAACGACATAAATCTTGAATGCAAAAGGATTTAATATGATAGGTCAAAGTGGAACTGAGAAGATGACTGCAAAATATTCACGTATACCACATCCCATGCACATTCTGTGTAACACACGCTTACAAAGCATCCAACAGCTCTTCTTATTTCCTGTCAGCAGGTAACCTCGTAGATATTTCCCCTACGTCCCATTAACCGTTGAAAATAAAATGGCCTCACGCTGAGTCTCACACTGAGCGCTCTGGGAGCCCTGCAAGCTGTGCACATCGTAACATCCACTGCTGTCAACTCCATGTCGTCATGGTGACAGTAAATACGATGTCAGAGGAGCAATGTGACTTTGGAACAGTGGGCAGTTGTTAGGATGATGGGCCGTCAGGGCGTTAGCATTACACCTGTTAAAAGATAGATAGTCCCCTTGAGACTGTGCATCCCTCCCTACCTCTCAGAGGTTAATTATTAGACGGGCTCACACCTGAATTTAGGAAAGTTGGGTCATGGAGTTATTATTATTTTGATATAATATAATAAATTATATATATTATCATTTAGAAGCACTCCACAATTCCATTGCATTTTCACTGAGGGAGTGAGGAAGAAGTTCATTTAGCCCGTGGGCCAACCGGTTCTGACCAATCAGCAGCCAGCTGGTGCTGGTAAATGATTGACAGGCATCATTATATGTCCCCATGATTTACTTCATTAGGGCCGATTTCATTTAGCCCAACCCAATGGGAGAGAAGACGAGGAAGCAAAAGCCATAAGGTGCGTTCAGGGACCATTGGAAACTTGATGGCTGACAATTTTGGCAGTTCTCTTTAAACATTGCCTTCGGTGTCTCACTATGGGACATGCCCTCGCGCCCTAGAAAGCTATTTTCCGCTATGCCAGTCCTGACAGTGGTGACATCTGCTCTCTGGAGGAGGGCCTTCCTCCTCCGATAATGTCACGTCACATATGCAGTCTTCAACCTCTCCTCTCTCGCTCCCAGAAGCATCCTCTCAGAAGAAGGTGTAGCTGAAATAGCTAACTGTTCACAGAGCGAGCTAACAACTCGGTTGCTTCGTGCTACCTGAACCTGCAAAGCTACCTGAGGGCAACGGCTGGTTTGTCTCCGAACAGTAGCTGCTTCTTAAACTCCAAAGAGCTGATCTGCCTGTGTTATGTGCTTTGGGCTGCAACATGCCAGCACTGTGCACACCTGTCCGACAAATCCTGCCGTCACAGGCTGGCGCGCCAAGCCAGCCTGCCCCCATGATGGGGGTAACCGCTCATCCACCAGAGGATTTGATAAAAAGGTCAGGGAGAAACATCCCTATGAGTATCCCCTTGCATAGAAAATACCTCTGGTTTGCCTTTCAGGGCGTAATGTATGAGTATGTGGGATTCCCATCCGGCCTCTCGTTGAGTCCACAGGCCATTGCCCCCCTGAAGGAGGGAGGAATTCTCACAACCAAGGGCTGGACCCAGACAGCACAGGTGAGTAATGAGCAGGAGGAAAGCAGAAAAGCAGGGCTGGAGACAGAGAGCTAGCTGGCTGCTAGCCGAGGAGGCTGGAGAGCTAGCATGCCTGCTAGAAGGTGGGGTTGCAAAATCTGGCACACAGGTGATCTTCAGGTGAAGATAAATGGAACTGAACACAAGGTTGTTTGACGTAGCAGGGATTCGTTACTGGTGGTAGCAGAGCAAGCAGAGTTGGAGGCAGAAGCCTGGTGGGCAAGAGGGGTTGCAGGCAGGAATTGTTGTCAGGTACAAAAGCTGGCAGGAGAGTGGAGAACAGGTCTAATCAGTCAGTGGGGCCGAATTTGGCGCCGGTATCGTATCGAACCTAAGCGATACCCCACCCCTCTGGAGAGAGTGCTGGAAAGTTGTAGAAAGATCTGCACACAATCCGGCAATAGCTGCATGCAGCGGGTGAGTTGACGTACTTAGCTAATTGGAAGCAGAGGTCTTCCGTTTGGCCGAGAACAGCGGGATCAGCCACGTAGCAGGAGTTGACCTAGAAACGACTGCTCCAGCCATGATAGGAATGCGCTTAACACACATATATAGACGACTGGTTTCCAGTTGCTCAATCTCTGTTCCGAGTCCAACTCAGAACATCAAGTTCACTGGCCTATCTCTGGACTCAATAGTGTTCGGAACGCATCTGTCAATGGAGAGAGTGGAGGCTTTTCCACAGAGGGACGCAGTTAAAATGTGTTTTGAATGCTGGGTCTGATGGCGTCTGATGGCGTCAGCCTTGGTGGCTCTCCGGGTGCACTCTGACACTACAGCCTTGGAGAAGCACAACTTTTCAGCAGGGGCTACCATGGAAACTATCCAGCCAGACAAACTAGCCAGAAAAATTATTACCACAGAGGCTCATGAGCAGGTTGGGGAACCATTTTCAGGGGTGCGATAGTAAACGGCACATGGGGTTCACTGATGCAGTTTTGTCATATGAACTGTTTAGAACTTCCCACAGCATTGTCGTTTGCACTGAAACATGTTTTGGTCAGATCAGACAATACCACAGTGGTACTTAGCGTTTCATAAAGGCTTTGGAGGCAAAAGCCTTTTGTAGTCATTTGCTTGGCCTATGAGAGCAAAGGCCTACTTCCCCCTGTAGGGCAACATGATCATTCCACCACTTCATGGGCACTAGAGTTCGTGGTATTTCATATACGACAGGACATATACGAGGCTGCCAATTGGGCCATGCTTCTCCCGATTCAATAGATTAGATGTCACCGCACCCACACTGTCTCACATAGCGTTGCAGATGGGTTCAGCAACAAAATTGAGATACCGAAGCGAATGTTGAAAGACAACTTTAGGTTAAGAATTTAACCCCAGTTCTCTAAAACGCGAGTGAGGTATCTCACCAGGCAACAAAGGTGCGTTTGCTCTGACTGATTATGTGACATGACTTCAGGCCCTTTAGAGCCTCCTCCATAGAACGGATGTCGACCAGTCAGACAGGGAAGGGCATGTCTCATAGCTCAGCTCACCTGCTTAGTGTTGAGCAGATGAGCTGAGCAAAATTAGGGCAAATTTGCGCAGTGAAATCGGAGTAGACAATTAGTCAGCAGTTTTTTCTAGTTTGCAGCCAGGAAGTAAAATCAGCTGTAGACCCTCCCCCGTGGGGGGGGGGGCGGGGGGGGTCTCACTTTTGCTGACCGCCTGATCTCGGAAAATACACCGACTCAGTATTTTTTATGGACTGTGGGAACATTTTATTGCAGGGTGTTCGGCAGGTAAAATTTTCCCCCTGCTTAGCTCCTTGGCGACTATATTCCTTGTTTGACAGTCACCACACTGGTGGGGACTGCAGGGGACAGGTAAAACTGGTTGTAGTCAGAACAGGTCAGAACACCCCAGATGAGGGAGAAGGAGTAGCTGTACACGTCTTTGGTGTTCACGTACAGCAAGTTCTGTTTCCTCTGGATATTTTTAAGTGTATACTAGACTGTGGTATTTTGCAGTTTCTGGGTAAGTGTAATTCTTCTGGTTGATGCAAACAGTTAATTGAGAGCCCTGAACATAATGTGAGTTTGACCTGTCCTGACAAATTACCCTGAGACATTATGAGTAATGAATGAGCCGTCAATCTGCTCTCTGTCGCTGATCGAGCACATTATGCACCCAGGTAATGGAAAGCTTTGTAAAGGTGCTCATAGTTTGAGCCCACTGTCATATTCATAAAAATCAGAGGTTTTAAACAATTATAGAAAGGCCCTGTTCCACATTACAAGGCATGGAATGTGTGAGTGAGTTTCACTGATACCTGGATTAATGAGAAAGCCATACATTTATGTTTCCTATTAGGGATGTCCCTGATCCGATCACATCTCTCTCTCTCTCTCTGTTTTATTTACAATATTAAACAACCGGATGGATTCCCTGTCTTTCAATCGCGCAGCGCCTACACATAAAAACACACACACAGGCACACACACACAGGCTTTTACATATTTGTAAATACATACAGCTTTTACATACAGTCTTCCATGTAGCTGACTGTGTAACCAAAATATCAGATCGGGACTCAGTATTGGCAGAAACATGAAATTGCTCAGACTTGGAGGCAAAAGAAATGTGATCAGGACATCCCCTGTTCCCATACATTGAACTGCGGCTCTTGTGCATATGTTGTTTAATGGCTTTTCCCTCTGTATGCCAACTGACTGCCTACCTATACAGCTTGACACCGGCCTCCCGCTCCAGCTGGGCCCACAGCTCATAGCACTCCTCCATCATGCGAGTGTAAATGCTGTGTTCGTATGCCTTGCGGATGATGCGGGTCTGGCCATGGGAGCTCCCCCGGGTGTGCGGCAGAACAAACTGGAGGAGATGAAAATTTTCATTGGTCATTTGGTCAAAATGGAACTGAACATTGAAACCAGGCAAAAAGGCCACATTTATGTCCATATTTCAACATTCTACTGACACAAGATCTGTGATAACCTCCCTGAATGCACAATTATTTGCTGTTGTAACATCCAGATTTCCATTATCAGCTAAATTAGTTCAGACAATTAGTCAGTTAATGGGATAAACTGCTGAGATGCCTTTTAAGCCTCAGGCTAAAAACTTGCTAATGACTCTTTTGGTTGATAGTGCCAGAGTTTTTAACCTCTTCGGGTCCAGTATAAAAATGTACATATTTATGTTACACTATTTTGGTCTTATCAGTTATGAAAAGCGGGAAATTATTGGTTATTGGTATTGGCAGGGAAAAAAAATTATTGTGTATCCCTAACTACTACTACTACGGATAATAATCATAATTATCAAGACAACATAATAATAGTGACAACATTAAACCAGCACGAATGTATCAAAGTTCAAGCAAAATCTCAGGCTTAAACCCTTATTCTGGTTTTTCTTATGTAAGTCCATTTCCACACATGTGAGCCTCTTTCGCATATCTGTTGACAGAAGAAACTACACTTGTAGCTCTTCGGACCACTACAAGCAGGCTGGATACCGGGCTTTTTCCAAAAGCCACACAAAAAAGTGAAAAGAGCTTTTCCAGTATGAGTGAAGTTTAACACCTACAGGGTAGTTCTGCATAACTTTTAGCTCCAAAAATTCCTTTGCTGTCTAGTACAGATGTCAAGAAAAATCCTGATTTCAAATGCAATGCTATGACTTCCAGAAACACTTCGTTCTGGCTGCTGCTCTCCTCTGATTGGCTTGTTGAGTGGAAGATTCCTCACATGCAGACCTGAGGTTTCCCCGCCTCTTGTTTGCCTCACACACACAGACATATCAGTGTAACCTTGGATAAATCAAAGCTTTATTGTCCCGGAGCAAAGAGTAAGATTATTTGAGAATATGATTTACAGTATCAATAACGCTATTGCATGTGTGTCTCTTCTTCTCTATTACACATTAACACATGCAGTTGAAAGAGAGAACGGGAGAGAGAGAGAGGGGGAGGGAGAGAGTCGCAGAGAGAGCCAAGTGTTGGATGGGACATCCTTTATCTTATTTCTTTGTTGTGGGAGCAGGGACATGTTTTGGTCTGATTGGACGAAAGGGCTCCAAAGTAACTTTTTTTAACCACTGTCCAGAAATCGCCCCCCAAATACAATTTTAACAGTCCTGAAGTGCAGACACAAGGCACTGGACCACATGCTCTTTGAGAATTCGCTGCAGAAAAACGGTAAAAGCTATCAGCATGCAACTCTGTACACAAACAGGTTTCTTTAATTTTTTTAAATTAAAATTAAGTTTCAATTTAAGTTTAAGTCAAAGTATGGCGACATAGCAGATGTTTGAGGAGTTCTGTTTTTCCCATTCATTCTTATAGGAAAAACCGACCGAAATATCGCTATAAGAAGAACAACAAACACGCAGAAGAACAAGTGACCTCATTCCCGGAGCACTAATTAAGATTTGGCTGCTCAGCTGTTCTATTGCCAGGTGTGTGATATTCCCTAGTTATTTCGTTGACATGGGGCAGATACAACGGCTAGAGTTCATTTGCATTTGCAACCACGTGTGGTTAACTCTCAACACAAAGTTTTCAGAGCTGTCACAGTCAGACCAACGTCATGATGAAAATTTACAGCAAAACCCCCTCAGAGAGACAGCAAATGCTTGGTAAAGAAAGAATGTACTGCTCAGCAAGACCAAAACACCAGACCACAGAATGCCACCACAGTGTGGTGGATGTTGGAGGAATCCTTCCCCCTGTTTCACAACAGCTGGCCAGATCGAGAGCAATCTCCAGGAGGTAGACATATCTGTGTCAGTGTCAAGGGTGAATACAGAGGGTTCACTACAAGGTGTATACTGCTGGTGGGCCTCAAAAAGAGGAAGGTCAGATTAGAGTTAGCCAGGAATTATCTTAAAGAGGATCTAAAGTTCTGGAACAACACCCTATAGACAGATGAGACGCAGATCGACTAGAACCAGAATGACGGGAAAAGTAAAGTATGGAAAAGGGAAGGAAATGCTCATGATCCAAAGCATACCACCTCGTCAGTGGTAATATGTGCATAACATGGACACAGCGCCAGCTGTCTTGCATCTATTAGTGATGTGACTACTCACAGAGCAGCAGGATGAATTCTTGAAGCGTTAAAAGTAATATATCTGCTCATAATCAGCCAAATGCTTCAGAATCCACTGAATGGTGCTTCATGGTGCAAAAGGACAATGACCTGAAGCTAACAGCAAAAGCAACTTTTTTTAGGGCAAGGAAGTTGACTGTCCTGCCATGGCCAAGTCAATCTCCTGACCTGAATCCCACTGCATTTCACTTGCTGGACAAATGCCCCAAGACCGAGCAGGAAGACAGCTGCAGACGAGACCTAGTGGGTCATTTTTTTATACGGTGCCATTTGTGTCACCAGTATCTGCCTGATTAGCCTAACCTGAATGGGACTTTGACCATTACACTGACATAACCAGGCTCAGACCCAGGGTGAAAGAAAACAAGAAAGAGCTGCTTCCTTGTTTTCTTTCACCCGGGGGTTTCACCTTCAGGCCAGTCTGATCAGTGTATGCCTGTTCAACCCTGTTGTCACTCTATTTGTTTCAAGTTGAATTCGATACATTGCACTAATTGTTGTGTTGAAATGTGTTCTCTCATTGTACAATTTGCCTGATAAGTGTATTTAATGACATGCAAGTTTTGTTATTGGCCATATTTTGTCCACTCTGTTATGATACTGTGCACTCTGTTAAACCTCTGTCCACTCTGTTATGTTGATATTTTTCCATCATAGTTTCATAAAATACAAATATTTTGACATAATGGTATGGAGGGGTTTGATTGTACATGCTAGAATTTTTTTGCAATTTACATCATAATTCACTTTTCCTAAGGAATTAACTTGAGGAATACGTTCCATGATCAAAAAACGCACTTGTTTTTCTAAAACCAATATGAAAAATATATTGGTTGAGTTCAGGCACCTACCTAATATTATATTTATATATTTTTAACAACATGTGACACATGGGATATGTCCACTCTGTTAAGGACATAGACATACCATTTTAAATGTGTTTTAACTGCATGACTCCTTATTAAGTAATATTTTTAAAGAAAGCATATGTCCCTCACTTTAGTCAGAGAGTTTATTTTACCATCAAGTTATTTTTTATACGTTTTAATTTTAATTTTTTTAAAATTTTTGATCATGGGACGTATTCCCATGATCAAATATTTGTATTTTATGAAACTATAATGGAAAAATATCAACATAACAGAGTGGGCAGAGGTTTAACAGAGTGGACGGTATCATAACAGAGTGGACTAAATATGGCCAATTACAGCATCACCCGAGGACAAAACCGTGAGTCTGGTAATGTATATGGGTCAAAAAATTCAGGCTGTCATTGACTGCAAAGGATTGGCAACCAAACATTAAAAAGTATTACATTTTGTCCCTTAAAAGTGGAGAGCAATTCCTACACCATTCACCTGATTTCCCAGTGCATGAGCAGAGCAAAACTAGTTTGACAGGAGTGGTCCCGCCACACTAGAAACGACACCTCCGAGTGCACGACCAGCTCTGGTCTGACTGGACACCAGTCGCAGCTGCTGCGGCCACGCGTCTCCGCAGCTCCTGCGCTCGGACCGCTGAGCGCGCGCATGTGTGTGCAGGTCAGAGGAGTGGGAGAGATAGGGCTGTGGGTGAGCAGCTCGGTGGGACAGTTGTGCGTACCTGCTCCAGAAGTAGCGTTTTCTTGTGGCACTTGGCCAGTTGGTACGCCGTGCAGGAGCCCTGGATGCCGGCCCCGATCACGATGCAGTCATACACATCGGCCGACATCGTTGCTGCGTGTAGCTCTGCTCGACGAGAACTTGCATTTGCCATTAAGGTTACACAGAGACGCCCACTCAAAGTAGAGCAGAAGGGGTAGCTTGGGAAGAAAGCCCAACCAAAGTTGGTCGCTGCTTCCCTGGCTTTTGTCTTACAGGGAAGCAGACTATATTCCAGTCAATTGAAGATTTAAGACGTGAACGTGAAACGCGGCGTCCGGTAATGTGTACTAACTCTATTTTCAGTGAATCCGCAGCGGTTTAATGGAAACATTAAAGAACACGTCATGACGCCAGTGCCTGGCAGACAAGAAACTGGGTAACAACGACTGTTATTATCTGTGTTAGACGCTAGTAAACGATTTATAACTTCAGTTTTCGCCAGCCGAGTTTACAATGCAATCCATTGTTAAATAACTAAAATTAGACAATTCAGACACAAAAGAAGAGGTTAAGTTGGATATATTTGGAGAGCCCTAGGAACTCAGCATTATGCCACATTGTATACTACAGACTGCATATGCATTCAGCTTTCTTGCTGGAGCAAAGTTGCCCAACAATTACAAAAGACAGAAATTGGAGAAATAACCAAACTAACTGCAAAATGAAAATCCCCACATTTTTAAAAATCTTTTTTCTTTGCACCATTTTTCTTAAAATAGAACACAAAACCAATCCCTGAAAAGTTAGCAGTGTTACATAAGGTCAGTCAGTTGCTCATGCCAGGCCACATTCAGCGCCACTATCGTTTGACTTCCCAAACAGACCAAAGTGCACCTGTCGCAGTTATATAACCATGACAAGCTTGGCCAGTGCTGAGAGCCTGCCTCAAGGCTCCTCTAGTTCTACTGTCACAGTGCAATGTTTTGTCATAATGTGCAGCAATGTGCATGGTGTTAAGTAAATTCTTTGACTTCTGGCAACAGGAAGCTTGTGGGGCTCTATAATTTCTTGTGATAAATATTTAGATTTAGATTTAGATTTTATTTAGATGAAGATTTTTTTTTTATATAAATGGCTTAGTTGTAGGTGGTATTATTAAACAAATGGGGAGTTTAACTTGTACTGTTGCTTCTGCACCTATATATTACAAAAATGTCCTTAATGCCAATGACAATGATGAAATAAACAATAGCTTCATATTTCCAAGTAGATACTGGTGAGAGCGGTTGTGCAGTTTGCATCTTCTCTCCTCCATGCTTCTCTTTGGGCTCTTCTTACACAACTGTTGCCTTTGTAATGTAAAACTCTCAAGTTTGGGCCAGGCGAGGGCATGCTGAACGCTGGATCATTAGCCTTTACAAACAGCTGATACCACACTGGTGTTTAAACACCAGGGTAAGAAACAAAACAGACTCTCAGTCTGAATCCCATTTTTCTGTCCGGCATCTAATATAAAAGAATATAAAATGTACCTGAGAAGAAAAAACAATCTATTTCTCTGTTACGTTACAAGATAAAGTTTGGTCATTTTTTCATGAAAAATTAGATGATACTTTCATGCTCAACAGGTTATTAACTGTTATTAAGCCTTATTACAACTGTAACATTGCATGAAAAGAAGTGTGTTAGTTTAATGTATACAACTCATTCTCTGTGACAGGTAAGCAACAGACATCTCAGGTAGGGGGTTGCTCTGGTGGGGGTGTAATGTGGATGTGTGTATGTGTATGTATGTCAGGTCAAGTCAGGGCAGTGTGTATTATATATGTGTATATTAAGCAGATGTAAAATCCCAAACACACAGAAAACTGGTTGGTTACTAAGCAGCACAAAGCAATCAGAAAACCTTGTGTATTCCATATGGGCAATTCAGTTTATGATCCTCACTCCCCTTGTGATCAGGTGAGTGAGTGGTCGCTGCATCGAGACGAGCCACCCGAAGGGGGAGCACAGTCTGGGGAGCAAAAAAACACCTCTGCAACATAAGCACATACAACATGAGAAACATGACTTGAGTCATGAACATGAGTCAACCAGCATGGGCAGACAGCTGTCCTGCAGCCATGGAGTGACTGTCACACTGAGGGTATGAAGTGGCAAAGGCGTGGGGTGATGGGGAAGGGTGGTGATTGCATGTCAGTGTATGTGTATAAGAAGTCCAAGTGTGTGAACCCAAGTGTGCAAGGCATGAGGGTCGTTTTGCTGCCCCAGTCTGCTGGATGACACAGCGATAACACAGCAAGTAGCCATGGGGACAGCCTTGATCAGGTACCAGACAGACGACAATCTGCCAGTGACTTTGGGAAGTGGGGTAAAGGGAGTGTCTTGCTGCCATGCTCTTCAGGGGAGTTGTTATTACATCAGTGGCCTTGGCCAAAGCCAGTGCTGGTTAGGGAGGCTGAAAGCAGAATTGTTGCAGAATTGTTTGGGTCTAGTGTGAGTAGCCGTATTCCATTTTTCACAGGTCTTAACGTCCATTCTGGTCTCCAAATTGGTCCAAATTCTTGAATTTCCTGAAAACCCAGGGCAGTACCTAATCCAATCAGCAACAGACCTTGTAATCAAAGTTCTGGATCAGGATGCATCGGGATGCTTTCTCTCCCTCTCTCCCACACACACACACACAACTGCTGCATGCTCTGGTTTCCAGGAAATTTCAAGTAATTCACAGGACCTATTGTCACTATCAATATGTGGGAGACTATGCAGAACTTCCCGGAGACTTGGGAGTCTCTGGGAGTCTTCCCAGAGACTTCAGACAATGTCTGAAGTAATTGCTGATGTTGAAGCTGTTTTGAAACTGGTCAGGATGCATCCTGGACTTCTGCTTCAAGGGAGAGGATGAGGTGTTTCGGACAAGTCTCTCTGGGAGGAGAACCTGGAGAAGACCCAGGAAACACTAGAGAGATTATTCCTCCAGGCTGCCTTGGTATGCTCCTATAGGATGTGGTGGAAGTGGTTTGGGAGAGAAATATCTGGACTGCTAACCCTGTGAGCTGGACCCAAATAAGTGTTCAACAATGAGGAATGACAAGACAATATACCATAGATGAGTGGACAGCCAATTGCTGCTGAGAGAAGTGGACCTTTGAGGGCATCTGGTGGACAGGAGGAGAAAGACACTGGTTTTCAGAAGTCAGGAAGTTGCTGGAAGGATAGTGTTTTGCATTTCACAACATTTCATGACAATACTACTTCTACAACACAATACAACTACTAGGACATTTAATCTGTTTTCTCCCCTGCCATTTAAGGTCATTTCAGTACACGTAAACTAGAAGTAAACATATATTTGTTGCAAGTGGTAATCAAGTCAGCAAACTGACTTAGCATTGTCTGCCGAGATTCCCATATGTCCAGCTCATGAGGTCGCAATTCAAGGAGTTGCAGCTGGACTTCTGACAGACTGGTGTGGAAGCCCAGGATGTCACCTCTGACCAATCTGTGGCCAGTTGGGGGTGATGAAGAACTACACCGGGAAGTCCACCGGGGAACAGGTACTTTTACCAATGGAAACATGTATAATGCATTATTTTGCAAACTTTAAACGTAGTCTATGGATAAACTTCATCCTGACTTGACTTTCATTTAACATTAATCTTTTTTGGCACTACCCTGCTTGTTGTGCAATCATTAATTCCTGACATCACCTCAAGGTGACATTTTAGCTGATTTTATGGAAAACATTATCAGCTTTATCACACTGAGTTAAAGCTTTAATCTGCTCAGGTGTGTAAACACTATTGACTATAAAAGAGCACGGTATAAAAGAGCATGAGTGTGAGCTCAATACGCCAGGTCTTTTGTCCGACAGCCTAAATGATGGCATCTCCTCTGCTTTGCGCAGCACTGCTGTTCCTCATCCCCGGGACACTCACCCAATGTAAGTATCGATATACTTCATAAAAGTATTGTAAAACATTTCATGATAAGTAACTACTCTACTTTAAATCTTTCTGTTTGTTGTTCAGATAAACCAGAAACTAAAACAATCCAAATTGCTGTGGAGGTGCAGAACAGCATTCTTGGTTCCCCTCCTCTGACCTTCAACACCCATGTTGTGTACAGAGGGATTCTGATTGGAGCGATGAAGAGACTCATGGCCTCCAATGCAGACTTTAAGTATGATTATGGCATAATTTTCAGAGTGATAAACTGCAACTCGCTGTTTGATCCTTGGCTCACAGCCATCTCACAAATCAATATTTGGGAGGTGGGCAGCCTGCATGTGAATGTCCGTATGCGTACCTCGGAAACAGGAAAAAATTGAATTCAGCCATATATTTGCCTGCCTTCGTGTGGCTTGGACCAGCATGTAAAGAGAAAAATGTCACAGAATCTTTGAGTGATCCTCCACTGACGATTGGAAGCAAAAGTGCAATGACTGCATGGTCTTTGATATGGCATACATTAAAAACTACACAATACATCAATTCCCTGAAAAAAACAGACAAAACGTTTTCCTGCATTTTATGGCTTCACAGTGGTTGGTTGTTTGAGGGTGCTTGCTCTTCCCGTTTCCCAGATTGAGAAGATCTAGAAAATTCCCACATGCAGAAGTTTTCAGAGTGCCCTGGGCTGTGTGTATGTATGTGTGTGTGTTTCTTTACAGAATACCGCACAAGGGACCAAAAACTGGTCAAAACTCCACATAAAAAATGAAGGGAAAAAAGAGGCGCATTCCACGTGTGGTAATTTTCTTTTTTTTTTTTCTTCTTTTTTTTTTTTTTTTTGCTTTTTTTCCCCTATTCATTTCTTATGGGATTTTTGGCCAGTTTTTTTGACCGAAAACTGATATTCTGTAGGAAATAAAACTGGCTCTCTGGATTCAGCTGTTACATTGCAGGACATTACCAAACAAACAAACAGGAGAACAAGAATGCGTTGTGGTGAGTGGCACGAGGCAGGCTGCTACGATGCACTGGATTCTGCAACGTAACACCCTGGCACTAATAAAAAGAAAAACACACGCAGGAGAACAAGAGTGCCTTGTGGCTTCTTATGTCAAACCCTGGGGTACTATCAAGAAGAGTAGTTGCAAATTCCAGTGTCTTGTGTCCGGCAATGGGACACAAGTTATTTGGATTTTTTTCAGCATCTGTGGTTTCGTGAGAAGTGACTAACAGAAAGAGAATCCAGTTGCAATCCAAATGCATTCATTTGTTCTGCCACGCATCAGTTTCATTATTTGTTGCACATATCATTTAGATATATTCGTTTCTCATGATAGCGTGTAGAAGTCCTGTGATCTCAGGTTTCCAGCTGCTCTGGCCGCCGGCACTGAAGGAGATACACTGCAGTCAACTGGACTGGAGATGGGCGGGAGCATTCACCCCAGCAACAGCAAAATCTCTGAAGTCTGAAAACTCTTCACAACCCCTAAGAAAGGAAGAAAAACATAGCAGGCATTTTAGAGACCAAAAACATGCATATGTTTTTGTGCATTGGACTAAGATAACCATTTTACAGTTTTCTATAAGAATGGGTTGGTAGGACAAGTATAAGGGTCTCCACTTTTTCGTTGCTTTCGTTTGAACCCACTCACCATCTCATCATGCAGGTTCACCTACACTGAAGACCCAAACTATGGCCCATACCTGGAGAGCGTGAATGGTGTGGCTGGGAATGATAAATACCATACATACTGGGAATTGCTGGTCGAGTCTCCAAATGGCACAGTCACAAGGCCCGACGTTGGTAAGTCCACTGTGAAAATGTGTTTCTCTATAACATCGTCATTGTTCATAGTAAACCACATAAAACATGAATCTCTTTTGCAGGGATAGGATGCTACATTCCCAGTGAAAATGAGAAAATCATTCTGAAATTCACAAGATGGTGAATATTCAACACCTGACATACCTCAACACGACGTCAGAGCCAAGATGACTGTCTGACTCTTTTCATGAATAAATAAGCAAGATGCAGAGGTTTCTCTGAGTACATTCATTGTGCAGGTTAACATAATGGAATGAACAATTGCCAATGCTTTAAAAAAAAAACCTGTTGTTTTAAATGTTCACTGTTACAGGCAGGAGAGGGACAAGCTTCTTCAGTACTGGAAGCACCACAAGGGAAATTCTGTTCTTCCTCACTGTATACTGCAGAGGCAAGAATCTCAGATATTTCGCAATGTAAAAAAAAATGAAAATCTATTCATGTTGCTTTGTTGGAATATAGAGAGGAAACAAAAATTGAATATCAGTCGCTAGAGGAAGTGTCACAGTTTAAGCTGCTTTATTCACAGCCTCGTCGGACTTGCCTATTAAGTGGGCATCACTGGTTAGATTGTTGTTCAAAATAATCCTGAATCTTATCTGCAGCCACACCACCAGCAAACAAGAGCAGGAGCTGCAGAGATCACAGTAGATGTTGCCCTGATTCTAGAGAAAAATGAAAAACGGTACATCCAAAAACCTTTAGTGTTTTCACAAAAGTAGTTAAGCCTCATCATACTTTTATGCAGGTTTTTGCTGAAATCAGTTTTCAACTTTAATCCTATATCCAGAGAGCCAGGACAGTATCTCATTTTAACTTGCTTGTTATTTCCTGTGCCAGACATTACTCTAGAGAGAACAGAATAGATATATGTCAGTTAATGCAGAGACACAGACAAATGCAATGTATTGACCAGGAGTGCACTACTGCACCTGCCATATAAAATAGCAGGATGTAAGGAAATTCAACAGGAGATGTACATAGGTGCAGCTAATCATCGTTGTTGTTGTTATACAAAATTGCGAAACATATATGATCAATGATTAAGTAAACACCCACTGCCCTTTGACTCTCCCAACGGCTGTGAAAAACTGGCAGGGAAACCTCTGACAGGGAAAAAATGGGAGAAACCACAGGGTGAGAGACAGAACAGGGATCCCTCATCCAGGACGAGCAGGCAAGCACAAATAAAATTTACAGGGCCGAGGTGGAGGCAGGGCCAGGATACAGACCTTGGTTCTGGTAGGGGGGGATGAATCAAAGCATTCTTCTTTCAGAAGCATTCATAAGAGACCATCAGCTGTTTGTTAACTTTTAGGAATCATGGTAGACTGTACTTGGGCAGTCGGCCTGTCAACCACCGTCCACGCCTGGTAATGACAAAAACAGCAGTGCTCACAAATAACAGGAGAGAAATAAAACTGTTGGTAAAACTGTGTTTGAACCTTACAAAATGAAAATATGGACTGCAAAAAACTTGTATGTTTTGACTATACAGGGCAGTACTCTCAAAAATGTTACAATGAGGTAGCGCAACACAGTAAGCTGTATTTCATTTTGGCATAAAGGGAAAATAAACAAGACAATACGACTAATTCTGTGTTTTTATAGAATGCGTTTATTTGTCATACATAATGCAAGAGTGTAATTAAAGTCATAGGTGGCGTATTTGCATCGCTTGTTGTAGAAGATAAAAGTAAAGGGGTCCCCTTTTTAATCAATTGCTGACATTTTTCTTTTGAGGGATAAATACTGGGTAATGCATTTGATGAGTCACGTGAATCTCAGTTACACATTCTGTTCAAGGCCCAGGTAAACAAATAAGAGCTCCACAGTTGAACTTTGCTGACCGAAATAACCCTGAAATCACTCTCAAGATTAATCAAATAGAAACTTTGGTTTGATGTGATATAATTAAGCAAGTATTGGAAAGCAGTGAATTCTGGCAGTCCACTAGTCGTCACGATGCTCTTCTCCAGATTTGAAACTAATTCTAGATTGCTTTTTATCGGGGACGGGCCCCTGCAAGCAGGCGAGCCCCTCCCTCCCTTTCAAAGCATGAGGATGGCTATAGCTTCCAAACAGTCTGCTCAGCACCTCGGCCTGGCAGCTCAAAATGCCTCAAGACATTTACCATATACCAATAAAGAAGGCAGAACGCCTTAACAATAAAGCACTGCCAACCAATGCAAACAAAGTCTTACTTTGTGCATTGGGCAGAGTGCACAGAAATGTGGGGCCGATAAATTTCTTGATTATGGTAGGGTTGCCCCTAAATAGCTCATCTATTGCCGTTGGCCTGTATGGATGGGAATCCAACAAGAACATTAACAAACAGTGTCATCGATAACAATCTGACTGATTTTTTCAAGGTCAGATCAATGATATTATTATCATAGAAATCTAACAAATTTATTCTAGAAAAGCGAAGCAGGTAAAATGTAGCCACTCAGAGCTGCTGGTCTTGGTTTTAAGAGAGATTCACTGTGGGGGAAAACCTGGACTGGGCAGGTAGGTCCTGACACCTCAGAGAGCAGAATCAGAAGCTCAGAAGATCACCAAGGACAGTTCCCATCATACCCTCTGTTAGCATCTGTTTGAGCTATTGCCCTCGGAGAGGCTCTACGGATGTAGACAAACAGACTAAGAAACAGCTTCTTTCCGAGAGCCATCACCACTGAAAAGGAGTAGCTCTCCAATGTCGTTGTATACTGCATAATGACCATAAAGAATACCGAGCATAACTTCAGTTTCCAGAGGCTAGCAGAGGTGCATAAGCCCTGAAATGAAATGAAATTAAAAAATACATGAAAAAGTGCATGAGCTCACCAGGCCTGCTTTCATGGATATGGCAATTACAACAGTTACACAAAACTGAAAGGGGTGCAGAACTTATGTGCAACTAGTTTGTAATGTAGAGTTGTTGCACAGATGTTGACTTTAACAATATATCTATATATAAAGATATGTAATATCTTTATATTAATACAAAAAGTCAATTAAATATCAGTTTCCAAAACCAGTGTAATTAGCAGCTTCCCCATTTTGCTTAGGCTTTGAATTGTGAAATCTAAGTATATGTGAATTGGACCAAATGAAATATCATTTATGTCAGAACACTTTATAGCTTTATTATCAACTTTCTTATAAGTAATACATCTACAGTACGGATACAGTAATACATCCTAACCCTAACCCTTTCCTGGGGAAAAACGGTGTACGATCGTAAATTTTTCTCTTGGTAGTTTGACTGCAATGACACTACGGGCCAAAAGGAGGTGCTAGTGCGCCATCGTGGCTTCACTCTTGCAGCGGCTGTTGAAAAGCTGCTGCAAAGCACGGGACTAGAATATTGAACCTGGAGTCTCGGTTCCCGTCCCAGAGATGCCTCAGAGAATATGCTTCGAGTTCAACGCGTTGATTCTGGTCTGTGCGCTGCAGCCTGTGCTGTGACCTTGTTTCCCCTGGTGGGATTTTCCTCCTGCGTCACTGCTGTTTGATGGTGTGGTTACAAGAAGTCTACGGACTAAATCAATGGTAATCATCATTAAACATTTTCAGTTTGTTTGATACAGTTCATTGGCTCTTTCCAGTTTCATACGCTGTGTAAATGTTGCAAATATATATTTAGTTGAACTTTTTTGAGTCATTTTAATCCCAAGCAAAGAAACAGCCCGTTAAATCGAATGTTGAGTTGAGCTCCTTTTAAGAATAGTTTTGATTCTTTAACTGTAGTGATGGATACCCTGCTATGATAGAATGACGTTACTTCCTGTTTAAGAGTAGTAGTTGCTCCAAAACATGTTTCATGACATGCCTACCCAATACTTATTAGACTATTTCGACTGGTACTTAATTTGCTGTAATTATCATGATGAAATGATTCCGATTGATTTACATTTCCGTATCCATTAGAAATAAAAGCATAGAAAACACATTTCCCATATTTTTTATGCTGTTTATTTCTTACAGCATTTTGCACTTGAAGGGAGGAACAATGCAAGGCAAGATCATATTCAAATAGTGGGAGCACTCTGCATTGCAAGTTCAACATGCCTGTGTGTTTTATAGCTACTTATTATTGGATTATTGACCAAGAGAATGAAAACAAACAACTGCCTTGCCACCATTATTGCTCTCCTTCTCATCACTTACCATTGACTCTGCAGTTTACCAATACACCTTGCACATCTGTTTGCACAGGAGCCGGTGGTTGGATGCTGGTCCTCCACTGCCTGTAGATAGCTCGCCACCCTCTCCCCTCTTCAGACGGCGGTCATCAGAGGTGTTAAGGTTCATGAGTGGTGCATCGCGTTTGTCTCACCCACTTAATTTTATCCCAGACCTGCTGGCTGTGGGGGTCTGCAGGTTGTGGCCAGGGGCAGCTGAGCTGGAGTTAATGACATGGCTTTGTTTGGGGCAGAGGCTCTGGTCGGTTCAGGACTAAGCCAAACAATACCCGGGGTCACGTGTCCTTGGAGACTCAGAGTCAAAGGGCTAATGTGTCAGTACTGAGCTAAGGAGCAGTTCTCTGTGGTCTGCTGCGACGGACACTGATGCCTCTGACATTTTGGTTGGTTTTTGCGTCCATTTTGGTTGTTTTGTTCTTGACAGGAGGCAGCAGAGCCACCCTTATACCAAGCCAGTAACACAATAATTAGATAGATGGATAACTCTACTGGAGATCAGTTTTTAAAGAAATGGCCCGAATGATGTCAGATTTTTTTCAAATCAGTTGCACCAGTAATCTACCAACAAAGATAAATTCATGCTTACACTACAACAGACCCTTCATGACCAGGTTCAAGCTCTACTGGGCTCCTGGATCGAGACTTTGTTGCAGGGACTTATAGACCTAATTTATGGTCCCTGTCAAATTAGTTGGATGCTCTAGATCTAATGCTAGACATCCATGCGCAAATGTTGTTTGCTGTTCCACCAATTGGAACAATTGACCTGAAATTGACTTGAGTCTTTCTCAAGTTCTGTGTGTAGGATATTTGCAATGCCATGAATGACTTCAACAGAAGTCGGCACGTTACCTTCATCATATGACCTCGTTGCCATTGGTTCACCCACCATGACTGTGACTGACAAAGTGAAAGTACAAAGACTATTCCATCTAATACAAACTACTTTGATCATTATTGTGAACCTTGGCATCCCGCTTCATAAATTCTATGGAGCGGACATACCTTCCACGTTCACACTCCCACAGTTAAATCAACAGTCTTTCTGCTTAAAGTCGAACAGCCAACGCCTCCAAGCTTGACTGGTCCCTCTGTTCCTTTGTTTGACTTTGCAGGATTTAATTTCGATCCCTTTACGCTCTCGCCCCTGCTCCCCCATCACTCGATCAGGACCAGGACACATGCAGCCCTGGTTTATCTAGCCGTGACATTGACCTCCCATCTTCGCATTGACCCGCTGTTTCCCATGACCTCTGACCTAGCAGGGTCAAGCCTGCAGCCGTCTGGACGTCCTCCTCCTCCTCCACCTGGCCCCTATCTCCACCCTTCAGATGCTCCAGATGGATTGCTCTCTTTACTGGACACATACAGAATGACATTGTTTTCTCAGCAGGGGGGGTAGAATCCACCAAGGTGCAGGTGTGCATAGCAGCTCCAGCTGCAGATACCCCCCCCCCATCCATTTATTATCTTACCCACTTTGTATCCAGTTTGTTACCAGTGTCGGTACCCTCTTGCTGTGAGGAAAGAGCACTGACAACTGAATTATTTTTGCGATAACGTTCGCATTTTCACCATCGAACCATGAACACGCAGCCCCACGCCATTTCAGTTCCATCCTTCATGAACTGGGATGTGTTTTTTTTCCCCTGTCTAGCACAACGCGGATGCCGGGGGAAACTTTCTGTGTCTGTCTCGCTCTCTGTCTGTCGCTGTCTGAACTCACTGTCCCCATTCCGTAGCCTGGTTTTGATACACAGTGTCCCGATAGTTAGCCGGGGAGAAATTGGGTCAGCGTTGGGAGGCCGAGATGGCGCGGGCAAAAAGGCTGACTTGCTGAAGAAATACGTGATGCGTCGCTGTGCAAACAGTGCTGCTTTTAAAAAAAAAACCAGCATGTTCCGCACGCCTAGCGCGCCTGTCAAATGTGTCTGCTTGAGCTTTATCGATATTGCTCGGTGTCCTCGGGCCCGGCTGAGGCTCTTTAAATAGGATGCCACAATATCTTTTTTCATTTCACTCAAGCAGAAGTAATTGGTTTCAAGAATTCACTTTTGAATTGATTGCAGTGCCGTTTCAACTGATACGTCCATTAGCTTTAAATTAGCTATTGTATAACTGAAGTGTATTTAGCTACGTATGGTTGAACTACAAGGATTGGAGCTATTACTATTTTAAGCAGTAAGTTTAGTAAAATGCAGAATGTAATAATATATATATATATATATATATATAAACAATTTTGCATCATTTTCTTGACTCACTTTACAGTATATACTTGTGAGATTGCTGTTCTGGTGAAGTGGACTCCGGTCCGAGCAGCATTCTTGATTCCTGCTGCACTGAGAGCTATAGGGAGAGGAGAGGGAGAGCCGGAGCTGTGAGGGAGGGGGGGGCAGGAGGAAAAGAGGAAGTGAGTGTTCATTAATGTGGCTCTAGGTTGTGGGCATGCTCAGTTGTTTGCCTAGCTGCCTGAGATCCAACCTCTAAATTTGAACAGGAGCGAGACGAGGCGACTGAGCAGACAGACTTTTACTGCCTCTCTCTCTCTCTCTCTCTCTCCCTCTCGCTCTCTCTCTCTCTGTCCGTCAATGTTATTTTTCGCATCCTCTCAGCGGTGAGCGTGTGGGGAGACTTTTTCTTTTTTGCAATGGAAGAGCGAAAAGGATGCGCAGACCAGAGCTTGGGCAAAACAGAGCAAAAGGAAGTAAAAGAAATGAGAAGAAAAAGAGGACGGGGGAAAAGAAACGACTTCACTCATCCCCCCGTTCTCCTTCATGCCGCGCTCCACCATTGACTTTTACCTCAGACACGGCAGCGGGATCAACTTCAAAAGGCGGCCAGGCGAGAGAGCCGGAGCGTGTGAAATCTGAGAAGAAGAGCAAGATGAGAGAGGCTGACCGCCGCCGTGTCCGCTGCGCTGCCCAGGTCAGTACCCGGGAAAGACCCCAAAAACAACTGCTCGTTCTCTCCCTCTACCTGCCTCCGAACCTCCGCCTGTCGCGCGGTGACATAGCCTCCGTATCCGCGCCTAAGATCGTCGGGGCGCCGGGGCCGGATTGTGCGACGCGGGGGGGCGTCTGGGTGACAGAGCCCCGGCACCGTGCGCCCGGCGTCACCCCGCGGCGGACTGGGAGCCCTCTCCCAGCTGATCGCCCGGGAGCGGGACACGCGTACACGTGCTGAGGGGAGGACGAACTTGCCGTGTGCGGCCACGTGGGTACAATAAGTGTGTGTGTGTGTGTGTTGGGGGGGGGGACTCGGAGACGGCCGTGCACTCTCACTCACGTGCGGTAGGGATTATGAGAGGGTAAAGCCAGGCCGGGCTGGGGGGGGGGGGACGCTAGGCTCCAGGTCCAGGTTGGGCGAAGGGGAGTTTTCAAAGTGGCAGCGCTGTCTGACGTCGGAACGTGCTCCCCGGCTGACGGGCAGCTGACTGGACGGCCGCTGACAGCACGCACTGTGAGACGCCTCTGAACGGGGAAGCCACGCTCCTGCGTGGTTTCTCACTTGTCCGGGAATGACTTTTAATTCGGAGTAGTTCATTCAGCTTCTACCCCCGATTTCGCAGCACAGCTGACAGACAGGTGACCCGTCTTAGAGTTGCCTTTCTGCCCAGGGCACCTCAACTCGACCTTTATTTTCTTTATTATTTTATTTCATTTATTTATTTACCCCATGGATCGATCTCATTGGCTACCCCAGCATGCTGTGCCACTGACAACTGCCTGTAAATTGGCTTCCTAGGGAGCTTCTTGTTGACAGCAATAGGAGTAGCAGGCTATATATATAGAATATAGGAGAATACGTGTGTGTATTTGAAAGTGGGACACAACACAGTTGTGACACAGAGTGACTGTATCATAATAATATTACTATTATTATGATATACTGTATTACTAGTAGTATGATCACGCCACCAATATACGACATTGCAGTAACACTCATTTTTCTATGACATGCTTCAGCTGATCCTCCGCTCCATCCTCATGCTTCCAATGCTTACAGTAGGTGCTGCTTGTGACATCCCTGATTCATAAACATTCAAGATCAGAATAATATATATTTTCAAGGATGTATTAGCCTTACTATTTACTATGACTGCTTGCATTAAGAACCCTTCACGGCTGTTTTATTTTAGGCAAGGCAGAGTCAATTTAAAGCTTTATCAGAATGAAAATCACATGTCCATTGTCACATGGCCAGGTAGCACTACTCTCACAGCTACACAGAATTTGCTTTGGTGATTTGTGCAAAAATGAGAAAGGTGGGTCACATAAAAATACACAGAACAGGACAATGCTACAAATCATGTTAATACACAAAACAAACAAATATATTCATTTGGTACTGGCTAGCTTATTGTTGTGTAAAATGTCCTTATTTCCTAATCTGTTTTTACGATTGTCATTTAGAATATAATTTCTTCCTCCAGCCACAAATGGAAAGAAATGGAAGAAAGGTCTTTTAAGGCATTTTAATGTTTATTCTAAGAGGTTTATTCTATTTGTCTCTTAAAAGCTTTCACCGCTAAAGTTGATTCAACTTAAATTCTTTAAATGCATCATACAGTAAGTATCATTATTAACTGCAATGCTCTTTTTTTACAGTGTTCATATTGTATAAACAGTACATGTGTGGCAGTTAAGTAATCTGTAGATTTACAGACGTATAAATCGTATAAACGTATAAAAATACAATGACATAAAATTAAGAAAAAAAATCACAATGAGGGATATTCATATGGTTAATCTATTTACTAGTTATATTATTTGGTCAAAATCATTTTAAAATATTTTGAAACCCCAAAGCAACAAAACAGACTTTTTTCAGCTGGTGATCAGGCATCTTGGAAGTGCTCCAAAAAACAATTCTGGCACAAAGATGGGGCCATTTGATTTGATTGAATATACTGTAGTGTTATATTAGTAACATCATGATAAATGAAGGAAGCCTTTGTGAAGTTTGACACATTTAAAAACGACCTAATTTAAAAGGATACTCCTCTACACCTTTACTTATTAGGTTTTATCCTCACTTCAGTTAATGGATCTGTCCTGGCAGCAACACTCAGGGTCTGCTATCTTGAATTATATTTCACATTTTCAACTTGAACTGTATTCATTGTTTATGAACATTTTGTCTCGTCTTATAACCCATATGTTTAAGAGTAATTGCATAAAAATGCAGAGGTACAGCTCTTATTTCGTAGCTGCAAAATTTCAGCAACATATGGGGCCAAGGAGGAGGCTCTTGCAGTTGCATATATTAGAGCAACCAGCAGCTCATTCATTTAAGCACTGGGATAACTCTCTTCTTCCTTGTCGACCCGGTTCCCATGCGTTCCTCCCTGACTGCCCATCTGAGGCTCCATGATCCATCACACAGCAGGCGGCCATGTTCTCTCAAAGGCCTGTGAACTTGTTACCTCCTTCAGTCTGCCTGCCTGAATGTCAACCCCATTTTTCTTCCCTTGTGTTCCCTTTCTGCGGTCTTCCCCTTCCCAGGATCGAAATAATTGGGCCGCATTCATTGCGACCAGGTTGCCAGTGTGGCTTTTCAATAGAGATATCAAGTCTGGTGCCATGTTTTCCCTCTGACCTCCCTTTCAGAGCTCCTTCCTCGTCCTCGGCCGGCCTCCCTCCAAGGTTGTGATGGGTCATCATCATGACTCCCGCCTCTCAATACAATGACACGACATCCATGGTACATTATCTACAGTGGGTCAGCTGTCTTGGAGCTCTGTCTATAGGCTATTCTTCCCTGCTCAGTTGTCTCGGTGATCTCCGGATCCAGCCTGCTCGATGTGATGCACATTGAAACTGGTAACCTCAAGGGGCTTTTGTTCTTCCAGAAGAGTTCAATCACTCTCTTCTCCCATCTTTTTTTCCTCTCTGCTGAGATATTCAGAGTTTAATGAGGGAGGCGAGATAAAGGAAAGATTATGGTTTGCCGGATGATGAAGAGGTTGCTTTTTGTTTCTGTCGGAGGAACCACACAGCAAGCTTTCATGTGAATTTGAGTTGTTTTTTTTCTGACTAGAAGGGAAGGAGATTGAGATGTTCGAGGAACAGTATGAGCGTGGCGAATCAGGGGTCATTAAAGTGTCAGTGGAGCTGTGTTCTTCACATACTGTTTTCTGTTTTACATTTTTGATACAGCCGGGAGGGGGGGAAGTTTCTCGGCTTTTGATGTTATAATCTTCAGTTACAGTACGTATTATGATAATCAAACATTAATGCACCGCTGTCACCCCAGGCATCAAATGAGGTGCCGCTACACCTCTAGGGCTGTGCATCATTTTAATGACTGCACAGGATTATCCCCTTACATAAGCAAGAGTGGGTGGTTGAGAGACAACCCCTGACAGTGTGGTTGGGCATCAGATCGGGGATGGAAGAAACTCTGAGCATGACGCTGAGTGACGGGGCTGTTGTTGTGAGGTTGGGTGCGGGTCAGAGTCCATACTATGTATCAGCTGTCGGAGAGTGTGTTTGGTTTAGTGGCTGCACAGGCGTCAGCAGTCAGGAAAGGTTCACCCTGCCTGACATCAGAATGCACAGTAAGAGAGGAGAGCTAGAGGAGTTGTCTGACGCACACTGTGTCTGTCTGTCATACACACACACACACACGCACACAGGTCAGAGCCGGTATAACGCTCTGGTGCTGTTTGTTACTTTCTAACCCTGAGCAGTTGTACCAGCCAGCTGCTCTGTAAGCACAGTTCCTAGAAAAAAGGAAGAAAAAAAAAAAGCGTGTTTGCTGTTTATGAGGGCAGTTTTAGAACATTTTTCAAAGTGATATCTGACAGGTAGGCAGGTTCTATGGGGACACAGATTATATAATACTAGATGATCAAGCAGCATGCATGCTGTTCAGTGGCTGAGATTACATTTTCAGGTAGTGGAGCAAAATATATATACAGGCCATCTAGAATTACAGAATGGAAGTACTGTAACTATACTGATGGCCCTGGTCACGCCGTGTGACTATTTTGTAAAGCTTCGGTCAGTTTAACACACTTATCATTTTATCACAGAAGATAATAATAGGAATTCACCCAAGTGGATAGTGGTAAACAGTAGTATCTGTATGAGGTGCACTAACTTGATATCAACAATTTCAAAGAACTGATCCCTGGCATAATATTTGAAGATTCCAGCGAGACGCACTTGTACCTACAACATTATGTGTCAGTTGTATTGTTTTTTTTAGAAATCCACCCATCTTACCCGTTTCATAGTAACGTATGGGGGTCTGCTAATGCTGATCTCCAGCTCACATAGGGCAAAGGCAGGTGATACACCCTGGATAGGTTGTCAGTCCATTGCATCACACGCACCATTCATTCTCTCATTCCTATCTATGGACAATTTAGGGTCTCCAATTGACCTCAATGCAAGTTTTTGGACTGTGGGGGGTGTGGGGGGGGACAAACAAACCACATAGCTATAGCCATTAGCGGAACATAAACCTGCAATCTTCTTGCTGTGTGAATAGCAACAGCACAAACCATTGCACCAACATATGGCCCTTTGTAAACATCCTTCGGTCACATTTATGCAGCCCATTAAATGTCAAGTAATGGCTAGAAATGATTGACTACATCTTTCTCCGCGTCTTTAAGTTACTTTGTTTTACTCTATGGTTGGGTTTGGTGGGTTTATTAGTCTTAATGACATCCGTCCATCTCACTTTGTACCCACTGGTGTTGCAAGGGTCTGCTGGTGCCTATCTCCAGTGACCAGACAACCAAGACTGGTCAGCCCGGACAGGTCAGCAGTCCATTGATGACATGTCATGGCCAGGACCGGTGTTGTATGGTCATGCAGACATGGTCAAAATAAAACACCCAGAGAACCAATCCAGGATTGTTCAGAAAATAACTTTTTTTAAAGCTATTTTTTAAGTGGCAAACAGTGAGTACTGAAAGAGAAACTGACTAAACTGGATCTGAATGTCAACTGTAAAATAGAGGTAAAAACCATAATAAAAAAAAACAACCAATGAAGTGATTTTCTCGATTCAAATAGTGCTACATATTCATTACAACAGCCATTTATCATATAAAGGAAGTAGCTTTGAGGGTGGTTCTAATAACCTGGCTGTGGCAGGTGACATCAGTAAAGGACAGGGGTAAAACAGGCAGTTGTCCAGAGACTGTTACCCTGAGTGCTGAAAGCTCCCATTTTGCAGACGACAATCGCCATGCTGACCACCATGACTCTCCCCTCTCTTGATGCAGCTGCTTAGTACACCATAGCGCCGTGCTACCGCCTCACACCTGAGCTGTGTGGTGGACACCAGTATGAACCTGCATGGATGCGACTAGGGGCGGTGGCAGTGGGTGTGTGCAGAGTCAAATCCTGCCTGCTCTCTCTTTACCCTTTTAACTCTGCCCCTCTCTCTCTCTCTCTCTCTCTCTCTCTCTTTTTTTTTTATAAAAAAACCCATCCATTTTCTCTTGGCGTGGGTGAGAGTCGCAGGTTGACAGCCTCACAGCTCTCCTCATTACACTGTGTCTGAGCCAACAGTTTTATAGAGATGATAAAAGCAGTCTGGAGGGCAATAATGACCACAGGCTCTGATCTAGGAGGATGAGGAAGAGGAGTAGGCACAAGGGAGGGGGGAATGAAGAAGAGGAGGACAGAGGGAGGGGCTGGGCCCTGTCTGGTCGCCGAGTGACTTTGCATCCCTACGATGAAACAGCAGAAATGTATTTAATTGTCTTTTTTTCACATCCTTTTGATATCTCTGTTTCTCAGTCTGTGTGAACTCCTGGGAGTAGACAGCACGGGACAAAACAGCAAATTTCTATGAAAAAATCTATAAAAATATATAAGAGTAAGAAATATGAATCTGTTGTCACTGCAAGTATGGGAATATTTTGGACTTTCTTTTTTTTGAGATCGTGCTAGTGAAATTCTGACTAATATTTGAGGAGAAAAGGGTGTGGCAGCGATTTCATTGTTCCAGAAACAAAAAGAAGAAATGTCTGGGTTAGTTATGAAAATGGGGACTTTTTTTCCAGGGCGTGACATGAAAGTTTTGTATTGTGAAAATCATTGAAGATCCCTCTCCACGGCTTCGGCCAGGGCGTCACCCTTGGATGTAATAGAAACTGAAACTTGGCTTGACTTTCTGGGGTTGGGGGGTTCCTTCGAGGGGCGGGCAGTATTTTTTGGACATATTATTATTATTATTATTCTTAAATGATAAATTAGCACTACCTTTGTGAGATGAAACCTTCTGTTTTACGCTCAGTGCTTCCCCCCACTGAGCAGCGGGGGACAGGGCATGCTCAGCTCCTCCTGGGTGTGGCTTCCATGCTGCTGTATCCTGCATGGATACAGCAGCACTTTCTAATTATTACCCCGCCAAGAGCAGTCCACCTGCTTTGATGGTAATTTCTCCTCTCTCATCTTGTCCCCGTCTATGCTGTCCATTATCTGTCATGTGGGACACCGTGTGGCTGCTTTAAATCCTAAAAAAAAGTCATGTTATGCTAGTAACTGAGAACCTTTAGAAGGCAGGCAACTGATATTCGTACTAAATGTAAGTATTCAACATGCATCTTCAAGTTTTATGTGAAACGGGAAATTAAATGTAATAAATATTGGCATCAGAATTATGTTTAAGTCCAGGTTTAATATAATTTGAAAAGCCACAGCATGTTTAATAGGATCAGCACTGCATGTGGTTGTACTTTCATCAGATGTGGCATCTGCAGAGTGCAGGTGCACCTTTTTCTGACTACGTCCTGTGTATAAAAGCCATGCAAAGTGAGCCCTGAAAATACCAGTACCAATACACAATAACAGTTGTGTGTTCAATTCGCGAACACATATTCACACATTTAACTTTCTAAGCAGAGAGAGCAAGCTCGGCCCAAATATCATAGTCTTAGTTTTGTGTAGCGGATGCTGTAAAATGCTGTACATTTCAGCAATCAGGCAAAATCTGTGTTCGCAATACACTAAAAGCAGCAGCTTGTAGCCACGGCCCGTTGCACTCTCTGCAAAGGCCATTTATCCAGGGATAAAGGTTTTGATCCTTCTTTTTGCTTTTTCCTGTGATGGATCAACAAGTATTATAATCAGAATGTTCAGCCTACTTCTGTTAAGAGTCCTTTTGCACACTCACACACTGTGCCCAACTCCTTGCTCCCCGTTTCATTTTCCCCTACATTCATATGTTAATAGGGGTCAGGAGATGAGGGGGTTCTCACGTTCAATGTGAAACTTGGCCTTTTGTGTAGCCACAGCTCAAGCTGTCAAGACAGAGGCCAGAGGTGAAATTGAATTCAGCTGAAATTCCCCAGTGAGTCTGGCCTTGGGCCTTGCTGCCCTGCACAGGACTGTCCATGGAGCATGGTGCACAGTGTGGCTTTCTAATTGGCCAGAGTTCCTGGGTGCCTGGTAAAGTCTGGTTGGTCCAGGGCTAAAGGGAATGATGCCACCTTCAGCTTGTCAGTTAAAACTAATGGCAAAAAAACATTTTTATATATATTTTCTATACGTAGTTCTTGATCATTTCCACCAATTACTTAATTTAGTCCTTACTTTGTATGAAATTTCTAGCTATTGAGGAGAGTGTGAGCACATATGCCTTGGGCACGCTGCTTAATACTTGAAGTGAAACTTTTTTGAATTCCCTGAGTTGCACAAAACAGTTTTTCCCCTGCATATCAGGACCTCGGTTGATGTAGCCCTGTCTTGGCAAAGCATCGATTATCAAGGAAACATAGCATAGCAGGGGAGTTGACCAGGTTTAAACCTTGTAGCAAATGCTGTATGTGTAGCTTTGATGATAAACGTTGTTTGCTTTACGAAGTGCTCCCACTCAAGCTCCCACTCAGCCACTATTGCTCAAGAACTCTCTCCCGAGCATTTTCAACTTCTGCCGTAAGCAAGGCCGCAGTCCCTCGGACAGTTGCTGATATTCCTTTTGTTTTTCGTCGGAGAGGCTGATAGGCGGATACAGTGAGAGCGAAACTCAAACAGCCTCGTGACTAACTTGCCAGAGGAAAGTTGAGCAATGTGTAGAGCACAGGCAAGGTGAGACCATACAATTAATTCATGGGAAAGAGGCTTCTGATTCTTGAGAAACTGAAAACAAAGCAAAGGAAGACTTTCACAGATCTGAAAATTTGTGCTACTCTATTTTGCGTTACTCATGTTACGATATGTTATGATACTCATGTGGTATTCCAATGTTTTTGTCCGGCTACATATGATAAACTGTGCGTTGGTTTGTGTTGTGGTGGGGGACGAATTCCCAGGCCAGGTAGTTTTGCGGAGAAATCAGACACTGGAAATTACTAGTCAACATCTCAAAGGTAATTTTCTTTGAATGACCTTGTTCCGGCCATTTGTATGAAGAGACCATTCTCTGCGTGTAACCTTGAAAAGTGTTCACTGATAGCACCGACCCTTCAGAGAAATAAATTCAACCCTTCGTCACCCTCCCCGCGTCCTTGGGACCTCCTACGACCGCGAACATTCAGAAGAGATGTTTTCAGCGCTCGCAGCGCCGGGTCAATACAAAAGCTCGTCTTTAATACATGTAGAGTAGTAAAGCCATGTGTCTGCATCTTACCGGAATGCAGTCGCGGCAGAATAGCCTTTATTGTGCGGGAAATTTAAAGGTGGCGTAGGCGATGTGTAAAAAAGGGGGCACACTTTGAAAAACACACAGCTCAAACGTCCGGCCCCTTTCGACAGTCTTCGCTCTGAGGCCACGCCTCCAGAGCACAGGCTACACGTATGACCGCAGATTAGGGACAGATAGATGCTTGTTAAAGAGCATCTATTTACTCATTTGCGGGGTGGTAAGATTTCTTAATGATCAATAAAACGCGCTCCAAAGAGAGATCACCTCGCCCACCTTTTAAGTACGTGATACATCTCAAAACGTCGTTGTCTGATAAGCGGAGCAAACCGCGAGCGCTGACTGAGGTGCGCTAATTTCACATGTGGTTGTGTATCTGACCGTGCCGCGTTTTCCTGCCCAGTGTTCTGTTTCAGGAAAGACGGAGCTGAGAGGTGCTGTTTTTCAAAACTGCTTTCAACAGCCACCTACGGCAATAATTCTGGGAAATAGGAGAGACCTATTTTCAGCCAAATTAATGCTGTCGAAGGCCCCAGAGATCGCAGCACTATGCCCTCAGAATAATAATAAAAAAAACCCACCGGAAACAGTGCCGGAAAATTCAAAGGTGCCTTGCATCAAAATTTCATTTTATTTGTTTATTTCCAAGTAAGGGGAGGAAATCCATCGAGCCTCTCGCAGCATTCCTCAGACGCACATTACACATTACACATTAAGTGTCGAGGAGGGAGTCTGGAGGGTGAATGCTTAAAAAACAAAGATCCTGTTTACAGTAGGAGCCTGTGTTTTCTATAGGAGTAGGCCAAGCTACCTGCCGTGCTTCGCCATGTTTACACATGTGGAGGGGAGGACGTATGGAAGCAATTACAAAGTGGTCGCATTTGGCTCCTCGCGCGAGGTAAAGTAAACCGGCAGCATTGTTAAATATGATTACGCCGCCCTCAGTCCCAGAGGTGGTGTGGGTGGAGAGTTGTGTGGGAGGAGGGCCGCGTCCCACGGGGACTGCAGATGTCTGAGTCGCTGCCCTGCCACCTGCATGCAGTTTAATCCATGAGGGTCTTTGAACTTTGATGTTTGGATGCTTGAGACGTTTCATGTATTTATGAGAGAAAGATGAAATATATATGAAAGCATAAAAACATGCTTTCGGACAAAACACAAAACATGCAGCCGAGAAGCGCATTTGCGTAGTTCTTCTAACTTCTAGAAAAACACTGCTAAACGTACTCATCCAGCAGACGCACAGCAACATTAGTGTTAATCTGTTTCAGGTGCTTTAGCTCAGTTTTAGCTCACTTTGCACTCTATCATGGGATGTTTGTGTCTTCAGCTGGCTCTGTTCCACCTGCTACATTTTGCAGCTAGAGAGATGGTATACGATCTTTTTAAGGCTATCTGAGGGCAGTAGCGGAGTAGTACAGGGCATACATTTTAAAATATGATTGATGAAATGTATAAAATACTAGACGATTTCAATAATGTAAATAATGATGATGATAATGAACCCCAGCCGTGGTGCAATTAGCAATCAAGCCTGGAACATACAGATGTTTAATTTTCTACCTGTACCATGTTTTGGCAAATAGATGGCAACATATGTGCGAGATCGATATATTCTATTTTCTTGTGTAATATAATAATAGGAGCATTTATATACAAACGATCCGCGTACACTCACTGGGCACTCAGTCACACCTTGCTAGTACTGGATTGTTCTCCCTTTTGCCCTTGGAACTGTCTTAATTCTTTGTGGCACACTTTTTACAAGGTTATGGAAACATTGCCCAGAGATTTTGGTCCATATTGACATAAAAGCATCATTTCTTAGCAAGAAAGGAAACCATCCTTTCTTTTCTTGTGAATTCAACACAACTAAAGTGACTGTTGCACTCGCTAAAGTGAGTGTTTCAACGATAGAAATCTTTCATCCTGGCATTTGTCTGCAGTCTGTTACATGTAGCAGCTGACATTCATCTCTGTGCTGTGTGACACGGTCACCGATGGGCTCACACAGGGAGAAGCACAGCAGCCTCGCTGTTCCCCGTGTGTGTGTGTGTGTGTGTACATGTATCATACCACGGAATGCCATCACACCACAGATATGGGTCACTAAGGACCTACTTACTTACCAGTAGGTGGAGCAGTACATTATTATTCAGTTCTCTGGGCGCTGTTGGTGACGTACTCTATACGTGGCAAACATTGCTCTCATTTTCAGTGTAAAAATCAATATACATTTTGATGACATTTTTGTGAGACGTATATCATTTTTAGAGCACTCACTCTGTGAAATATACATAAAACAGCCACATATAAAGTAAGTTTTTCAGTCCCCACCAATCCCCAGATGATAGGTAAAATGTATACCATTTCTAATTTTGTACTATATTTCTCTGAATATTGACCAGATAGATGTTTTCTTAACCCTGGTTTCAAAACCCTACTTGGAAGAATGAACTACATTCACAAGAACTACATTTCTTTTACATTGCAACAATGCTCCGCCATTTTTTGTAGTTCCAATGTGCTTTCTCTATTATGTAAAATTGTGATCAAAAACTTTGACCATACCCAGTGGTCATTCCTACTGGTCTGGCATTTGATGTGCCACCTCCTCTCCAGAACTATATCCATATTGTTTGCAGCACATTTTGTTGCTGTGCTGTAAGCTTTGAAAGTTTCTCACTGTCGAGCTTCAAAGGTTACTTCTGAAGAGCAGGTGCCGCTCACTGTTTGCATACTGGCATATGTTGCTCTCAACGATCAAGACCTTTCCAGTGATGTCTTCGCTGTTTTCCTTTGACAAAGTTTCATTTTCTTCCTGCTCCAATTCAGGGAGTCTGAGAACATGCACCTGATATCCTCTCAGGCCAAGCAACGAGTGATTAATATGCATTCACTGAGTGGATATTCTGAAAAAGTCTTACTAAAAATGTGATAAAAATACATTGCTATGCAGAAACTACCTCAAAATATAGATTTTTACACTAGACATGACAGAAATGTCTGCCCCATTTTAGTTGAAGCATGAGAGTCACATGACTTGGATGCACCTTCTGTGCCTAGTGGGCATCAATCAGATTAATAGCTGATAACAGCCTCCTGCAACTACTAGAAGGTAGAGTGGTGCCCTATTGGCTCACATCTCTGGGATGATGATACAGTATCTTAATTACGCTTATTCAATGGTACTGTATGATAACAATTAAATCAGGTGTTGTATTCGTGGATTTTATTGCGCAGTGATACAATCTTTTGAGTTTTCCATTTTGAGCTACAACAATTCATTTTTGCTTTTGAATTGTTCATATTGTTCCTTTGTCAATATAGAGAGATAAGCAGTAGGCCGAGAATCATCACTTGTGCTTGTTTCTGGGGGTTTCATGTTCCTGGGATTGCCACGACTCTGGATTTCTTCCATATCTTCTTTCCTGGGTTGTGAATTTTTATCTTCAGTATCTCCTTTGTTTTTCAACAAATTATTGTTTTTCTTAGAATATTTTTACTCCTTTTATTTGACCAAAAATATCATGAATAAAGTGTTTTGTGACACCCAAGGTCGCATTATGGAAATATTAAATGTCCTATGTCCCTCAAATGTGTCAGTCCCACACCAGTGTGTCAGGAGCAGACACTTATGCGCAAGTCATCTTGAGTGCATGGCTCCACCCAGCATGGAACAAAAGACGGCATGCAAATGTAGAAGGTATTCGGAATGAATTCAATCGTTATAGGCAAGTCATGCCACTCAGGCGCCATCTTGGTAACACTACTGAAAGCCCAAGGAGACCAGACCCTTATTTAAATGAATGAGGACATGGTCAAACCCACCAGCTGTAAAGTATTGGCTGGAAATTCAGCTGTAAAGTATTGGCTGTTCGTGAAAGGGGGCACCATCTTTGCCATTAAGGATTGCCCCATTCAGAATGGTCTGTTTGTGAAGTCTCTACAATATAGAATGTCTCTGACACTCTTTCTAATCAGACTACATTGTATTTCAGATGCATGTTGTTAGCAGAGCTACTTTCTGGCCTTAAGTGCCGCTGTGGCTGGTTCTAAATGTGGGTTTCAGCAGACAGCAGCTCTGCCTACTTTCTGGTTCTGTGTAAATGTTTTAGTGGTACACTGTACCGGAGCGTACCGGCTCATTTTCACTCGTTTTGATTCTCTTTGCCTTCTGTTTAAATAAGAATTGAATTCCTTTCTCTTAAGCCCTATTTACATAGAATTAGTATTACCTTGGGACCTCTGGTAATTTGAAATAAATGTGGAGGATGTCTATTCTGGGTGTGAATGTGCTATAACTGTATTTTATGAAGTAAAAATTACCTACCATACTTTGCCAAACTCAGATGTCCCCTGTAAATACCAGTCCCATGCTATTTTATCTGTTGTTGTTCTTTCTTCGAAAGTAGTCCAACCTTTCTGTGACTTGTCTTATATAGATGGCATAGATAGCAATGTGTTTATTTTTCCGAACAATGTGATTGTGCACCATTTTGTCAAATTGTCTCCGGTAATGTGGCTCACCCCAGACAACAATTAAACTGAACCTCTCATCACGTAACAATGTCTATTTTATTAGCTATTTTATTTTGTCACCTCATTTTTGTGCATTTTCCTACAAATATCCAGCAACATGGCACTGCAGTGAGACAAACATTCATAATTATTTCCATATTCTTTTTAGTTTGTCAGATATTTGGACAAATTTTCTGCTTTCTATGGTTGCTATGGCAGCTATTAGGGATACATGTACATTCATGTTTTCTCTCCGCCAAAACAGACACCGTTGGTGTTCCAGAAGAAGAAGAAATCTATCTCTTTGAACATGGGTGGACAATTTACAGGCAGGACCCTCTATCCAAAGATCTCAGGCTACTGCCTGGCCAGCACTACCATTTTCCCCAATGCAGAGCAGGACACAGCTGTGGACTGCTCCTAAACCAACAGCAAACATCCTGTACAACACATCGTCAACACACTGTCAAGATGCACAACACATTTGCTCCACTACTGCAGGATTCTGCATCTCCATCTGATGACCCAAGCTCAGGACTGGACCGCAAACTCTGATTGTGGGAGATGACGCTGTTAAAGATCTGAGGTTCATGTGCAGCAAAAACATGAAGGCTCTCTGTTTTCCAAAGGACACGGTTCCCAACATGACAGCAAGAATTTCTGGCATTTTTGCAGAATGGGGATGAATGATATTGTGAATCAGCAATCTGAACTCCTCAAATTGGATTTGAGATTGAGCATTTCAGATTGCGAATCAGCAGGCACTTCGTTCTGGCTGCTTCTTTCCTCTGACGCCAAATAGGCAGACCTTTCTTTGTTGTGGGAGCAGGGACGGGATTCTGGTTGGGGGCGGGGCCTCTTGGACTTGTTTTGGTCCATCCTGATTGGAAAGTAAAATCTGACGTTAGGTTTTGTACAGATGTTGCAGAGATTTTGTTACCCCGCGTTCAGGGAGACTGAGAAGCATGGCTACAAGCAAGTAATGGGCGGACCCCTATAGCTCAGGGACAGATGACAATTCAACACTAACAATGTTGAAATAGAGCATAATATGTTTCCTTTAAGGTTCAAAGGTCACCTCTGTGGAGCAAGAGCCACCCATAGTTGTCATAATGACAGATGTTACTCTCTCAAGTATTTTCCAATGATCTATTCGCTATTGTCCTACAACCTTTAATTTTCGTCTTTGTTGGGCCGAGCTGAATGAAATCTGTCAAGGTATCTCCATAGCTCAAATAGGGCAAAGGAAGGGAAAACAGGTCGCCTGTCCATCACAGCCCATTTTCCCCACAATCTGCTAATTATTTCGTATAAAACTGGGTCAGACCTGGTCCATATTTGAAAGTCTATCTTGTAGTTTTATTTTAAAGCCATCATTTGAACAATGTGTGAGGAGTTTGGGCACTATGTTTTGTCACTTCGGTTGAACTGGATACTCAAACAAGTATCCAGTATGGATAACGCACTTTTGCCAAGTATGAGTATTATATAAGTAATATGAGTCAATATCTATGCTCGTATTGAATGAAAAGCCTCATTGGGTAGCTGCCAGTGTCATACACAGCATTTATATACTGCAGTGGTGCCCTGGTGTGCTCACATGCAACAAAACCTCTATCTTTGTCTTTTCAATATCAGTTTTCTTCAGCTATCAGTTTGCTCTTATTCTGTTGTTTTCCATCTGCTCGTCGGTGCCAGATTTGACTTCATACACAATAGACGGGATGCCAGTTGGGGATTGGGCTCTTGAACTTTTTTTGGTATGACTTGAGTGGAAGCTGAGGGGTTCTGCTGTCCTGTTGATGAGTGAAAAAGAGAAAATAACCAATTTGTCACCAGTATGGTTTTGTGGACCCTGATGCAACACAGGAGATATGGATTATTCTTCACAGTTTACTGTTTCGTCTTCGCTGCCCCATAGAAGATGGTGGATGAGACCTGGACTCTTGTGGCTTAGGCCAATGAGGGCTAGGGCTGGTAGTCAGAATCTAAGGACGTGTTATGGTGAATCTGAATCACAACGGGGAGAGACCACTCAGCTGCTGGCAGGCAGTACACAGAACCGGGGACAGGTAGGTTTTCCAGGACAGAGACGCAAGAGAGGCAGGGATGGGAGGCAGGCCAGTTTTCCAGGTTGGAGACAGATCATAGTTGGAAATGAAAGGCTAGCATGTTCACCAGGATGGAGGAAAGCAGAGCAGGTCAGAAACATGGCACCAGGGAATCGATCTGGAAGGGAGAAAGTAAGGCAGGCAAGTGAAGACGATCTAGCAGTGTGTATATGTCTGTGAGCGGTATACACACTGAGGTAGTAGGTGGAGGTGAGCATGTGAGAGTATTTGAACCGGTGAGGTTTGGCTGTAGGAGTGGCTGAGCTGAGGTGGAAATTTCCACTGCGGATGCACACAGTGACAGGAAGGGAGAGACAGAACAGAGCAGACCATGTGACGATGCATGATGCTGACTTCTCTAAGTCTATCTAAGAAGATAGACAAGCTTGTTGCAAATTTAGTTCAGTATATACAGAGCTCAATAAAATATGAGTTGTTCATCTCCAGTGTCTACATGACCCAGAGAACCTCAGAAGCAGGCAAATGCCCCCCCTCTCAAGTCAGTGCGAGGCAGACAGGTGTTCTTACGCCGACCTGCTATCATGGCTCCCACATCTGTCAGTTAGTTGGTAAGCCAGCCATCAAGTCACACAACCATGCAGACAGCATCTCATCTGTTCAGCCAGCCATGATTCAGCCAACTATGCAGCCAGCCAGCCTGCCATCCTGACAAGGAGCAGCAGAGGAAAGCATAAATAAAGCATGCCGTACAAGTGAAGGCTTTAGAGAAATGGGCCATAGGTGGCAGACACACTGGGGATGCTGGGAACACCACTTTTTGTCATGAACAATTTTGTCCCCAGCAGTTTTTTTAAATGTGAATTGACTAATAACTAACACTCATTTATGACAAAATAATGTAGCTGCAGACCGAGCAGGGCTGAATGACAAAATTTTCTGATCAAAATTGCTATTTTAGACAACGCAATCTTGCAATTGCCAAAGCAGCATTTTTTTGCAATGCTCCTGAATCATCCAGAATCTGTTGTGTTAACCAGTCAGAAGCGGCATGCTGCTTGTGGACAGGCTAGGCTAACCAGTCAGTATTACCTGCTCCACTTGCTTCTTAATTTCTGAAATGCCTTAAGCTGGAACAAAAGCAGAGCTGGGAGATTTAATACCCGCAAAAAACAGCATGTCAGTCATTTGGGAGTATTTCGGTTCAGGCCCATAGTAGCAAACAGACTACAATTACAGCATCTTTTGCCGGTGTAATAAAGTAAAATAAGGGAAGCCAAAGACACCGGGACATAACTACTGCTGTCACACATTACATTTCCAAGATTTAAAATTGTCCTCTACATGCTGGACGGAAGATATGGGATTCCCTCCTTGACCTACTTCAGCTGCATTGCCATCCCACAGCTGTACCTGGAGTGTAAAGACAAAGTGGTAACAGAGCTGAAAAATGTGGAGTATTATGCCAAAACTACTGATTAGTGGTCCAGCAGAATGGCCAAGCTGTATTTTAGCTTGGCTGTGCGTTTCGTAAATGACAACATTGGGTTGAAAAAGTGGGTGCCTGCAGACAGCGTACTCTCACAGTGACCACACCGGAAAGAATATTGCCCTGGGATTGGACGAGTGTCTGAAAGCAGAGGACCAGACGTGCATCACAAGCGACAATATAGCAAACGTCATCAAAGCTATGGAACTTAATCACCGGACTTCAGTCACAGGTTGCGTTATGTAATTGGTAAGTGTAAGAGTGTGCATTTGTGTGAGCGTGCGTTGGTTTATTAATGTATTCATTCATACAGATTTAATATAATGATGCAGACACTTAGTTTTAATAATGAATATGATAATAGTGACAGGTTATCTATCAACAGCAGATGATGAAAACTGTGATATTTGCTTTAGATCATAGATTTCCTCAGTGTCTGTAAGATGGCTTTCTTGGATTTTACTTTGCTCTCTTGCCATAGAATTTCCTTGCAGAGTTTACCATTATGGTCCTTGCATTTTCAGCCTGTAATTCTTAGTTAATATTTGTGTTGTTAATTTTTTTGTCCATTAAATGCTGTTCAAGGTGATGCAAGGGTTAAATGGGTGACAGGACTTTGTAAACAGACGGTTGGTACCTTTTCTTATTGCTGGAAAAAGAAGACAGCACTGAAGCGCAAGAACTGCATTTACCAAAGCACCCACTGATTACAGAGTCACCGGTAAGACGGGGCACAAGGCAAAAAATTATTGGGAGGGTGTTGGAGCAGAGCAGGGCGTTTCAGATTCTGTCTGAAGACGAGAAGACACGTCATCTGGTCTCCAAGTGGCAGGACACAGATGTCCTTGAATCAATAAACAACGTCTTCGGTCCTCTTCAGGAGTTTACAGTTGTCCGGTCCAGTGAAGCCTATGTAAGTGTGTCAGACTTAACTTGGAGCCAGTTCTCCATCTCCTGTGAACATCAACCCTGACTGAAAGTGGAAAGGACACAGATCTTAACAAGGAAATCAAATCAAGAGCTCTTAGTTACACTGAAGATAAACACAGTAAACACAGGAGCTACTGGACTTTACTTCTTTGTACTTCCAAGATTCAAGGCTGACCACATAAAGTGCACAGAATGTCCCAGACATCAGAGAACGAGTGAAGATTGAAATGGAGTAGGTTGGCCCGGAAGGTACTTAGTCCTTTTTCTTTGTGTAGTTTACCAATACAAAATGCCCTATCAATACAAGTGATATTGTTATTACACTGATTGGCAATTTGAACGCTTACATAGAATGCTCTAAATTGCATCAGATTGCAAGAAAAGAGGGCTTGTGCACCACAGATCCCTTTCCCCAGGGTGCAGTGGAGGCAGAGCCACCCACCACGGGGAAAGGAAACTGGTCACTTGGGAAGCGTCTTCTGGAGCAAGGCTGTCCCTCCTTCTTCCGCTACATAGTCGGAGGACACCTCCATATGGGGAGGATGGTCCACTGGCCTGGTGGAGAGTGCACATTGCTCCAGATATTGGCTACTTTTGCTTTAATGTTTAATACTACATTGTTTACAGAAAAGGTGTGCAATATATGGGTGCTGGTGAGCCACAAATGAATGACCTATTTTTATGTCTGACATATGTTTAAGAAGGGAAGAGGCAGGGTCTTTTTTATTTTAATAGTTTTATTTCATTACCATTATTCTTCAGTTTCACTTCGTGTAGAAAGATATTCCAGGCCAAGCTTAATACAGTGTTGTAACTGCTGCTATAGATGTTGATAAGCTAGCTCACGTGTGACCTGAAAGACTGACCTTGACCCATATTTACTTGTTTAGCCTCTTGTTTTTTATTTAGTTAATAAATACATTTGAAATCAAATTTTAACCTTGACATTCATTCTTGCATTAGAATAATAGTATTATTCAAGTCCAAGTCATTTGACTCTTAGTCGCTCCAATACCAAGTCCTGATCCAATACTTTTTGCGATGTGGTTAGTCAGCTACACAGAGTGTGTGTGGTATGTGTGTGTGTGTGTGTGTGTGTGTGTGACGGGTGTGTGGGAGAAAGAGAGACAGGTGCACAATGTGCATTCAGGCGCCTTTAGAAATGTGAGAATTCGATTATGGCAGTTTTTAATCTACAGTTCAGGACAAATCAGTGATCCAGATCTCCTCCGGTGTCCCTGTGTGTGCGCAGGTTTCCTCCCACAGCCCAGGAACATGCAATAGGGTCAACTGGAGACTCTGAATTGTCTATAGGTGTGTGTGGACTTCCGAACTGTCTAGGATGTATTCCCTGCCTTTTACCCTTTGTGAGCTCGACACCAGTGGGTATGAAGAGTGAATGAATGAACGTACTCACACTGCATTCATTTATCCTTGCTTTTGTGTTCATCTGCATCTTATGGGGTTGATATTTTATTTGCTGAACCCTATTCATTTAGGTATGAATATAACTTTTTACAAGAATCCACTGCATCTTTTAGACTATCCAGATCTGCAATGGAAACAACCATTTTCCTCTGGAGGTTCATTGAGTTTGTTGTGTCACATTACTCCATTTTCTCCTCAGCTGCCATCTCTATTTACTTTACCGCCTTCAGCGGAAAATGCTGTCTCTTGCCCTGGCTGTTTCTCACACACACTTCCTTTCAGCTTCCTCTCTGTGCCGAGCCGTTAAAAAACACAGGCTGTGCTGCCACTGGACGTACGCGCGCCAGCACAAGGTGCAATATACTGTGGTGACTATAGCGATTCATGAGTTACAGCCCTCCGAAAGGGCCTTGGGTTGGAACACACTCAAAGGAAGGGAGGGGGCAGAGGGTGTCTTCCGTCAGGGGTGTGCTGAAGGAGGTGACACAGTACTGTATTTGTGTGTTTAAGTACAGGGTGTAACGCAACCCTGTGGCCTCAGTGCATCTGCCCCCCTGTTTCCCATGTCGTTTCAAACAGTACCGATTGGCCTGACAAAGCTAAGAAAGAGGTGAAAACATACCCGGCTGTCTCACCAACAATGATGTACATTTTATTTTGACAAAACAAACTTACGTGACGTTTTCTCTTAGAGCAGTTTGGGGGCTTTTGAAGTCATGCCAAGTTTCAGGTCAGTGGCACACAAGTAAACCTTTATAGTCCATTTCTCTTGCGTTAGCACAATAGCCCAAATTACAGTGTGACTGTGATTTTAAATCCAGTTACAATTAAAACACCAAATTATACTTAATCAGTTCAATTCAATATAATGGCTTTATCTACAAGGTGATACAACAATTAACAACAACAGCAAAAAACTAATATTCACTCTTCTCTTCTCTCACTTTCTTTCTTTCTTTCTTTCTTTCTTTCTTTCTTTCTTTCTTTCTTTCTTTCTTTCTTTCTTTCCTTCTTTAATTTTTGCGCCTCTGTCAGCTAAAGCCACACAACCTGAGCACTTTGAGAGTTTGGAAAGCTACATGATGTTCTGACTGAGTGCTGTGTACGCTGAAATCAGGAGTTCTAATGAAAGTGTCTTTGAGGTGGGTTACTTAAATTAAGAATCTTGGTGTTTTTCATACGTACAACATTGTGATTAATCTTGTCATTGTGAGGGAGGAAAACCTGAGAAGAGAGACAGAACACACGGTGAAGGCTAACTTGTTTCATGTACACGTGGTATGAGACATGCTGCCTTCTTGTCTGTTGTCTGTTATAACTTTGCTGTTGTTGATTGTCAAGTCATTGATGTCCTTGATGGATGCACCGGGTGCCACACTTTGAATCTGCTGTATTTATATTCAGGTACCAATAAGGCACCAAGTGCTGTTCTGTCGGGCTTTTAAGTCCATGAAAGAATATGGAAGTGTGTAAGAGTCTGATGATGCGGCTAGATCCGTATAACAGAGAGGAGAGTAGTGGCACTCTACCCTCCCCTCATTTCTCCTCCTGATCTTTCAGCCATTTCTGCCACTGGTTAAAAAAAATCTGAAAAAACGAAAGTTCCCTTATTAATAGCAGTCATTTGGCATTGTCCAGCCTTGCTTTAGATATAAATGCCAAAACTTTGCTGATGGATGACCATACACACAAGCACAAAGACAGAGAGAGGGCATGATGGATGAAAGGTGTGCACAGTTTGCCGATCTTACCCCTTCATCTATTGCTCCCTCCATCAACCCCCCCCCTCTCTCTATCTCCCTCTGTCCAGTCAGTCATTTCCTCTGTGCTCTTGTCTTTGTCTGGGTTTGGCCAGAGTCTGGTGGACCCGACAAAAGAATGCCGCCTGTCATGGAGAAAGAGCAAAGGTCTTAGTTCTCCGTAGGGGAGGTGGGGGTAGAGGGTCTGGGGGGTGTTGTCAGGGTGTCAGGGTGTCAGGGTTGGAGAGGCATTGTCAAAGCTGTGGCCATCCATTGTTGTTCCCGGGCTCCCTCCTCATCTCATGCCTACCTCTCCCATCGCTTCTGTCTCTAGTTTCCCCTCTCTGCCCAGCTCCCCCCGAACCCCCGGACTCTGTTTCTTTTCTAGAGAGAGGGATGAGAATGCAAAAAAAGGAAATGCGACAGATGTCTTGCATGGTGCTGTTTGTCCGTTTGTGGCGTGGCTGTGCCCAGCTCAGTGCCGCCTCCTCCTCCTCCTCCTCCTCCTGCCGCCTCCTTGTTCCTACTCCTGGGGAGGCTACTGATGCCTAGGGTAATGGGGCAAACTCAGGGGCAGCACGCTGTACTCGCCCCTATCTTTTCTTTCGGACACCGTACACCTTCTTAGGCCCATCCTGACACCAACGCATCGCAAATCTTGTCATTTCAATTCACCGCACCAGTGTCACCCGGCAGTTTGTCGCACATCAATGTTTTACAGGCAGACATTTTGATCTCGAAGCCTATAAATATCCAACGATGCTATAGTTAGTACGGTTCGTTGTTAACACATGTCTGTTTATATTCGTGAAGAACTCCTTTTTGTATATTTCTAAACGAGAGAGTCTTTAAGATAAATACAAAGAGAGATCTTACATTTTGAAGATTGTGTGGCAGAGGCACGACCGTGATTGTAGAAATATGAGTAGAAATGTAAGGTCATAAGCTCAAATCCCCTGGGCCGATCGAGGACAACTGACTATTGATGAAGTTTGAAATCAGTATAACTGGAATCAGTGAATCTCCACAGTTAGAAAATAACTTCAAGGACTTGTAGCCTTAACTATTTTCTTTTTCTTTCCTGTTATTTATACAAGATTTTGATGGTCAGAGAAGTTTCATTTGTGTTCACGAGCAGTCACATGGCATTTTCAGAACGAGACCGAGCAATAGAAATGGAGCAAAGTGATGAAAATCACAGCATGAGAATCTTATAATCTACAGAAATAATAGACATGTCTCAGATCAAGCCACTGTTTTCCACGGTGGTCTTTTCCTCATTTAGGAGTCCTTTCACTTTGGAAAGGTTACAGCAACAGCGCTTACTGCTGTGTCCGTGTGCATTTGAGCGATGGACTCTGGATTTGAAACGTCTGAGGATGTCGGTGGGACCGGGGGCCAGCCAGTCAGCCTCCCTCTGCTAGCGGCTGTCGGGCCGCAGCCCATCTGCTTTCCATTTAAATGATGAATTGAATATTGAAGCTGAAGCTGTTATCATACATTCGTGGTGGAGACTGCGTTCGGCACGTAGGGGAGAGGCCAAAGGGTTCAAATTGCAATCAACTTCGTGGCACCCCTAAACTTTTGTGTTTTGTGTCGCTGCATATTTTGCTCTCTTTGTGTGTGTGTGTGTGTGTGTGTGTGTGTGTGTGTGTGTGTCTAGTGATGCTGTGCTGTAGTCTGGGGACAAATTGATTATTCAGGCCAGAGCCCAGACAACCAATTGTCTCCGGCTCAGCTTTGATTCACCGAAATGTCATTTTGTCTGATGCCGGCGGTGATAATTTCCTCAATGGCACAGTAAACACTAAATATTTACTGAGTCTGAGTAGTCGGCGGCTAGATCTGATTTAAATGGTAATTTTTGTGTCAAAGTGGTCTGGAAAAGTCAGGGGCCGTCCCGTTGTGGCATGCAAATGGCAAACCCTCTCTCTGTTCGTACATGTAACATGTGTGGAGGAGGAACTCTTTATTTTAGAAGGTTTAAGTGTTCAGCGTCCACGTGCTTCGTTTTCCTCGTCGTTACGAATAAAACAAAAAAACGTGCATTCAATTCTGAATCAGAATTAGCTCGTGACAGGTTCCTCATTCATCTTTAATGTTATTTATATCTGAAATGATTTGTACCTTTTATTGATAGCTATTACTTTTGCTTTCGACTGGCACCGACTAATAGTAAGAAGGTCCCCTGGTTGGATCCCCGTGTGCATGTTCTTGTGGGTTTTCTCAAGTATCCAGAAACATGTGCATGTTTATGCTGCAGTAATTGGAGACTCTGAATTGCCCCAGGTGTGAGTTTGAGAGCGAATGGTGTGTGTGTGTGTGTCCAGTGACCTGCCTCGGGGTTTTTTTTGCCTGTGCTTGTCGTCTGTGAGCCGGTGATAGGCGTTAGCAGACTCCAGTGGCTCTGCTGGGTGCAAAAGGGATAAGGTAATGGGTGGAGGGTACAGTAAAACGTCTTAGAGTGCCGGTGGTTTCTGGAAACCTCTGCGTGTCTTACAGTGGAGTGTGTGTCTCAGCAGTGAGCATGCAGCTGGTCCGTCGAGCAGCAACACTGTAGTATCTCTGTTGCACCAGCAGATGGGGAAAGGAAACGTCTGTATGGGACGGATGAAAGTGTGTGGGGCGCCTAGTGAAGTGACTGCGGGGCTGACGGGTTCAGGTTGGACCGCTGGACGTGTCGTAAAATGCAGTAAAATATTCGGCTCCCTTCGCTAATCGTTGTCGATAGAGTTTCATAGTCAAGACACGCTTGCAAACGGTTTCTCCCTTAAAAACCTGTTTTTACATTTTGTTATTGCTGTGTACTTATGTGTACATACTTGAAATCTAAATGCTATTAGAAGTCCGATAATCAACATTCAATGTGCAGTTGACAGAAAGTGAAATTAGGTCCTTGAAAACTTTTGTAAAGGTTTTTTAGCCAATTCAGATAAAAGAAGGACTGCAAACTTTTCACAAGTTGGAGCTTTGTTAAGAAATTTACTCGCAGCACTTAAAATAGAATATTGTCACTGTTTCTTATGCACTAGCTGTTAAAGGCTGTAATAGAAAACAACACAGAACTGACATTTGAAGGTTTCATTGGTTGTTGTTTGATTGAACTGAATCAGGTAATACCCTGAAAGTATATTCCCTTCTTCATAACAAAATGTCACAAATCTTGTACATTAAGTGAAAAATCTTTTACATTTACAAGTTTGTGAATGACACATAGTGCTGTTACAGGTGCAGGCAGTGATACAATGCTTGGGATTCTACGTGTTTGATGTCAGGTGCAGGACACAGTCCTTCAGGTAGGTGCAGGAAGTTTAATGTTGATTTAAGTGCAGGGGGTTGGAGTGAGATGTATGTGTGTGTGTGTGTGTGTGGGTGTGTGTGTGTGTGTGTGTGTGTTTGTTTGTATCTATGGTTGCATATGTATGTGTGTATCTGGTGGGGATTTTTGAATCAAGTTGCTCTGTGGCTCTAGAAACGCTCTGCACCTACAGGATAGGCAACATACACGTCCCTGCTAACTCACTCATACATACACACACAATGTGAAAGGAATGTCTGTGGGAGATGATTTCCTTCCCTATGCGTCGTCCCCCTTATATCCCCCCACCCATGGCCCCCGCACCCCCCCTCCTCCCTGCTACGCAGTGTAAACACAGTGTTCCAGAGGAATGTTGGACTCCCTGACCTCCACTGCAGTTCACTCAGTTCAGCCTGGCCGCGCTGTGCTCTAGCATCAGCAGCAGCAGCCCCCTCCTCCTCCTCCTCCTCCCACTCCACCTCCACCACCTCCTCCCATTCCCCACCCCCACCTCCTCCCCTTCAGAGCCCCTTCACTCCTCTTTTATTCCTGCTTTGCCTAGCTCTGTCTCCTTGTCTTGCCTCTCCTCTGTGTCCTCCTTTTCCTTTCCCTTTTTCTCTGTCCTTGTCCCTTCAGCAGCACCACCACCCCTCCACCTCTTTTCCTTTCCCCTTGACTCCACCCTTTTTCTCCTACACTTTCTCTCCACCTTAATTTACTTCTATCCCCTCACATTCTCAATCAGACAGTGCAGTCTTTGCTGTTTTCTATATGTACTGTTTAGCATTGACTGCCATATCGGGCTTATGTGATGAATGCTAAAAACCTGCAGCAGTGGTGAATTCACCAGGCACAAGCATGACAACGTATAGCATGTGTCACAAGCACGTTTTGCATGCAAACATGCTAAAATGTAGCCATGTTTCGCTTATGCCAAATCCATACACCTTGATTAGATGCCATTGTGTGCAAAGCCTTGCACATGCACAGCCCACTTCTGCACACCACGCCTGCCCCCCTACCCCCAGCTTTACTCTCTGACTCCAGCCCCCTCCATCTCCCCCCTGCCGTTCCTAGAAACAGGATACTCAGAGCCAGAGGCTTTAGTGTCTCTGCGATGTGAGGTGTACGAGGGAACAGAAAGCAAAGGGTTGCAAGTGCATCTGGCTGCTTGTCGGTTTGATTACCGAGGTGACAGGATGGCCAGAGCAGACATGTGCTGCTTGCAGTTTTTTCCTGACCGTGGTGTTTTTGGCGTCCCGAGGTTCATGGGGTTTAATTGCTGCAGGATAGAGCAGATTATAAATACATGCAGCCGGTCATGGCAGGTCACGCTGAATGCAAACGTCTGGGGGAATCAGAGACTGTTTGTGTATTTGTAATAGATGCTGCTAGTGCTGCAGGGGTACATGAGGGCAGACGCGTCCCAGCCAGCAAATTGGGCAGCCAGTTATATATCCAGTCAGCCAGTCTGTCAGGCTGCCAGCTAACCTGAGCTCAGGGTCAGCAGCCAGCCAGCAAATAAGCACAGATTGCATGAATATAGATAGACTAGAGGAGAGTACTTGGGGTTTATGTGTGAGTATATTTGTATGTGTGTGTGTGTGCGTGTGTGTGTGTGTGTGTGTTGAGAGGGAGGGGGGGGGGCAATTCTCTATAAACAGGAGTTTGAAGTTTTATTTGTCACAAATAATTTAGAGTTAGTCATTATTTTGTTTTGATTCAGTGGATCTTCTGAAATTGGATATTCGGATCTGATCTCACAGAAGCTCAGATTTCTGCACACTTTTATCCCTGATGAAAAGATCCTGAAAATTACAGATTTACAATGTTATTATTAACTGTCAGAGATAAATAATGCATGTTCTGTGTATGAAATATGTAGTAGGTGTTAATGATTATGTTTGAGGTGTGGATACAACATTTGCAGAAAGTATATCAAATGAAACTTTTTTTTTCTAAGTGCATTCTCAGATTAATTAGTGGGCTGAGATGAGATACTTTTTGTATTGCTACAAAAATAAATAACAAAAAAAAAAAATACGGTCATATGGTCACGATAGCAAATTGAATATTATTCCAAATAAAGGTTAAAGGTTGAATGAAACTGTTTAAGATTCAGATTCAGTAGAAAGAGTCTTGTTACAAGGTTGAGCCATGTTGGTCCCATGTTGGTCTGTGAGTCAGGACCCAGTAATAGGCTTTAATCAGCTAAAATTAAATGAAATTTCACTTTCATTTTAGAATATACCGATATTAACTCACAATTTTGAACCCACCACATCAACATGATGCACACTCTAGGTCAAGCAGTCCCTGCTGAAAGCATTTTACTTTACTTTACTCTGTGTTTTCCTCAGCAACATCTGCGTCATTGCCGTTATCATATCTCCCCGCTGTTCCTGCTTTCGCCCAGGTGCTTCATTCATTCATTCTCTGACCTGCTCTGTGTCCCACTGTTGTCACAGATGCGGGCAGGGAATACGTGCTGGACAGGTCACCAGTCCACACACGCCATTCACTCTCCCATTCATGCCGTGAGACAATTTAGAATTGATGTATGTGTCAACTTGATGTATGTTCTTGGACTGGGAGAGGGAACCAACCCCCCCCCCATCCTTTCTTTTCTTCCTTTTTTGACGTGCTCATAGATGGGCATAGAACAGAATATTTGCTAATAAATATTCAAGACACCGGCACTTTCTGCATCTATGTATGCAATTCCCCGAGCTTGTGAAACTGGCGCTGAAGCGGGATGGTCATCTCAGTTACTCAGGTGGCGTAACTGTTGCATGCAGATAATGAAAAGGATGCTGCTGGAGGAACATGTGGTTGCTTGCCCATTATGCCGACAGGAAAGAGGAACTTGGCTGACCTCTGCTGGGCTCTGAAAGGCAGTGTTGCAGATGTTGATCACAGTTAATGATTTGATGCAGAATGCATATGAATTCTCGAGGCTTCCCCTATCTTCCGTTCACCATAGAAAGGCTTCGGGCGCCATTACAATCACCGCTGTCTTCAGCTGCCGCCATACAGCAAAGAACGGGCCGTTAAGAGTGGTGTTCGTGGTGTCTTCCTGAAAATGAAATAGTGGAGCTTCAAAAATGATCAGATTACGAGCTGCAGTGAAAATGCATTTTGTTTTGACCCTGAATGATCAGACTGGAATAAGAATATGAAAGTGAATTGTGTAATGGTTGAAGCTACAATTTTCCGAAAGCGCTTTTTTAATTAGAATTTTGTGTCGAACCCTGTCACTGACCCCAAACACAAGACAGAGGAAACAATGTGAAAAGAGGGACTTTACTGAGAGGGGAAGAGGAGAAAGATGGCGGGAGAGTGTGTATGTGTGCTAGAGAGAGACAGAGAGAGAGATAGAGAGGGGAGGGGGAGCAGATGGCTGGAAATATAGCCTGCTAAATTATTCATCTAGGCTGGAGTCTGGAGATAGATAGATGGATAGGAGCTGGCATTGACACTTTTATTAGGATTCCAAGAGCTGTAAGGAGACTGGTCCAAAACACTGTGATTGCCTTTTGAGACTAAGAGAAGTAATTGTGTCAGGTCAATGAACAGGAATTAAATCTCTCGTATAAATTGGAACTGTAAAACATTGCGTTCGGCTGTAGTAATTTATTTACTGAAGCCCATGCATGCGCATTAGAATAATGTAGGCAAAACAAAAAAAGACGCATTTGATTATAAATGCTTTCCAGTCCTGACTCCGTACGGGACGATCTGGGACGGTTTGTGTTGTTTTAAAACCCAGGACTCAAAATGTTCCAGCTGCTCCTGACAGTTTGGCTTTCAGAACACGCTGTCTTGACAGCAAAGTTGGACCGAAATGAGAAACGGTTAAGAGAGGAAGCGATCTGGTTTGTAAAGGAATATTTGTCGTAGGCATAGTGTAGTAGATGTCTGCTGCAGGGAGGCCATGGGTCCTTGGATAGGTTTCAGGGTGACTGAGTGCACTGTGGAAAGGATTGAGTGGACTGAAGAAACCGACTGTTTCAGTTGTAATAATCACCAATCCTGACGGAGCTTGACATACTAGAGATCTAAAACACATATCTAAAACATGTTCACTAGAAAGCATTCGTTGCCTGTAGATAATTGCTGTTTGTTTTGCTTGCCCCACTGCATCCAGAGTCAGTAAATATTCTTACTTCATGTTCTATTTTTCCACTTAGCTTTGTGCATCATGTGCATCATATATGACTTTCCCAGATCCATAGACACACACACACACAGACCCAGATGCACACACACTCATGAGTGGAGGGCTCCGGGGAAATAGAGCAGAGAGGAAGCTACGTGCCTTCGCCAAGCAAGGACTGTCTGGTGTCATGGCAACCGGTGCAGATTACCCCACCCTCCATCAGTCAGAGAGAGGGTAGGAGAGAGGAGAGAGGGATGGGCGCGTACACAGAGAAACACATGCACACACACACACGCACGCACTCGCACACACACGCACACACACACTTAGATGAATATATGGAGACATGCAAATATATCCAAAATGCTATTATGTTTTGACTTTCCCTAACAGAAACAAAATTAAAGGTGCAGCAGTGTAAACTGGTGTTTGACGACAGTTAAAATGTTTTCTGTTTTTCATTTGTGATGTTATTTGCAGCCATATAGGTAAACACACGCACACACACACACGCACGCACACGTGCAAAGCAAAATTGACAGGCAAACACAAGGAGATGGCAGAGGAAGTGAGAAAGAAAATAAGGAGGAAGGGAGAGAGGCTAGCCTGGAGAGGCTAGCAGTGATGAAAGTGGTGCAGGGAGAGGAGGTGGAGATGTGTGGAGGGGCCGTCAACATATAGTAGAGCTAAATACGTCTGGGGGATATACTGTTATTAAAAGCAGTAAGGTTATTCAACAAGCATCTTTACCGTGGAGGTGGACGCTTTGCAGCGCGCTAATGTGTTCCATGCTGCCACAGTCCCACTGAAGTGAATGCAGTGGGAGACGTTATTCTCTCAGTGTGTCAGTGTGTAGGTTAGTGCTCCAGCAGAGGAGGGATGCAGGGCAGGGAGAGAGTCAGGCCAGTGATGCATGGACGATCTGACAGCCAGAGGGGGGGAGGAGGAGGGGAAGGAGAGGAGGGGAGATAATATTAGAGTTTGCATGAAAAGGGTGGCTCGAGATTCTCTGCAGCCCCCCCACCCCAAAAAAAAGGAGAGAAAGATAGGGTGTGGACGAAATAAATGGCAACAGCATGAGGAGGCAAGAAAAAAAAGATAGAGTGGTGAGGAGGAAAGAGAAGAGAGAAGGGTGGGGTGGGGGGAGGCATTTGAGGATATTGCCTCTTAAATTGACTGCGGCACAACCATCATCCACAGTTACATCACAGCTGAGCTCAAACTCCCTATGAACTCTCTCTCTCTCTCTCTCTCTCTCTCTGTGTCTCTGTCGTCCGACCTTAAAGCACCTCAAAGTCAACTTTTAACCGTATGGCAATTAAGCAGAGCAGACTGAGCGTGTGCAGCGGGATGTATCAAATTTTAATGGGATACACAGGAACGGATCCTGTCTGAAATCCAGGATAAATAGTATAGCAGTAGTTTTCCTACTGACCGCGGTCCTCATTAGCAGCGGATACAGTGTGTGATTGTCAACAACCTGATTATTGTTCTTTTAACACGTCGTAAACAAAGTTTGGCTCGCGTGTGTAGGTATGTATGTGTATAGACACATATTACGCAGTATAGGTATTACAGTACAGTGTTACGGTTTTTGATACGGTAGACGGACTCGAGGGGAGATGCGATGCTTTTATAGAGCATCATCCTGCTCCACAGTCACGCAGCAGCAGGTTGATACTGGGGCTGCCCGGCGGAGTCGCAGCGTGGAGCAGCCGTCGGGGGTTGACAGCCCTGCTGAAGGGCACCTTGACAGACATTCATCGCTCACACTGGTGCGGCACCTCATCAGCAGGTCGGGGCTCACTTAGCCGTCGCCGTAACCTTCAAATAATTCCATAGGATGAGAGGAGAAGAGATGCCGTGCTCCCCCCTACGCCCCTTTGCAGTATGTGGGTCTCAGTGGTCTATCTCTACTGTGCATTGATAATGGCACGGTGCTGTCTGTGGTGCTGAAGATGCACACACACACACACACACACACACACACACACACACACACACACACACACAGGATTGGCCTTAGGTCCATCCCTTCTGGCAATTTAAGATTGCAAGAATTATATAGTGTAAATGCTCTAATATGCACCATATCCTAGAAAAAACATTCCGTAGGTCACCTAGATAGTGATCAGTGTGATATGTTTCATCTAACAGGGTTCACCAACACAGGATCACACAAGGATCATAGAGAATATTGATATTCCCATCCATGGGCTACAGCATTTCCATTTGGTTTATACTGGGACCAGCCCTGGTACAGTTTAAATGCAATGTCTTCATCTAGCAGTATTCTTGAGTTTTTACCACGATTCCTGGCAATCTACTCTGTGCAAGTGTCATTCATTATTATTATTCATTATTCATTATTTGGTAATTTAACGCAATGTTACAAATACAAAAAAAACGATAAAGATTTAAATTACAATTATGCATAGAGGTTTGGGAGGCCTACATTGTGATGTCTCACATGCACATATAAAAGCTGGCAGTTGTTGCCTGGAACCTGGCTTCAACTGGTACCTCTTGGTCCCATCTCCTCTCTGTATGTTCATGAACTTCACAGCATTTCTTCCCCAGTTGTGTGGAGAAGCTAGCATCAAGATGTTGTTGTCCAGCTGGCCTATGGTTCAGTGCAGAGTCCATTGTGGTTGTTTTCAGAGAAGGAGTACTCTACATAGCCGCCATTTTGCACATGATTATTTGCTCGAATATCTAGTGTGTTTTATCTTAGTGGCATACAGAATGGATAAACAAACCCCACACTAATGTGCTGGTCGCACTGGGGAAGATCCAGAAAAACCCTCTTTCAAAGCAATTCAAAGTTATGTTAGTAACATAATGATATAAATACTAAGCTTCCTCTCCTTCTCTTATCAGGGCCGTCGCGACAGAAGCCTGGAACCAGCGGATGCCACCTGGTCATAATCTGTACGTACCAAATGCCCTGGATTCATGTACCTTCCCTCGCTGCGATTTACAACAGGTGCAGCAGTGTTGACCTTTTTACACACTCTCATCCTGTTCATCATAGAGGCCGAGATGCAAGGGCACACGCTGTAGCTGATATCCACTTCCGCGCAGTACACAATTATGTGCTCTTAGATTTTTTGAAATTATTTGCAGTCAACACAATCCTTTTCTGTGCAGCAGTGGACGTGTCCTGTTCCTCTCCCCTGCTGTCCCCGGCTTTGATGTGCCAGCAAGACACTATTTGAAATCCTGCGCAGACACACTGTTTGCACAGGATTTCAAAGGTTCCAAAGTTATTTTGGGCGCTGGAAGAAAAGAAGAGCTGAATTTTGAACAAGATCCCATGTCCCCCCGTGTCTCACTTTTTGTCTCCATCCCATGATGCAGCTGTTACTGGGCTGTGGTCATCACTCTATAAATACAGCAGATGACTGAGGGACCCTACAGCAGCTGTCTGCTGTCCCATGAAACATGGACAGATAATGTACACACAAGATACAAATGTGCAGGAACACATGTGGTGTGTTTGTTTTTGTTGTAAAAGCCTTTGGCAGACTCCTCAGAATGGGATGAGAGCCAACATTGATCCAACACCAGCATATTTTCATTTTTTCCTTCAGCTCTCTCCTCAGAACTTCAGACATTCTTTCAACAATCACAGTTTCATCATTGCTTTAAAACAGTCTTTTCTTTTGCGGATGTAAAGGATTATGGGTTTTCTCCTGGTATGATTACACAAAATCCATCGCGTCTAGTCAGTAAAGTAGTTTGAAAAGTTAAAGTAAGACTGAGAGTTACTGTCCAATTCTATTTTGTTCCTCACTTTTGGCTGTCATTAATAACCTTCTGCAAGCATGTATACTTCTAATCGTCTGGGCAATTTGACATAACTGTCTACCATAGATTATCAAAAATTGCAGCTAATGATGCATGTTCCTATACAATAAATACACAAAAACGTCCATTTTCTATTATTCTATCTATTAGCAGGATTCTGGACAGATTAGATGTGGACAGATGAATCCGGACCGAGCTTTTCTCCCCTCTGTCTCCTACACATGACGGCGGAGTGCCAGCGACACAATGATGCGCATGCTGAGGATCTCACATTTATCCTTCTCTATTCAGCAATGCAGCAGCTGCACAGACAGAAGGGGAAGCGTCATTACAGCCAAGCGAGGCCTGTTAATAGGCCCGCTATGTGGGGGGGCCCACTGGTTCTGCACAGGGCTGGCTGAGTGGGGAGGAGGGGAGGTTGGGGGAGGTCAGGTATCGGGGGGGAGGACAAGATGTGGGAGTGTTTGGGGCAAGAGGAGCATGACAGAGAGGGAGAGGGAGCAGGGGAAAAATTGTGTACAGTTCAGGGTATATTTTAGTATCTTTCCTGAATGGAGGAACCTGATCTGTAGTGGGATCACTGGCCAATTGGTCAGAATGCAGCAAACACTTGGATGATTAAGAGATGTCGCTACAGTATGGCAGCAGTCTAATTCAAAGCCTGCGTACAGGTATGAGATCAAAATAAAAGTTCAGATATCTGCATGCATCACAAAGCTAGTATTCTTCTTTTTTTTAACCAGAAACACAATCTGTTTCTGCTGCCTCCATGTAGACTAAAGTAGCACTTAAAACAGCCATCCTGACCTCGGAAATGGACATCATCATATATCACTGTAGAAAACACAAATAATATAAAGGTGGAATTACAATTGACTCAGTTACAATTGACTTGTGGTGCAAAATACTTGTTGGTTTGATACAAACCGACAAGCATGTTGTAGACTGATTGTCTTCTTTCACAAAAGTGTTTTTTTAATACTTAATGTCCTACACTGGTTTAGATATGTATACCTTGTGGTCATGTATTTATTATCTCATGTACTGACCGTGTCTGGAATGAAGCAACATCTAGTGGCGGTCGTGCACATCGGTGACATCTCTGTAGTTTGCGGCTTAAGCTTCCACTGAGAAGCACAGTTTGACTATTTGAAAGTGATTAGATTTCATTTTCGTCCACAGTTTCTCATCAGATGGACCGTGGGTCATGATGCAGATCGCCTCTCCTACTTTCAAAATATTTTACGAATATTAACAAAAGATTTTATCTTCATTTAACATATTGATGTATATGATATATGTTGTTTGCTCAATGCTGTTTTTCAGGTGAGCTCTTGTGTTTCACGCACCTGCAAGCTTGTGCTATCTCCGTTCCAGTATATACTTCCAGTATATACTGGAACGGAGATAGCACAAGCTTGCAGGACTGTGCCGACTGAATGTCTCCCTAACCTTCAAGAAGTGTTGCCACATTTGCAGTTGTTGTCTCACTGTGAGAAGTTGAGCGCTTGCCTCTGCAGAGGAAAGGTGGGGTTTTGGGCGTGGCCTGCGGACATTTTGGGAAAGAAGTCGATTTTCAGGGAAAATATGCAGAGCTTGTATTTGAGTGTGTGTGTGTGTGTATAGCTCTTTGTGTGTGTGCATGTGAGAGAGAGAGAGAGAGAGAGAGAGAGAGAGAGTGTGTGTGTGTATGTGTATATATTCCTCCTGCTGATCTGGGCTGTCTGAAGGTCATGCCATCCCCATGCTCAGCTTCATGGAGAGCTGCCAGTGCTGACGGCTGCTGCTGCTGCTGCTGCACTGTGTCTGGCACATGCTTCCCCCACTGCAGGGCATTGATTAAGTGGCACAGCTATGTCTCACCTGCTGGAACCAGCCAATACGAATACAGCGGCTTTAGCAGCAAAGGCTTGGAGCAGCTCGAGAGAGAGAGGGGTAGCAAGCCGACAATTGTTTGTGTGGGCTTTTCACCCCCGTCGATGAAAAAAGCTGAAATATTTTCATGGAGGAGAGGAGAAAAACAGTCATAGCATGCATGGTGGGGGAAGGGAGTAAGAACAGAAAATGGTGGGATGATAGAAGGGTAATGAAGCACGGTGAGATAGATGATAGAGAAAATATAGACAATGGCTGTGAAGGGTGACATATTCGAGAGAGAGGAGAAGGAAACTAAGAAAACAGCTTCCAAAATAGCGGAAGGGATGAGCAGACTAAAGGAAATAGGCGAGGAGACTGTGTTCATGATCACACACACACACACACGTACGCGCACACACGCACAAGCACACACACACAAATATTTTGAGATTTTTCAGGGTGCTTTAATGAAGCTGTCAAAATGAAAAACGAGCTAGTCAAATCTAATAACTCGAGAAGTTAAGAGGCAAAGTTTTCATGCAGAACTGTGGCGGGAGGTAGACTCTGCGCTGATGGATGTAAGCAGAGTAGACAGAATTTGTTAAGGGCTGAAACACTGCAGGTGCAGTAAAAAGTATGACGGGAAGTCATAAAGCCGCCGGCTGATTTGCTGCCTGAATTATCAGACGCGGTTTAAAGGCACACATCAAAGAACAATTTGCGATATTAGACCTAATGGTGGGGTAGGTGATCACATTCTGGAAGCAACAGGAGATTTTCAGCGCAGAGAAATGCGTTTTGGAAGCGCGTTCGTGTTTGGAAAATAAATGATATTCAAGCAAAAATGTTGTTTGAGCAAGCTTTTACTTTGTTTTACTGATACCCAAACTGTTGCTCCGAACCAGCAGACCACACTCTCTGGGTCCAACTCTCTCTCTCGCTCGCTCATCCCCTGCACAAGCTGCCATTGCTCTCTATGCTTGTTAAGTTTTGCAAACGGAGTAACAAATATGCTAAAAAGGCAACCAATCGGAAAACGTGGGAACACGCACTCTGACTGCTCTCAAATTCGACTGCTCGTTAAAGCACCCCAGAATCATGGTGGCAGGTCCAGCTAAGGTAAGCTGGGTGCAAATGTATGCTAGTATGTGTCAAATGAGTTCATTGCAGACTGAGAGCAGCTGCCTTGCACCCAGATTTCCATGTATGTGATTGTGTGTTTGTGTCGTGTTGGACATTTTTTTAAATGAAGGTGGGGACCTCTATAAACGTGCATACAAGCAGGGGTAGGTGATTCTTTTCTGCGTTGATTTAAAGCAAAAGCGGACAATTTAGTGAGTGGGGTGGGGTTTGCAGCAAGAGCAACAGACAGAGCAGCAGACAGAGTGAGACGGATATTCAGACAGAGAGGCGTAACCTCACACTCTTGTTGTGAATGCTCGCTCTTTGATTGTCAGTAACTCACATTCCCAGATGTATTATCCCAGCTATATTATTAGTAATAGCTCACAGCTGTGCTCACACTATTTTGATATGCCAACAGGGAGTAAAAGCTCCAATGATTTGATCTGTGCCTGTCTAAAGTGCTGCTATTGCTTTTTTGTATTGTTGCAGACACTAGGGGTGTAACGATATCAAAATCTCTGAATATTTTGATATTTCAATAGCAGGGCCCATGGATAGATATTTATTGCAGTACTGAAAGGCATGTCAATGATAATGGTGTAGCTCCACAGTACGATACTCAATAATTCAAGAAGAAGAAGAAAAAAAGATTAAATAAATAAGTTAAACAGAAGGTTCCAGTGTCTTAAGCTTTCAAGTAGTAAGGGGGGAAAAGTCCTTGCAGAACTGCGCCTGATAGGTAGTGTTGGTTGCGTACTGACTAATCTCTGATTTCCCATGGTACCTGAACGCCCCTCGCATTTCCCTTGTTGCGGACAGCTGAGTGAGTGGGCCCCTAATAAAAAACACATTTATATTATGAGACCTATTGATTTTAATTTCCGCTTTGCGAATTTATTACAAACAAAAACTTTGTGCTGAGGCACCTACTGAGGCTGATGAGGCTGCCAGCGATTACAGCCTCAAGCCCAAATAAGTATGACGCTACAAACTTGGCACACTTTGTATTGGGGGGTATTTCTCAAATTCCTCACCGCAAATCCTCTTAAGCTCTGTTAGGTTAGATGGGGACTGTCGCTGTGTCTTCCCTGAGATATTCGATCATGGTTAAGTGTTGGTATGTTATTAGCCAGGTGATGAGAGGTGCTTGGTTTCAGTTTCGCATTTAGGCCATAGAGCCAATCTTGGTTACCTCAGACCAGAGAATCTAGTTTTTCATGGTTTGAGAGTCCCTTAGATGCCTTTTGGCTCTCACTCCAAGAGGGATGTCATGTGCCTTTTACTGAACAGAGGCTTTTCCTTCTGGCCACTCTATCATAAGGTGTGATTGGTAGAGTGCTGGTTGTCTTGGAAGATTCTCCCAGTTCTACAGAGGAATGTTGGAGCTCTCTTAGAGTGACCGTTGCGTCACCTCCCTGACCTGGGCCATTCTCCTTCAATCTCTCCGTTTGGTTGGGTGGCCAACTCTAGGAAAAGTCCCGGTGGCTCTGTACACCTTCCATTTACGAATGATGGAAACCTTACTTCATGGTTTGGTTTATGCTCTGACATCCACTGTCAACACGGACCTTATATAGACTGGTGTGTGCCTTTCCAAATCATGTCCACTGAAATATATACTGCAGTTGGACTCTAATCAAGTCGTTAAAATATCTGAAGGATCTTCAGTGAGAACAGAACGCACCTAAGCTCAGTTTTGCGTCTCACAATAACTCACTTCTAATAAATTTGCAAAAAAAATCTATAACTCCCCATTCACTTTGTCCATTTTCAGGTATTGCAGGTAGTTTGATGAAGAACAAAAATAAATGTCATCATTTGGAATAAGACTGGAAGAAAAATTGTGAGGAACGTCAACTAGCTGCACTATTACAGTACGTTGTGGCTTGGTGATTGAAATAGGCAATTTAGGTAGGATTCATAATGTCATCTTTTAGGATTTAAGGTAATGCCCGACTTAAACTGCAAGTAGTATGACGCTCAGCTGGGCATTCTATAAGGTTGTCATTCACATCCAAGCCTTTCCAATCATAGATTTTGGTTTTAAAAATGTTACAAATAGATGTCCTCCACACTTAGTACTATAGTACAGATCATCCTGCAGACAGCTTCACACACATAAAAACTTTGATAGACTTGGATCGGAGAGTTAGTGTTTGGGGGCCGGGTATATGAAATTGTTTTACTACAGTATTTGCTGCAGCATGAGTGAAAAGATGTGTAACAGATGTGGAACTCGTGTCTGCATTTAAAAATCAACTGTTTTTAGACTGTAGTGGTAAATGAATGCTCGTTCTTTTATGAAAGGACAATTTCTGCCGAGCGGTATCTTGGTCTTGCATCACTGGAAACGTCCTGGCATCTTGTGATTGTAGCCATGTGGTGTTTTTACTCATTAATCGCCACTGTCATCTCTGCTCTGTTGGACCTTGCGGACCTTAAATCATTTAGAAAGCTGTATCTGCCTTTCATCTCATCTATTCAATTAGGCCTGGGCCTTGACCAAGTGCTGACTCGTCCTTGGTTTCCACTTCCCATCTGTTCACATTTTAGGCTCTTCATGTCTTTCGTTATATTGAAGTTTCTCTCTGCATAACGCCTCCTCTGAGTATGTGGGAATGTCCTTGTGAGAATTAAGCACCAACCACCGTCTCAGCAGGATCTAAGCACCATCAACGCCTGAAATGTTCTTTATTACCTTCGTTGCAAATACATAGGTTGGACTACACCCTGATTTGGATGTTCTCGCATGTCACAAAAACCATAACCTTCAATTCACACATCCTTTTTTAATTGCAGTCTGCCTTGTTGATTGGTAGACCACATCATTGTTGGCCAAAATAATAAGGGCAAATAATAAGGGCAAATAGAATAAGAACTTTATTTAACCCCAACGGGAAATTGTTCTGTACAACAGCTAAAAATTACACAAAAGAATGTCACATTTACAATCTATATCCAGTACAAAATAATCTAATAATAAATGATATAATATATGATATAGTAAATATGTACAATATGTAATAATTAAGGAGTGTAAAACTAGTGAGAAAAATTCTAACAAGAAATATCAATGAGTGAATGATAATAATACAAAAACCGAATGTAATAATAATAAAAGTTGAGACACGAAAAACAAAATGAAAAAGAATTCCTTCCCTGTTCCCTGGGGCCTCTGCACCAATGAGATGAACAGAGCTCAGTTTCCTGATCAGTTTGTCTCTAGAGACCCCTTACACCCGCTCACCACACCAAAGAAAAGTGCACTGGCCACCACAGACTGATAAAAGGTGCACAAAAGAGATCTGCACATGTTCACAGATTTCCACCTCCTTGCGACTCTGACTCTTCTTGGACATCACACCCATGTGTTTAGACCAGTCCAACCTGCCACCACCTGCACTTCCAGGTACCTGTAGCTGAAGACAACTTCAACCCCTTCAACCCGTCCGATGATGACTGGAGGTAGTGCAGATCTCTTCATTCTGAAGTCAATCACCATCTCCTCACACATCTCTCCAGATGTTGAGCTCAAGATGGTTGATGTTGCACCGATCCAAAAAATTGACCAAGCCTCGTATATTCCTCCTCGCATTCTCCTTTGGTACCTTCAATGACCACATTCATCTGAAAATGTGGTACCAAAAGTCCGATGTGTACATTGTAAAGAGAAAAGGGGACAAGATGTGTTCATTGAGGAGTCCCTGTGCTACACAGGAACATGTTCAAGATGCATTTCTTGTGTAGACCATACTGTGGTCTACAAGTCAGACGGTCATGATCTATGCAAGTGCTGAGTCCACCTGCATCTGCCTTACTTCTCCCAAAGCAGCCCAGGCTGGATTGTGTTGAACAGTTGCATCAGAGGAGTCCAGTCAGCATGTAGATGAGGGCATCATCCCCTCCGATGCTTGGCTGATATTCTAGATCAAGATTCAAGAACATGTGCCACAGCTGGTAGCAGCTGTGGTGGCAGCTTAACCTTTCCTTTCTTCCTCTGTTTGTCTTGTGTTTTGTGACTTACGAATGGATACTGTAAGGAGAGTTCAGGAGAGGAGCGTCTTCCATTGAAAATGGTGCAGATCTGGATGATGTGCGGACCTTGCCTCAGTCACAGTGGGAAATATCAACTCACTGCCCAACAAGGATAATGAGCTGGATATTCTGGTGAAGAACTGGAGTCAAGCATTGGTCATGATAGAAGCCATTCCGAATAAGTGGGATCAACACCTTCATGGACCAAAACATGGATGTGGCGGACGCTCCTGTCTCTTTAATAGAGGATGGTCAGGTATAGAAAACTTTTCTATTCATCTGCAAATAGTAGGTGAGCTGCCAAACACATGCATTTCCCTTTGTGGAGGAATGAAGCCATTCTATTCCTAAATGCAAACTGTAGAGGATCCATGAATGCCATCAGCTTTGGTCTTAAATGAGAGAGCCTCTCAAGCGTCTTCATAATGTGGGGAGTTAGAGCTAGAGGCCTGTAGTCATTGGGGTCAGTAGGGACGCTTGGGGACTATTTGGTACACAATGTTTTCTACAGGTGAAGATGGTGTGTGAGGATGGTAGGAAGCTGTCTGGAGCAAGTCTTGAGGAAGCAGCTGAGAGGACATGACTCCACTTCCCTCTCTAGGCCTGTAGTCCTTCTCATGCCTCACTGCATCTGCTTCACACTATTCTGCTGACGCTGATGTTCAAGTTTCCTGAATGTAGATCCTCTTCCAATCCTCAGTCTTCACCTTCAGTTACTTGTTCAGTTGCACTCTCCCTGTCACCGTCCCTGAAGGCCTTTATCTTTTAGTTTAGCAGATTTTTCAGCTGTGCCATTGTATTGAGATTATTGAGGAAGCATTTAAACTATCTGCTGGGTAACTATGTTGTCAGTATAGAACTTGATTTAAACTGTGATAGAGTCTGTGAGTCCCCTCAAGTCATCTGCATGTGACTTGCAGAAGACATGACATCCCAATCTGTGACCTCCAGACAAGCCGCTGAAGATATTTCTGCTTCCTGAGACCAATCTTTCACGGTCCTGGTAGTGACAGGGATCCTTTTAACAATGGGAGTGCAGAAAGGAGAGAGGTGAACAAGGTTGTGGTCAGATCCATTAAGTGGAGGCGGCGCAGTGACTCTATATGCGCTGATCACATTAGCATAGAGAGATCCAGAGAATAGAATACTGTAAGAGATACAGGATCTCATTACCCCTTGCAGGTCAGTCCACAAAATGTCTGAAAATAGGCAGAGTCCTAGAGAGAGGGATGTGATTAAGATCTCCACAGAACTGAAAGAGTCCAGGTGTTTTGCTTGAAGTCTCGTGATAGTCGTGTGCACTACATCACAGGCGGTGTCAGCATGTGCAGAGGGTGAAATGTAAACAAAAATAATACGGCCACTGTAGACTCCTGTGGTAGGTACTTTAATAGGACTGCCGCGAGTCCAATGTCCCTTTTACAGATCTACTCCTGGATTATCCTATGCTTGGGGTCACACCATCTGTGTTAACATGCGTAGCCCTCCACTGGTCCTCTTACCGCTGGCTTTGGTGTCCCTGTCCACTGGTATCATCAGGAAGCCGGTGATGCACAAGCCGGTGATACAGTCCTTAATCCATGTCTCCGATAAACACATAAGGCTGCTGTCCCTATAGACTGTCTGGCTCCTGACAAGCGTCTTAAGCTCCTGTTGTTGTCCAAGTATAGTACATTACCCATGTGACAGAAGGGACGGCGGGTTTATATGTCTCTGTCCACGCTTTCTCTCTCTGCCTCCTTCTCACTCCAGCACACTTACCCTGATATGCGACATCGTGTCTGGTGGATCACCAGGAAACAAAGAAGTGAAAGTAAAACGAAAGTGATGACTGGTATCAGTCAAGAAACGTTGTGATGTCATTAGTGTCTCATTAGCCACATAATGCTGGATGGATCCTCCACCAGCGTAACAAAAGGTTACTGATTTTAAGGTGCAATCATAGCTATAAAAGAACTCATTTTGATTTGGTGGAATTTCAGAAAAAGGTCAGAAATATTCACCTGTCACCAGAGTGATGGTGCTGATCTAATTCTAGCCTGGCTCCAGATGTCATGCTCAGTGAAAGGCTGCTCCCCCAGTTTAAGATGCTAAGATGCTTAGGTTTGCAGGTGGAATTGTTATTAGGGATGTTGAGTCCCTGCACATTAGCTCAAAAGTCAATTCAGCCTATATTTTACACTGTCAACTCAAGTCACTCTCATGCTCCTGATGAAAGTAGAGCAGAGAATATACAGCCATAGTTGTTGGCTTTTGTAGCCAGGTCACTGCAAGTCATTTCTGATTCCTACACACACTATATGTATGTGTGTGTGTGTGTGTGTGTGTGTGTGTGTGTGTGTGTGTATATATGTATATATATATGTATATATACAGTATACATACATATATATAGAATCTGCTTTAAAGTGACCTCATACACATTCAGAATGCAATCACAATGCCATTGTCTCAGTGTTCATACCTGCACACGCACACAAGATAATTGTACGGGATAATATCTAGTAGCAGTGCTTCAGTGAAACAACGCAGCTGCGTGAGGGAGGTATAGTCTGCAGGCTTCAACAGCCCGCAACAGCCTTGAACCTGCAGCCTTCCGCTCACAGTAGGTGAGTATACATTTTATTGCATGTATACTGCGCGTGTGCATGGGTTGCACCGAACAAAGGATCTCTTTGCACAACAGGGCTGTGACTTCAACAGCTCCCCCACAAACACATACTGTACATGTCTGCTGCATGTATTTTCATGTATGCTCATGTGTATTGCCCAAATGTGTTTTCTTTTTTTTTTTTGGTGCTCATTGTTTATCTGAAGAGGCTGAAGTTAGAGTTCAGTGTCTCTGCATCCCAGTGGAGTGCAGCTCTCGCCCCAGGCTGGGCTGACTTTAGGCCTCCTGTTTTTTGTCAGACCTCTCTTGCCTTTTTCTCCTCTGGCTATGATCCACCAGACTTCTCCCGCAGCAAATGCTAATCCTCCTCCTGACAGCTTCCTTAAACAGCTGCACCAGTGTTGTCGTTTTTGACTTGTTTGCCATACAGATGAAAGGATTGCTACAAGATGACAGTTCAAAAGTTTCCATCTTTTGAACAACAAGAATATGATCAGTAATGGGTTTACATTTGATTTGGCTCCCGGCATCAGATTGGATGTATTGGATAAATTTCAAATTATCATGATTGTGCAGCTTTTGATACGATAGACATGAAAATGGTGCATCTGTATATGGACTTAAAGGTTATTTGAGGCAATAGTGGTGCTGGGATTGAGATCGAGGGAGGGCCTTGAGATCACTGGCTGTGCAAAATTTAAATGCATATTGGGGGGTCCTGCTTGGTCTTGCTTGTCCTGCTTTGTTCCACATTATACCACAAATGGGACAAATCTGTAAAATAGAAACCATGTTTATATTTTTTTAATATTGTAGCTTCCCATGGCACTAAAGCTGAGGTGGTTCAGCATTGGGCTTGAACGTTCCCAAAGGTATTCTGGGCATGTTCATCCAGGAGGGAACCCTGGGGCAGACCCAGGACACACTGGTTAGAGACTTCTCTCAGTAGTTTAAATGTATGTAAGCAAATACATTTTAGTTAAAAAGTAAATATTCACTTGAAACCATAGCAGAAAAGCTCCACTTTCACTATTTTTTTTTGCTTCTTGCATATTTTTTTTATATATCTGGCTGTTTTAATGTGCATTAGAAAATAGATGGCAACAGCTGCTGTCAGGGGTCGTGGGGTCTAGTACAATCCCTCTCATTGACAGTTTACCTTTCTCTCGCCCCATGATGGAGTACCATGTGTAGGATTTCTGCTTTGACATACCAATTGTTTCAGGCATTCAGCTTAGAATTAGTACTATCAAACAAGCCTTTGGTGCATCAACCTTAACCTAAAGCACGCACACAGTACAGTACACCCACAAAGCACAAATTATGCACAAGAATTTGCACACACACACACACACGCACAGCATACAGTCTGTGTAACCCCATCGTTTGAGCCTGTCCATCCCTGTGTCCTGTGTTTGTTTGTGTTGTATCTAGTTCCCAGTGCCATATGCTATCCGTAGTCATTGGTATCACACTCCGTGGCAGGCGCTCAGTAGCCTGCTGTTCTCACGGCTCGGCTCCTCTTGTCCAAACAAAGAGAGCACCGACAAGCACAATTAAGTATTACAGTTGAAAGTTTCATAACTGAAAGTTTAAGAGCAGAGCGCTTGTTTTCCAGCTATGCACCTGTAACACATCAGCTTTGAGCGCTGCTGTAGCTGTCAGCTGGCAGCTGTAAATAAGAGAGACTGCCTATTTATTTGTTCAATTTCAGAAATATGTACGCTGAAACAAATCGAAACACTGATGATGATAATGAAACACTCGGCACTTTTTCAAACCTTTGTTATTAAAATGAGTAACTGTGTGCATGTATGCGTGTGTATGTACATGTGTGCATGTGTGTATTTCTTCTCTATGATTGTGCCTTCCACCAGGAATTTGGTCTTGAAGTTCAGTTAAATTGGGTAGTTGTGAGAAATCTCAGAAAAATGAAAAAAAAAAAAAAAAGAATAAAATCACATTCAATCTTAAGTAGAAGTTTCAAGCCAAAACTAAAATACAGTAACCCTGATGACATCACTGACCCAAATCCACCAGGGGTAAGTGCTCTCAGGTTGAGTATTACTCCTTACAAGTGGCAAACTTACCTTTGTAGGTAAATACACCCCTGAGTCAGTATGTGGACACACTGGTTACCTTAATTTACAGGAAAAAAATAGATACATCTATTCTTGACACCTCTAAATCGATTGCATTTTATGAAAATAATGGAAGAATGATTTGGTAGCAATTTTGGTAGCAATCTATGCAGCTTGCAATTGGTCCAAACCTGGTCCATAGCAGATCTATTGTGTAGGACTAGATGTTACTATCCCTCAAACTCCCAACTCCCTAAGTAGCCAAGATCCTGAGGTGGCTACAAACCCTCTGCAGCCTACTTCCCTTTGCTTTCCAGCCTTGTTGTTGCACATCAGCTGTAAGTTCAGCATACCTGAGCATCTTCCGCTTGTAGTCCACCTCTATTGCACTCTCCCAGGGCACCGTGAGCTCTCTAATGTAGATGAGTGTAAATGAGACTGACCACAGAACGAGTCCTGGTTGCAAGTTGGTGGGTGTGATCTCAGCTGGGAAGCAGAGTTTCTTGCCAAAATCGGCCCTGAGCTTCCAGTCCTGAGCTCTGCCCAGGTGCCCAGTGTCTGGTCGGTCCAGGCTTGCTCAAGACACTTTAGCACCTGATTGTGTGCAGCGACCTTGGGTGAGGGCAGTTTTGCATCCCATCAAGATGTGCTTCAGTGTTGCTGGATTTGGACAAAGAGGGCATGTGGGGGGCTTCGTTTTCAGGAGAAGGCAGGACATCGTAGGCAGCCCTGATGGTAAAGCCCACCTTGAATGCCTCCATCTCCCACAGCTCTTTTACTCTCCTTCCCATGCCATCCACTGCCCTTGCTTTGCCTGGGCCACAGCTTGTGCACGCCTTCCTGCTTCCTCTTCCTGACGTACCTCCTGGACCACCAGCTTGCGTCTCTCGGATGGAGTGGCCTTATTCCACACTGGTGTACTTATCCCAAGGCAACTCCTCCCCTCCTGTACTTGCCCTAGGAGGTCCCTGTGCCTGAGTGCTGCCTTTGCCTGCTCACTTGCAGCAAATGGGGTCCACTTCCTCCAAGCAGCCAAGGTGGTGGCAGCCGGGGCTACTACGGGGTCGCTGGAATCCAGTAGCATCAATTCCAGTCTCACTTTGGCACACTTAAACTCTACCAGGGTGGAAATAGGCAGGTGTAGCATTCCCTTAGGAAGGCGAAGCCACTTCCTTAGGTATGAGCTGACCTTAGAGAACCGGAACTTGTAGCTTGCCAGGAAACACAGTTCTGTCAATGTTCTCCAGGATGCTGGTGACCTCCTTCCTGAGCTGCTCTACTTGGTCTTTGTCTTTGAGGGAGGCCTCATACCAACGACCTAGGCTCTTCACAGGCTTCTCGGAAACCGTTGGAATGGGTTCCTCACTAATGTGGAAGCAGTGGTCTGACAAATTCCCCTTGACAAAAGAAATGCTTCTGGACTTGCCCGACTTGACCTACATGCGAGCCAGCTCTATGTTTACTTGAAGCTGTAAGCTTGAATTTGTACTGTTCAAGCCTTGGTCGTGGTGAGAGTTGTGAGGTCATCCATATTGAAATGTTTGACTGTGCATAAGGCCACATTTGAGCATCTGAACACGTGCGTTCCAGCCCTACACTGCCAAGATGGGCCGAGTAGGGCTGGGTGCCGTCAGAAACACCAGCGTATCGGCGCTGGTTCTAAAAAAGATGACGTCACGTGCATGCTTTGCTATGACCAGGTACTCTCAAGGCGGCTCCGCTCTGTAATGGAAATGTGCTCGAGCCGAGTCGAGTAGAGCCTAGCCAGTACCACGAGTAGAATGGGGCATATGCACTTTTCCCCAGCTTGAATTGATAAGTGCTATGGTTAAAAAAAAACACTTGCATTCGAGCAGTCAGTTTGGATTAGTTTGGGTGCATCTCCTGGGCTCTGAATGTTATGTAGCTACAGTGAATATTTGGAAACAAGCACGGTGCTTCCAGGAAATGAAAAAAAACAACATGGCTGCCCAACGCTGCATTACATCACCTGAAAGCCCTGCGCTGTGGACTGCTTTGACTTTGGCCTTGGGTCATGTCAAAATCAAGTGTGTTCAAAACAAACTAGTCAAATGCGTCCCTACCCTTGACTCATTTTATTTAACTTGAAAATGTGACCGGCGTCCTTGCTATTTCGGTCTCTCCACAATTACGGCTGGATTAAAGGAAATATATATCTTTGGCAACTCTGATGATTGTCCTGAAACCAACGTGTAATCAGTTAGCACACTGTACTTGCTGGGGGGGGTAAAAAAAAGGAAAGAAACTCCTTCACACCGCTGTCCTAGAAATTCTCTTTCAACTGCTGTTGTGCATTCCGTTTGAAGCCTGCGCTTGACAGCTTCATTTGTGAAGTGTCTCAATTAGGCAGAATATTTCTGCCGACATATCTCGACACCCAGACTGTCTCACTAGAACATGAAAGCCCGGGCTTAAGAAAGTCATCACACACCTCAGCAGAGAAGTACAGACAGACAGACAGACAAACGCGTGCACGAGCACACGCGCACACACATACACGCGCACACACACACAAACACTAAAAATAGAGGCAGCTATCCTACTAACACTGGTTAATGCACCTCACCCCAGACAGTTGTATTTGCATATCTTTAATGTGTTTTTTTCTCTCTTTTCTCTCCTTTCCTTCCCAGTGTTTTCCTTTTTTTTACCCTCTGTCTTGCTGCTGTGTGTGAAACAGTCTTGTATCTCACAGGAAATCTCAGGAGGGCTTGCAATGCATGTTGAGAGGGAGCTTTTTGTATCAGAAAAGCCAGAAAAAAGCGGGCTGAAAAGATTTTAACAATCGTGGTAATTAGAGATTTTCGAAATGTGAGACAGCAGCCCTCCCGCCCTCCCCCACCAAACTACTCCACCCCGCTCTCTCTCGCTCTCCCACTCTCTCTCTTTCTCTCTCTCTCTCCCTCTCACTCACTGGCTTTCTCTCTCAGGTCTTTCTGTAATGGTCTCCATCTGGTCTGTGAGGAGGGAAAATAAAGGTATTGAATCCCTAGGCTGTATAGGATGGCCATCTGGGCCGGACCACTCCCACGGCTCAGAGGCCGAGTCTCAGCTGTCCTAACTGCCCAGATGACAGGTCCACACCACAACCATGCAACTGTAACAGTAACAACAATTTACTGACGGGTAGCAAATTGGCCTACATTATCTGCCACAATTTGAGTTAATATAATTGTAACATAATTGTAACAAGAAACACATTTTGTTTAGTAACTGTACTGTTGACTGTTTTCATGTAGATATCTGCAATATTAACATTTTGATGTCCAGAAGTTACAGTACCGCAAGGCAACCGACATCAGTTAATACGTGTGTGTGCTGCTTTGTAAATTGCATTATATGTTGAACAAAGCTGATGCAGAACCAGCATTTTTAAACTTGGGCAACACTGCTCAACAACAGGTGAATGTTAGAGTATTCCAGTAAACAGCAGCATTGCAGTCAGTAGGTGAAATGTGTCATAGCAGCTACAATAAAACATAAAGTGTCTTACTTTAGTTCCAGGCGGGACCCTACCATCTTACTATATATTCACCAACTGTCTTCTCCTAGGCCTTCTTTATTGTGATGGTCAGGTATTAAATCTAACCATGATCAAAACATTAATAAGACCTGAAGGATTGATGACTGATTGATGGAGACGGCATAGTGCCTGACATACTTCAAGATTCATTTCATTTCAGGTTTACATTCAAAATATCAAATAGGTCAGATGAAACACTAAATCCCGAAAAAAAAACTAATTTCACACCTGTAACCCTGTGAGACTGCAATATTACAGCATCGCTTTAAGGCATCCTATTAAAGATATGTAGGACTGTATTTACATGGAGAATGAGTCATTTGCTCATCAGATCATGACCTCACGTTGTCTTATCAAGCTTTGATTTGAAGTGTTGTATTAAATAGACTCTGCTGTATTGTGGCAGTAGTGTGGCAATGGGTGAATTCACTCATTTGTCAACACAGTAATACCCCAGATGCCAGATTTTTATTTAGCCATTTTACTTTAATAAAGGTAATAACAGTCTTGTATAGAATTACATAATGCCACGGTCATGTCAAGTAGTGATAATGCACAATGAGTGCATTGCAGCACTTTGCTGCACATTACTGCAATCTACTCTTTAACTCAACAAAAAGCCATAATCAGCTCAGCTGGTAGAGCATTGTCACGTTAGACTCGGGCCGTACGCCTCAGTTCGCTTCAGTTCAAACTGCACTTTCAAACAAATACTACACACTGACCTTGTGTTTCTATCAAGCAACCCGACTAACTCTCATGATGAGGCTTTGTAATAACACATGGCACGGTTGAAAGTTGACCAGCCCACCGAAATGATGCTGAATGAAACACATAACAGAGTCTAAGACCCTGAGCCTCAGACGTTTATTTATTGAATAACCCGCAGCAGTCGAAATGTCGGGTAATCTAAACACAGCTTGATTGCCTTAAGAGCCCTCCAGATATACAGTCCGTCCTGCCGGAGCTAACTGTACACAGTGTGTTTATCCTGCCCATTTTGAATCAAGTTCCCTGCTGATTGGTTTGTCATAAGTAAATAATTAAAAACAAAGCTATATTCTGATATTTGTGGCAGCAGGTATCAGCAGATGAAAGCCATACAGATTTCATAGCTGTGGTATGTTTGCATTTTGGGGAGAGGTCGGCCATTGTAGCGTATCCCTGCCCATCTAAGGAACCGCCACCAAAATCATCAAGAATCTGCTGCTTTGGTTCCAACAATCTTTGCGATCACACAGAAAAATATAATAATATCCAGATCCTAAATAATATATCTGCATTAAGACGTTCTCTGCATTTTTCTGAAGAATATCCATACACAACTGAGGAGTTCAATCTATGATTAATTTTATAACAACACATGCATGTCTGTATATTTACCTATGTAGCATGTATATTTGCAAAGCCTTGATTTGATTGCAACTCACAGTTTCTGACAGCCTAACCTCATTTTGCTCACTGTTTGAGTGCCTGTCCATTACGCTCACTGCTTTCATTTCAGGACACAACTGTTCTCGGCCAGAAACTTCATGAACGCTACCTGGCCATCAATTTAGGAGCCAGCTGGTGCGCATGGTGCGGAGTTTCATTCAGCAACATTTAGTTAGCGCATAAACATAACATTTCTGATCGAGTGTTGCAGCTTTGATGTGCCGTCTGATCATACAGCTTATTTTGGCTTCTCCTTTAAGCTGACCACGAAATTCACTTAAGTTCACTCAAGATTTTTTAAAAGTGCCAGAGCTGTTCTATCGTGTGAGTTTCTTTCCTGTATTCCCTCAAAATGTTACCTACGTTTATTAACCCCTGCGAGATGGAGGTAGATTCAGATCTAAGAGGCAATGTTATGATGCTGTTTTTGTGTATGTGCAGATACTTGTCTGTACTTATTAGCAAACTATTGGACTGTGAAGAGTCTACTGTGTCATGGCTGGGCAAGACCTGAAATGTTTGACATCACTGCAGTAAACTTTCTTGGTTCAGTTTTCATTTAATTTTAGTCCACTGAAACATGCCATTTCAACCCCTGAAATCTGTACTGCCCCCCTCCATTCTATCTCTTGTTTTGTTATTCCAGACTGTAGCTCAAGGCAGATTGAGCACATTTAGCATGAAATCTGCCAGCAGAGTATTATAACTTTCTTTTCAAATCACTGGGCTCTTTTTTCTGTTTGCTTGTCATCATGGAATGCTAAACATAAGTGAAGTTGTGTCGTGCTGGAGCGGCCCAGCTTCGGTATCAGGAAATCTCGTTGCTTGGCATCAGCTGATTGGATGCTGTTGTATTATAATTTACCAACCTTTTTATTGTGCCTTCTTTGAAGTCCTCCAAAAGGACATGGAAGGTCACAGACCAAGCTTTAGATGACTCCAGTTTGATGCCAAAGGCTACTTCTGTGATGACTTAGTTAGCCTCATATCTCATTGTAAATTATGCATGGAATGAGTAAGGTATGTACTTTGAATGTATGAGATACAGGCCTGGTTGTCCTTCAGTTCTCCCCTTCCACTTGTTTGTCTTTGCCTTAGCTCTCTGTGTGTCTTGTCTGAGGTTATCTCTGTCTGTCTGTAGTCTGTCTGTCTGTCACCCATGACTTTGCTTGTCTGCCTCACAGCAGTCATCCAAGCTATACAGCCGCCCAGCCAGTGGAAGAACGCTGGGCATGGTGCCAGCTAGTCGGGGCGCCAGTTGGGCAGTCCATCAGTAGCACTAAAGACATGTTATCCACCAGAGTGTATCCGCCTGGCTTAGAGCCCTGATCCCCCTGTACGAGCCCCCCCATACTGCCCCTCAGCTCACTCAGAGGCCCTGGGTAAAGTGCACAGAGTCCCTTTCTTGCTTTATCAGCATGGCACCCAGGCATCCAGCCCGCTGCTTTAGGTCTCTTAAAACATGTACACAAATAAATGAGGAGGGTGCTGAAAATAACTACTTTCTCATCTCTAGCCAAGCTGCCTTGCTGGTCAGGTCATTGTCTTTAAAGGGACAGGGGACCAGAGAAAGCAGGTCATTGCTGACCTCCACAAAGATTTTCTTAAGTATTACAGAGTCAGCCAACTTAATTTAGGCCACTTGCAATGCAAAAAAGATTAAAAGGTTTCAGAGGCTTAAAAGAACCGTTTGTTTCTTGACATACTTAGCCAGATAATGGACTCATCACATCTAAAAATATTGCTGTTGCTCTTTTGATTCTGTCTAGGCAGGATTCATACTGTGACATGTCCTCATTCTATCTTTTTTCCCCCCCAAATATCATGGTCACTGCTTTATAGATCTCCTGTCATTGCTTTTGAATGGCTTGAACTGTCACTCAGGTTTAGAGAACAGTTGCAGTTAGTAATCCTGGGCACATAAGCAACATTTTGTAGCAAAAATCACACTATTATTCAGCATTCATTTGTATTTTCCTTTCAACATGCATGTATGTTCCCCTATCAATCTAGCCACAGAGGTTGTGTGTGTGTGTGTAATATTTCTTTATCTATTGACTAGACAGGTCTAGTGATGCTATACAATGGTTTGAGAAGAGTGCATTTTGTGAGGAAAACATATTGCCTACTCATGGATTTTCGCGGATTAAGGTGTTCCCAATACAGACAAAAATAGACGAGAGCCAGTCAGATTTCCAGACTGCAAAATGAGAGTTCCCTCTCGTCATTTGATGCTGACCAGGAATGACGGTGGAGAATCTATGATGGAGGGTTTTCAGTGTCAGTGTGGACATAATCGTCACAACAGTGTCCAGACCCGGGCCCCAAAGAAGTCTACATATGGGAGACATTACACTTTTTAGTAGTCAAGCTCACAGTCTAGTAGTGGACACATAGGATATCAATAACATGCTGACAACATCTGAAAAATGACTGGAAATGACTTGTTTGCTAGCTTGCTAAAACAAGGCAGACATGCAGCTTGAGAACAGCTGTGGGAGCTCTATGAGGACACCGAGACAATGGCTATGAACTAATATGTGCCTCTGAAAGGAAGAGAAATACAGTACAACTAAATAGAGAGGGTAGGCAGAGTGGTGGAGGGAGGTGCAGCAGGTGTGGCTACTGTATCTGGAGCCATAGCTGAACTAATCTATTGCATTGTGAACACTGGTGTTAGGTGCAGCCCACATATGGCATACCTCCCGAAAAAGAATTTATGTGCTTAAGGGGGTTATGTGTTACCTGTTTGATTTGTAGTTCGATAAAGATCTGATATCAAACTGTTATCTGGGCATGGTACAATACATGTTAATGCAGTAGTATAGTATGAATGCTCTCTCTTCAGAATGTGATTGACTTTTCCACGTCAGGTTTGAATATTGACTTTATTGTTGTTATACAGATAACATCTTGGATAGGGTTCACATTTAAATAAAATACACAGTGCGAGTTAGAATCAACTCTTTACCTGTGTTTCTATTTTGGGGGTTTGGTATAAAAAATCACCAAAATCTTCAAATCTATTGAATTTACCAGGCATTGTAGGATATGTCAAGTTGGAACAGAAAACAGCAAACAAACATCTTAACACTATGTGTTATGACCTTTTCATTTTTCACCTTACTTCTCAAAGCTGAATCCTGCACACTCAACTCACAAAATGAGTTCTGGTTTGATTAAGGAGACAATTTGTTGCTCCAATACTCAGACCAACTCAAACAAGAATTGAGCTTGAAAGTGTACGTTTGTCACATTTCTACATGTGAGATATTTGCCAGTTTGCGTTCCAAAACAGAGCTGATCTTATCAATCGTCTCACCCTAGTCAAGCCGTGCCCTCTCGGATTCATATCCGAGTGCATTTAAAATCCATTTTGGATAACAGAGCTGACTGTTCGACGTGGATCTTCTGCAGAAGATAACAGACTGCTTACTAGCCCCAAATGAAGCACTGAGTAGTTTCCCTTGTATTAAACTGGACAGTATCTGAATGAGCTTCAACTCAAGAATGAGATAAGGACTGAACCTGATGAAAATAGATTGAAAGTGTAATCAATGGTTTGCTGCTCTGGATTTAAAGTCAACTAGGTCTACTAAACTGAAAGAGTTTTGATCCAAAGAAGTCATTTTTCCCTCACTTGATCACCCCACTCATTTTACTTTTACCCTTCCATTAACCCATTGTTTTTCTTACTCGGACCGTACAGTTTTTGCAATCAGAAAATGGGAAATATTCAGTGTAAGTTATTGTAATTTTGTTAGGAATAACCTGGATGTGTCTCTTTTCACAGCGATCACCATGGACAAGTCTGCTGCTGAAGACCGCGAGGCTGTGAATAGACACCCAAGGTAAATCAGCCACATTTTAATCTCAACGTTTGTTGCCTTTTGATGTGAACGTGACGCTTAGTCCACCCTGATGGCTCACGCATGATCGACTTGCTGTCGACTCCTTGCACAACACCTTTAAATGATTTTGAGTACCAGCTCATACAGAGAAGAACATCACTCACGGCTCTGTAACTAGAACTACCTGCAAGTGTTTTAGATTGATCATTACTGTTATGCCAGTTCACTTGTCGTAAATGAAGGTTATTAAACAAAAACAACAGCTATAGTGTATTGTGTATAATGTATTGTTTTCCTGTTTGATTATCTAATCAGAATTAGCCGTTACCCGAATTTGTAAAGCTTTCAGTCATCTCTTCAATGCTTTTTGTAAATAATCACATCCTGCACTGCCTATCTAATAAGGCTGTCCTGCTCTCTGTAGAGTCCATAGAATTTTTGTGCTTTGGCATCAATTGTTTTGCCCATTTAAAGATAACTCTCTGTTTTTCTATCACAGTGATTGTTTCAGGCAATCAACAGAGGCTAGTGGGGGAGGGAAAGAATTCGCAATTCCAACTAGTTCATTCAAGCTATTTCACTAGAAATAAAAAAGAATGATTGAGTGCATAGTAAGTAAGTACAAGTGCCAAGTAGTTGATCGTCTGACTTTAGACAGGTGCTTATGGTAATATGTGCAAACTGGTTCTCAAGTCTCCATAGCACCTACTGCCATTTGATGAAAAAAGAAGAACAATTTATAGACACATTACTAACCACTGGGTATTGTTCATCTGTTATAGCTTCACTCATTTGAAAATCTATGTAGTTTTATGAATGTGGAATTCTTCCAGCAGGGGCCGCTTAAAGCTTGAGCTTACCCAACAGTGTTTTTAGTAGGAAACACTCAAATTTTTCCAGATTCTAGTCATAGTTAATTTGCATCCTCGGGTAATTAAAGCCTTATACTCCTCTATTTTTATCTGGGATGTAGAATATGTTCTCAGTGCAAACACACTGCTGATGCTATGTGACTTAGCACGTGTGTGACTGTGAGTCTGTGGGTGCACAACAGAGAGGTGCTGTGCAGTGCAAAGATGTCTCAACCCATTCACGGAAACAGGATGTGGGATGTGCGTGGGGAGGTGTTGGTCATTAAGAGTGCATGTTCTCTCGTGGGCTATTAATTATCCAACATTCATCTAACTTAAGTATTAATCAACCCCCAGAGTGGCTGGATAGAGGCAAGAGTGAGAGAACTGTGAGGTGGTGGAGAGAAAGAAGAAATTAAAACCCATAATAATTTCATATTTTACTGCTATTGTGTTGTATTTTGGCAGGAGGATTGTGGTTAAAGTTTGCAAGACCATTGTGTTGAGGCTTCCAGCAGAATGCTCTTCCATTCTCGAATCAAGTTTCGCACAGAATTTAAACTTTAAGTCTACCCAACATCTGTGAGAAGAAATACCATAAAAGTTTACCATAAATGGAACTTTGGTCGTGTGAGATATCTTTTATGTTTGTTCGGAACAAGTGATGAAGGAAGCTTTTAAATTTAGTACTTAATAACAGTGAAAATTACCATACTCAAGTAGAAGTCCCACATGAATCACATTACAGTACAGTTAAAGTAAGTGATCACTTTAAAATGTGCTTAATGTACTAAAAGCAAAATACCTTCCATGGTGAGGCCATTTTGATAAAGGATTCAAGTGATGGTGTTACCAGCTGCAGTTAGCTTTCAAAAACAACCAAACACGAGATGTTTCTTCATATTTTTAAACCTATAATTTTTGATTAGTTTGTTTTTCATAGAATTTTGAGTGTTCACTTATCAACACACCCTCCGCCTGTCTAGAGGACCACTAACCATGAAACTGTTAAATCTTCATACGTATAGGCCTTATGCAGCATTCTGCTTTCACTGTGAAACAGAATGTATTGCAGGAACACTGTGTAGTAGAAAGTACAGTATGGACGTTTGCCTTCAAATGCAAAGGAAGTAAAATCAGTATGAAAATTGTTATACTCATTACTATTATAAAGATTACTATTACTATTAAATATTACTATTGTACTATTGTAAGATAGGGTTTCATTGTAATATTGTTGTAAAGCTCCTGTGGGAGGAGACAGAGTTGAACGAATAGGTCAGAAAGTCACACACGCACACACACACACACGCACTTTACTTTATTTCCCCTTCCCTATTCAATTTTTTTCCCACAATTGTTTTCTCATTCTAGCTACATCGATTTCAGACTCTAAATCCATTACATTCATGAGCAATTCAACTTTTTGCATGAATATACATGAAAACGCTGGCATAAACACACACAAGGTGCAGGGTGCTGGACTGACTGTGATCTCGTTGACTAAGCTGGCTCTACAAGAACACATGGTGGTAACACTGAGCCAACACACTTGTAAATGCGGCCTAATATTCAGTAGAACTCCATCCATCCTCTCATCTGCGTTGTACCTTAATGGTGTGGCAGGATTCTGCTGGTACCTCTCTCCAAACACAGAGCCAAGGTAGAGAATTCCCTCTATTTCCTTCACTTCCTTCATATTTTTGTATGCACAATGATTGATACTGATGATTGAAACTATTCATGTAAACCTTAGAAATACGTATTTAACAGGAAATTAGCTTTTGGTTGTCCTTATCTTTTCCTGCCTACCTCCTAACCACCTCATCTTAATTCGTCTGTTACCTTACCATCTTTTCAAGATGGTAAGATTTACCACCTCACCATTACCTCTATCCCATCCTCTTGCCTGCCTGCTGTATCTCACAACCTGCCCTCATCTTCACTCTTTGCCTCTTGCACTCTATTTTTGTCATTTTCCCCATTCAAACCAAGAGGCAACCCAATTGACGCCTCCCTGTCCTAACTCCCTACAGTCCTGTTTTTTTAAAGTAAAGCAGCTTCCCTCTCTGTCTACATCTGCCACTGAACCATCTTCTAAAATTGCTCCAGTTTCCACCCAGGTTCCAGCCGCATAAATTACACCGTGTCCTCACGCAACCTATGTGCAAATAACTGCAGTTATATTCTGAGGCACAAACTACATGGCTTGTATTTCTCCATGCAGGGGAAGAAAAAAACAATTCCCCCAATTTATTTTTTTTATTTTCAACATGCAGCAGTGATACAATGATTAATATCAAACATGTAAGTGTTATTGTGAATATTGTACCTTTCGCCCAATGTGAGGCTGGAGATAGGCACCTGAAACACCTGGTATGAGGCAGGTAATGCCTCCCCTCATCGATGCACGTTTTGAAACAAACATTGTCTTTTCTCTCTCTCACTCTCTCTCACTCTCGTGTGTTTGTGTGTGTGTGTGTGTGTGTGTGTGAATAAGTAATAAGCAATGATGTTGGCCATTGCTTTGTTTTTTCCCTTCTTTCTTTGTCTTTCATTTAGTGAGGGCCACTGTTTTTAATAACAACCCTTCTCGCAACCCTCTATCCATGGCTGTCTGACAAGCCTTGAGTCAAGTCTCCCTGTGTGTGGAGCTGTATCGCAGCTTCATTAAAACAGACCTGGTATAGACACACCACGGAGGCCACTCACAGAGCCCATGTTCGTTTCAAGGGTGTTTACGATTACTAATGCACTATTAATGCGGCGGCATTGCAATTTAATAAGTTCAGTGGTAATTGCTTACCCAGAGAGGTGTTTGTTCCTGCCAGAAATCATGTGCTGCTGTATAATGCAGGGTGTGCACAAGAGCAGCTTCAGACAGTGTGTGGCTTCTGATGTGGCCCTCCTGAGTGATATTCCCCCACCTCTAGTCTTTCTTAGGACTTCCGTCTCATTCAAAAGATGTATAGTTTTATACAGACCTGGCAAAATCAACATGTGCATTGAAAGGTATTTTGCTAATACAAAATTTATGCTCCTATTTTTTTTAAACTAGAGGCATGACTTTTGTATTATTCGTAATTATTAATTTTGCACATTTCTCTTTGCGCGTTTGTATTTTTCCAGCCTTTGTAAAATGTAATTAGTTTTCCCTGTCCCTCCTAAGCTTGCCATCCTTTGTGTTTTTAAGTCTTCATTCTTCCCCGGCCAGTTCTGCTTCAAACACTGAAGGTCGGCGTCTAAACTTCCCCTGTGTGTCAGCCCCGAGTTTGGACTTTTTGCATTTTAACTGTGCATGTTTCCTTTCTGTGTTTGCATATTAGCTCATTTCTGATTTCAGTGTCTTTCTCTTTATTTTTATTCTCCACGCAATACCTTTAGTCTCTTTGTGCGTGTTATATCAACCCACTGCTTGAGTGCATTTGAGGGGACTGAAAACTCGCCCTTTACCCTCATTTGCAAAATTGTCCCCTTCTCTCGCTATTAGACCGCTACTCTTCTTTGACACTTGCTTTTCGTCATATATTACAGTCGGATATGGTCTGATGGTACCTCATATGTTTCAGATATGGCAGAAACTTCAGGTCTAATTTCCTTGTACTGTAGCTCCTAAGCTAACACAAACAGCATTGTGATCGGTCAGTATTGTGAACCTCAAATTTGCTTTGAACATCTGTGCAATTTTCATGCCCAGCTTGGCACTGAGATAGTCCAGTCCAAATATTGTTAAGCTATGAGCTGGAGCATAAATATGAAATATAAAATATAAATATAAATATGTAAGTTTGTCAAATAACAGCAATAGTAATGAATAATAATTGTGAATGTGTAATGATAGACACTGTGATATGTAACGATCCACACTGTACCATTGAGACAAGTGCCATATACTGCTTTGCCCATACCATAGTCCCTAAAAGACATAGTTACTAAAAGACAAATTAAGATGGTGTGTGGAAAAAAAGAAAAAAATAAGTTGTCTGCAATGAGAAGGTTTTGCATAATCATCCAATATTAACCAACTCATCTGGTACTGGGTTTCTCTAAATTCAGAAAAATGAGCGTGGTGATGACAAGCAAAGAAGAAAAAGGTCATCGATCACAGACCCTTGATGATGATAGACAACCTCAGCTTCTTTCCATCAGCCTGGGCAAGCTGTGCAGCAAGGACCCTAGTGTCTACTTAACTCTAAAACACAGTCCTGAGGAGCCATGGAAAGAGGCAGGAATTGCTTTAGACATCCAGAACTGTACCCACAAAACAGGGGTCACCATCGTCCACAGTGGAAAGAGCTCTAAGGCATTCATCTTGATCATTTTGTGGTACAGCTGCATGCGAGCACTGCCTGCTCTTCTGAGAGGCTTGTCTGCAGCATTCTTTACTCAAGCCTTGACAAACTGATCTCTCCTGAAGATCAGACGCTTCTCTCTAAGCCCATGCTACACTTTCTCACCATAGGTTCCCTGGATTTTTTGTCAGGATTGTGCAATTGTCACATCATACTTTCTGATGGTATTTTTCCCCTTTTCTCTGGTGGTATCCATTTAAACACTGTCATTATTTGAGGTCCCACCAGTAACAGATTTGAACTCCATTTTGGGTACAGGCTTTCAAGCAATAAACAAGCCTCATATAAAAACATAAGGACGAGCAACAACATCGATTTCCTCTAGAATTCATCTCGCAACTCTGTGACAGCAGCCACAGCAGCGGTACCCAGACAGTGTCTGACAAACGCATGACGGGTATTGGCGTGGAGGGGGAAGAAGTGGGAAGCAGACATATTGACTGGCAGACTAACGAATGGCAGAGGGCCAGGTTGTCAGCTTTCAGTGGCTGTCCTTTATGGAAAACTGGTAAATGAAATTCACAGAAAAGAGAGAAAGACAGCGAGAAGGCACTGGTGCTTTTAATACCCCCCAAATCCTCTACAGTGGGGATTCCCAAATGAAGTAGGTCAGATAGTCTCTCACCCCGTATGCACCTGAGCGAATGATCAAATTGTGCCTCTGATGTTTTTTTCATGTGTTCTCATCAACATAAGGGTTCTCCTTCAAATGACCAATTGCACTGGAATTGTTGCAATTGGCAGCAGGTCAGCCCCGTACTTGAAAAATAAACAAACGCATAAAATCTCTGGCTGTGTCTGTGTCCTGGCGTGGATGATGCCGGCCACCTAACTGGCAGTCCCCCCTGGGTTTCAGTGGTGGATGAGCGGGGGGGAGGCATTCAACTGATCCAGTAATGCCACAGACAGCATTCATAAAGTCAAGAGGGCTCTTTCCCTGTGTCCGTCTGGGTGTTGCAAAACTGTCATGTAGATTATTCTCTGTTCACAGCAGATACGGATGAGCATAAACCACGTGTCCTCAAACTATTCCACAAAGGGCCGAGTGGCCGCAGGTTTTTGTTCCAACCGGCAGCAAAACACCTGACTTGAGTCTTTCAATTGACCGATCTCAGCCTTCAGACAGCTCATCGGTCGAACTGTGTACTCTTGATTGTACAAAACCTGCAGCCACTCGACCCCTTGTGGAATAATTTGAGGACCCCTGGTGTAATCTGTCCACTGTTATTTCTTACTCTTAATCGGCGTTAGCTGTGTTGCTTGCACATAACTCCGAAAATTATACTTCTACTCTAATCAAATCTATAATATTTGCTCAAATGACTCACTGAGAGCAAGGTAGAATATTTTTGGCTCCAAACTGAGCACATTTCTTTTGGCTTGTTTAGACTGTATAGCTATCATCGGTCGAGCAAACAGATATTAATTATTTGTAGGGTAGAAATGAATTCATTTCATGGCAACCTGTGGCCACCAGACCTCTCCACTCCACTGGAGCTGCTCAGCTCCTGTAGCACAAAAGCCTCTAACTGAATGAGCAATCATGGCGCTTCGTGAGGTCTAATTAAACAGTGTTGGCACACTGAGACTAAATTAGCAGCAACATGTTGGTCGTCGTTGCCTTTGGAAGCCGCTGGTGGCGACAATTATAACACTCGCTGGATTAATCAGATACAGACATAGACGTATAGACGCGTGACCTGAAATATCCCTCCTCTACTCGACAAGATTAAAGGGATAAAAAAAAAGTGTAAGGGTTGAAGGCGGGTTTCACACCGAATGTTTTTGCACTGCGTTTTGTCTGTGAAGTAAGGAGACCATAACATGATCAATGGAGGGTGGGAATAGTTATGATAAAAATGCTGGATAAGGAAACCTTGATTCACACACAACTGAATAAACTGCTCAGAAGTTTACGAATAGGAGCAGCATTTTGTGTCAGAGTCGCGTCTCTGCTTATATTTCCTGACTACATGGGCGTTCTTTTCATAGGATAGTCTAAGTAGACAGATTTTTTTAACAGGTCTCATGCGCAGTAGTTGCACTGTTGTCTGTGTGTACATCGTGAATGTCTGTACCAGGTGGTAAACACATTTTTATCTCTTTTGTAAACTCGGGCATTATAGGGGATTACGGGGCTTGAACTAACTAGGAGCTCCAGTCTCCCACCGAGCCACTGCAGTTCCTTAATCATTTTATGTTAGAGTTAACTTTGCATTTCAATAATATAAAGACTTCATCGCCAATAAAGCTTTGAATGAGTGCATGTTCACCTATATTTACAGACAGTCCAGTTAACCCATGAACAATGTTACTGACTGGATGCAAGCGATAATTTGAATAGAGTGATTTATTCTGAATTAGGTTTTGACGTGACATGTCATGTCCTAGCAGAGACCTCCATCCTTTGGTGAAAGTAGCCCGTGCTGTTCGGAGCTGTGAAAGTGGGTGGGGTTCAGCTGCTGCTGGCTCTTATCTGAGGGCAGGGGCTGTGGCAGACAATGTCCTGCAGGGACGGCACCGCCGCAGCCATTTCATACTGTAGCACGCGCTGTTAGGCCCGATTCAGGATCACAGTCAATTTCCCTGCTGCCTGGACCACTTCAAGCTGGAATTGCTTCCCCGAGTTAATTTCCAGTCCTCCGGTGCGATTGGACATTGGTGAGAATTCTGCCTGGGATTTGATTGGCTGCGTGCAGCTGTGCGTCTCAAAGACTGGCTCGCGCGGGCTCTGCTCACAGGCAGATTTGTCCACAGCCAGTCACAGCCAATCAACATCTGTTGCTGTGAGCCATTAGCTTGTTATTCGGATACTTCACAGATGTTAATACCAGAATAAGGTGTGATTTGAGAAAAGCGAAAAGGGGTTTCCACACAATATATCTGTCATATATCTACCATATCCAATATAACCACATTATAGCAATAAATCATAGGCGCATTGTGTGTCAGATTTAGACTGGTTACATTTAAAAGAATAACACTTTACCATAGCAATAATCAAAGTCATTGTGCACCAATAGTCGTCATATTTTCCACATGCTATAAAAAGACCTGCTAGAGGCTGGAGCTGTTGATGCTACCTGACAGGCACAGCTAAGCAGTGCTATTAAGGATCCAGTTCAGCAGGAGTTTTTGTTTTCAAAGAAAATGTACTGCTTCCTTTGAGATTTAAAACAATCCCCAAACATTATGATCCCATTAAGAGCCTAGAATAGTGTTATACAATACAATCACATCTATCTATGAACATGTCATTGACTCTTCACATGCTTCATTTAACATTTCAGAGTGTATTAAGATAAATTATTTTATTGTTCTTATCATGCACATCTGAGCACTGCTTTAGGACGTGTTATCTGAGTTTCCCCTCTGGGTCTCTGCTCTGCACAGCATGCTTTGATTTGACTCCTTTCACTAAGCTTATCTGCGGCAAGCACAATGTGAGCTGTTGCACCGACGCCGTCCAATCAGCTGCAAACTCTCACTCTGCACTTCCTGGACTTTATCAACTCTGACATCTGATTGGATTGAGGGGAGCACAGAGTCCCTCCGTTCCCTCATCCACACTTGTGTTGTCGTTTATGAAATGGCTGACACATTTTGCCTTATTATTCGTATGGCGTTATGTTTTGTTTCTGAACCCCTCACACAGTACTTCTTCGGCGGCACAGAGAATATGACACCTCGAGTGATTACTCATGCATGGTGTGACGCATGTGGCAAGAAAATAAAAATGTCCGTGACATGTCTGATTAAACAACGGTCAGAAAAATAAGTAACATTAATCGACTGAAATCATAACAAATCAGAGAAGTGCGGCTGTTATGGTAATAAAGGTGTAACAGGCAGACAGAATGTACAGTACACAGCCCACAGTCATGACGCTCAGCTTTCAGCGGCAGCACCAGCTGTGCCTGATCCAAATGGGCATCAACTGCAATTCAGGCCAGGCAGGGTCAGATGAGGACACAAACACAGAGGGGAGGGAGGGGAGAGGGGAGGGGAGGGGAGGGGAGGGGAGGGGAGGGGAGGGGAGGGGAGGGGAGGGGAGGGGAGGGAGGAGGTGATGGAGGGGCTGGGTGGTGAGGCAGGCAGAGATGGAGGGAGGAGGAGAAAGAAATGCAAGGAGGGCAAACCGGATTGTGAGGAAAGTGGGAAGGGAGGAGAGGAGGGGAGAGCGTTTGGTACGATGAGGGGAAACAAAAGGACAGTGAGGAGAGCAGACAAAAGGCAGGGCGGAATGGTTAGACCTATGGATCCATTTGTTGCTACAGGAAGCCGATAGAGACCCATGGTTAAAACAGAAATCATTATCCAACCCTAATGTGAACGACAGTGGAACATAATGTGCTTTCTGTTGCTGTACGTTCTCTGCATTCATGTCACCATTTTGACCCGATATTCAAACCCACTTTCTGCAACAACGTGCCAATTACGGTATGGCTCAGTTTGGAGACCGCGGTTACAGTCAATAAGGTTTTAGGAGAGAGCTTTGAGCTAACATAGAATATTTCATTTAAACAGAAAAATAGAGATGGTTTGCCCTCATTGTTCTCCCTGACGTTTTTCTGAAAGTAATGTGATGTAGCCATTACAGTACGTTAAAGGCACAGTGAAAGGAGTGATTGATTTTCTAACTACCCTTTAAAATGCCGCGGTTCTTGTCAGCAGCCGATGATATGGTAATTCATGAGGTAATTTGCCCTTGTATGGTCTAATTGTTTTGGTATGGCGTTCATGCACCAGCCATTTTTGTGTTTTAATGAAAACTCAGCTGCCGGCGTTCTCCATCACTGATTGAGCGGGACAGTTATAGAGGAAGCAGACCAGTCAACTTAGTGGCATGTGAAAAGGGGTTTGGTAACTGGGAAATATTTGGGCGAACGTGTAAATGAAATGCAGGCGAAGTTAACTTTTGAAAAAGTTGTGCTTGAGAACAGAGTTTGGTTTGATAAAATATCTTCCACCACCCCGGCAAAGTGGAGTCTGTCTATGTGGGTGTGATGGAAGTGGAATTTCACATGACATCGCAATAAAATAAAACTCACTCCTTGTTAGTCGTGCGTTGGGGGAATCCTAATCTAGCGGGTGAAATGACTCATTCCAGCGTCTATCTATACTTCTCATCATGTCTCGAGCTCTGAATTCAATCCTCTTAGCTTTGTCTTTTCCCAGCACAACAGAACGAGTCCCAAGACTGGAGCCAAACAAGATCACAGATAAAATTTAAACCCTTATGAGGAAAATACTGTCACAGGAGAGATACTGGTCCAAGCAAACAGATGCTGATTAGTGGCCTTTGCATAGGGGTCTTTTCTTTCTTAAGAGTCGACTGCCAAAGAATAAATTAGTGGTGCTGCATACAAGAATGTTAAGGAGCTTGGCATCCCAGTGAAGATTAGGAAAACAATTGATAACTTCATTCTGCGGTGGTCCTTAGTAAAATCAATGAGTGTGTGCGTGCAGTCCGATCAAAATCAAAAGGTTCCATATGTGTATCTATATGTAACATCAAGATGAAGTAGCATGGCTGAAGTAAAATGGTCGTCTACACTCAACCAATTGCATGTAATATAGTTGACAACTAAGTGATTAGAAGGGTTGACCAAACATGATCGACTTAACAAGGTGGAGATGCATGCATACTGTTGTATGCTAGTTGTAGAGACTAGATTCTGCACCTACTGCGATCTTGGGCTCTGCTATTGGTCTACCAGGGGTCTGACATTAAAACCTTTCAGACTCTCAAAATGAAACTTAAAATGAAATACAACTGGAAGAGAGAGTTCCACTGCACTCCTGTGTTAGCACGATACTCAGCATTGGTGGGTTGCGTTGGTGGTTATGTCAAATGGACTCGGGAAAGGGAAGATTAGGAGTAAGTTTTATCAGACCAGCCATGGCTGAATAGAGGAGAAGAAAGGGGAAATTTAGAGAGTTTGAGAAAGAAAGAGGCAAAGAAAATGAAACTAGACGATGAAGAGCCATGAGGAGAGAGAGTGAAAGAAAAGGGCCTGAAGAGGGAGGGAGAGGTAAGCGATAGAGAGAAGGCCAAATGTGTCTGGGAAAGTTTTGAAGCTGAGGTGCATTGTGGGAGAGCAGACAGTGTGTCTGGGGGGTCTGAGGTGTGGATTAATGCCAGCGATTGGAGGAGGGCTGCCGCAGTTGTGCGTGAGCAGAATATCAGACGGAGGGTGAAGAGAGAGAAGAGAGGAGTGAAGATGGAATGGGTACAGACACTGAATTTTGTAAAGGGGTGATATACGCCCGAAGACACTAAAGACAAGCTGCTCATGCTGCATGAAAAGGAGTGCCAGGAAACCTCCCTCATACTTATAGATTCTTCATTTACATGGCGTTTCGTTTTGGGGAGCTGTTTAAAAAAAGGTTGGATGAGGATTAACCCTAATTTCTAAAAGTGGCGGGACAGGGGGGGATCACGCTATCACATTTCAAAGTGATGTCCCCTTTAAAGTAGCGTGTAGCCTGGTCAGCCTGCAGAGAGCTGCCACAGCTAGAATCCAGACTGATGTTTGCAGTCCGACACGGGGAAACTCAAGTCTGGCTTCATCGTGTGCATTTGAGGCAGACCCCATAATCCATGATCTATGAAATGTCACCATACAACTTTCATTCCTATATGAGAAGCGATCTGAGGGGATTACAAGGACTGCAGCAAACACGCCTCATGAAGGCTCGCTCAGAATAAAGGCTCGACACAGTGAAATTTCATTACAGCGAGATTATTGTGGATCTACTTTGAGTTTAGGGCATTTATTTGTTTTTAGTGCCTGAAGGAAACTTCATGCCAGTTATCTGTGTTACAGAGGCTGTGCCAGAGTTAAGAAAACAAACATATTTAGCCCATTAAAAGTCATTGAGCTGAGAAAATGTTAGCAAGAGGTATCTGATGCAAATTCTCCTTCAGAGAAACCAACAGATATTCCTATAGCATGTTGGCTATCTTTCTATCTATCTATCTATCTATCTATCTATCTATCTATCTATCTATCTATCTATCTATCTATCTATCTATCTATCTATCTATCTATCTATCTATCTATCTATCTATCTATCTATCTATCTATCTGTCTGTACATCTGTCTGTACATCTGTCTGTATGCTGGTCCAGGAGTTCCCTTAAGCAGGAAATTTGGGTTTCTGGCAATAGAATCTTGGGATAATTCCTCTGAAATATAAATATAAATAAAAAGCCAAATATAAAGCCAAATTAAAGTAATATCTGTGTGTTCTTACTTTTGAGAATAATCCAGTGGTGGGAACAGGGTTGATCAGGCAATGATAGTGACCCTGGACAGATTTAAACTACTTTAATTTAACTAATTTATTTCTCAGTATATTATGATACATACGATATGTATTATTTATGATAATACCTACTATTTATTCCATTTTAAGAAAATAGCTCCAGTTTTCCAATTTAGGCTCAAATTCAAGGCAATATCTTTACCTTCACTCTGAATTGAATTTGGAAGAACAGAATAAACTTGCAGCACCTTTGCTGCTAAAACTGAAGCCGCCTCCCTGTCCGTGTGTGTGCTGTTTTGAGTCACCTGGCACTCGCTCGTGTGCTATATTCAAATAGTGCTCTTGCCGCCACTAGTATTTGCCGTCTCTATTAATCATAAGACCTAAAACACAACAACAAAAAGTTCATCATTCCCTGTTTGCTGAATGTCGGTCACTCTCACGGTCCTATTACTGGAGTTGGATGTTATCAAAAGATATCAGTGACAGAGGGCAGTTTTCACAGTATTATGATACAGTCAAATCCAGAGCTGCTCCGCAGCTAAGAAAGGCAGGCATATGGAGAAATGGTCTGTGTCTGTGCCTCAGTAAACCAGAGCCAAGTCCCGAAATGACTCCTTCTTTTCTATTCGCAGCAGAGACTAACTCAAGATTGGTATTTGTTTTTGGTGCATGGAAGCCTCCCAAGAAATGTGTGTGTGTGTGTGTGTGCATGGGTGTGTGTGCGCGTGTGTGTGTGTGTGTGTGCGCGTGCGCACGCGTGCATGCGTGTGTATTTCTGTATATGCACTTTTGTTAGTTCATCCATGAGTGTGTACGTGCAAGCCAGTCAGTCTGCTCCTGGCTGTGTGGGACGCTCTGGGAGAAGAGGATACAAGTGTGTGTGTCCAAGTGTTTACGTGGGGCGTTTTGGGAAGAGAAGGACTGAGTGAGTAGTGGCTATACCTCGGCTGGACTGCCCCTCTAGTATTTTGGGAGGGGGAAGAGAAAGAAGACGGAGAGAAAGAAGACGGAGGAGTGTGCAGGGAGGAGGAGGGGGTAGAAAGGACAGGAGAGGAGAGGTTCATGGGTGACAGGAGGATGGCTTCATGGCTGCATTTTCCCTGCGCCGAATTTCCACACTCCCCGTCCTCTCCTCTGTTCTGCCCTATTCAGCTGAGAGGGTGAGGTAGTCAAACAGAGAGTTTGCAGTTTCAAGACTGAGGGAGAGAGAAAAATCAAGCCAATTTTCACCGTTTTCTCTCTTTTCTTTTTTTTTCTAAGGCTGGGATTTTGGCTGTCTTACAAACAGATGTTGCTTGTCATTTGCTCGTACTGCAGGCGAGCAGCTTGTAGATTGCAGACGTTTTGCAGGCTGAAAGATTACCTCGTGCTTATCTATTCTTACTATTACCGTAACGCGCGGTAAACTGAAATTGTAAAAACACCAAAGAAAGTCTGTTTTTCTGTTATCGTTTACTTTTTTTTTTTTTTACCCCTCCTTCTCTTCCCCCCCAACAGTTTCTCTACCTCTTCCCTTTGCTTTTTTTCTTTTGTCTCATTCTTTCCCACCCTCTCCCGAGCTCCCTTTCAGGGTGGTTTTGTTACTATAGTTGCATGTTAGAGCTGGGTTCTTTTTTTTTTTTTCCTTGATGGGCCACAGTGGACATGACTGCCTATACCTTTTGCCAACAACCGTAGGCCCTGCAGAGTAGAGAGAGGAAAGATTTGGAAACTAAACATAAAGGCAAATCGGTAAGTCACCATGGTACCAGTCTGCTCCGTGCTTTTTCCACCTCATTTCTTTTGCTCTGTGGCTTGTAATGTTCGACGGTGTGGCTGCTGTATTTGTCCCATAGTGGCGCTCTCCTGTCGTGTTTACTGTATAGGAGCTATGCAAGGGGCCTAAACTGAGTGCTACCTGTTGGCTGGCAGGGCTATCTGTTTACACTGTGTGATATTATGGAGTGCTAACCACATGCCACTTCCTCACCTCTCACTTCTTCACCTCTGCTGAACCCCTCCCTGCACACACACACACACACACACACACACACACACACACACACACACACACACACACACACACACACACACAGACGTACACACGCACACACACCACCTCTGTTGCTGGGTAGATTGGCGAGCTGGGCGGGTAGTGCCGCTGGGTTTGGCTGCTGGCGCTGTTCAGCTGCGAACAATGCAGGTGGTGGCCTATACACGCTCTTAGTTTTGCTCTCTGACTTGTCCTCGCTCACACACACACACACACACACTCGCACGCACATAAACACACACACACACACACGCACACACACACACGCACAGATGCTGGTGCAGTGGTGGCTGTGTTGGCCAGCAGGGTGCTCTGGAACCCGCTGACCTCTTTGTTCGCCCAATCTCAAGGTGTCTTTCCGCTTGCTGGCAGAGACCCACTGACATACTTTAAGCAACTTGGCAACAGCTTCAAAGTCAGACATCTCATTTAAATTCAGGCGGAGGGAGGAGAACGAAAGAGAGAATTTCAAAAGGAGTCTAAAAGTTAAATCTGGACCACTCAGTCCCTTTTTCATCTCTGAGTTTCTCGAGCTTTATTTTGCTGTTTGTGCTGCACGGCGACAACTCCGTGTTGCATTGAAATGTCATGAGACGCTGTCCAGAACTTTCTGTGCTGTCCAGATATGAGCTTGCAGTGTGGTTTGTACTCACAGAGAAAGTCTTGTCGTGTACAGTGAGTGATTAGAACCTGGAGGGCACGTTTGATCTTTTTCTTTTTTTTTGCTTTTATTACTGCGGGCCCATAATATTGCTTAACTCCAATTAATGAACTTGTAAGAATTGGGGAATGCATTTGTAAGAAATCACATGTAAGAGATCTATGTGATTTCATTTCATTGCTGCACAAACGTTTAATTGACTACAAAGGTACCCCTAGTTTTACATTAAATTATTTTAATTACAATTCGCACTGCCTTTGCACCGTTTACTGTGCAGCCACAAATCCTCTGTCTTCGGAGGCCTGCTCGGTTTCCACAGGCATTTATAAAGCAAACGTACGGACCATATTTCACTTCAATCATTTCTCAGCATTTTAGATATTTTTTGCCTCATTAGAACGCAGCCACATGCTCCTCAAAACGCTCCTCAGAATTGTCTGTCCGGATCAACATGTGAATGCAGTGTATGACCAAAGTAAGATCAGGAGTTAGTGTGGATGACCACTCATTCCTCTTTTTTTTTTTTATTTCTGCTCTTTCAATTAGGTATTTTAGTTTTTAAATGGCAGTGTCGGATAATCTCACTGCATTGTTTTGTTTGTAGCTTTGAATAGATAAATTTCCCCCTTAAATCTGATAATGCGGGATCTTAATATTCATCCTTTGCATTGAATACTAGGCTAATTATTTGCCTCAGATTATCAGTAATAAGTGTTGTTATTTGTGTTCCAAGATTTAAACGCTCTCCTCTCGGCTGACATCGAGACAATAGACTGAAAGATAATTGCTGGATTTAGAAATGTTTGTGCTAATTATCCTCAATTCTTTCCCACTCTTATTCCTGCCACCTTGTTATGCCAGCGGCGCTATGAAGTCAATCTGCTCATGGGCCCGAACCCGTAGATCCGAACTTGTGTTAGCTGACACCACAAGCTTGTATCTACAGGTCTGTGTCTGTGCAGCTCCAACAACCCGAGCAGCATCAGGGAAAATACAGTGTGGCTGTCCACCAGCCAGCACCGGCTTCATTAACTGTTTCCTCGGCAGAGACTTCAGCTGCACTGCTTTATTCTGGCCGAGGATGGCCGAGAAAAATCCTCTGTTTCTTCCCCTTTATGAAACACTTATTTCAATCTAATACCTGCATCAGAAATCTTAACCAACCCCAGAGTTTAGAAAAAGGATGGGTTTTGGTTTGGGTTTTGGGTCTTGGACATTTTCCATGTGCTTCAGTGTCTCGTTCCTCAGCTTAAAGTAAAATGCACTTTAAAGGTTGTTAGGGTCAACAAACAGTCCCCTCCCATTAAAGCAAAAAGAGCATAATCAGCTCTAGTATTTCTTTGTGTATAGTTGACATGTTGATTGGTAGAAAATTCAACCAGAGAAATTAAGCTGCAGCTCAGCCTTTCTAGTGCTAATGGAGAAGACACTGGACCAGTTAGAAAATGTGTATGAACGGGAGTTGCTGTGCTTGTTTTCTCTCAACCAGTGATTACCTTCTTTTAAATGCAACAACTATGAGCTTTTTCTTAAAGCGAACGAGGCTGGGTTGGTTTGTGTTATGAGTTCATTGATGTAAAGTGTTTGGAGAAGTCAGGAGTCAGAATTGTTTATCTGCTTCGTGTATGTATCCAAGATATAAGGCTCCGCTACTTCACCTCTCAAAATATTACAGTCACTTTGAGATGGGATGAAGGTACCTCATAAACAGTGTGCAAGAAGTCAATATTTGAAGATAAATATTTTTGGTGTCCGATTCTGGTTCAAGGGTTTGTACCTGCCATCTGTTTTTCTTCCCATTCCCTCTGAGCCGTGAGGCCATGGTGTCCAGGTCTGCTTGCTCCCAGGTTGAGGTAGTAGGTTGTATAGTTGAGAATTACACCCCAGGAGATAACTGTACAACCTCCTAGCTTTCCCTGAGGTATGCATGGTGCTCTGCACAGCTGGATCAATACAATGTTACTGTGCACAAAAAAACAAAAGAAAAATTAAGAGGGAAATCAGGCTGGTCTGCTAAAGCGAGAAACTGCCCACTTGATCTTCACATGATCAATAGCAATCCAGACTGTTTGCCGATGGAGCAGAAGGGGAGAAAAAGCTCTGGTTTCCACTTTTGCCTCCGTGACGCCGGTGTGTTGGTCTGTTACATGTGTGTTTTTTCATTATTGGTTGACCTTAGGGCCATGAAAGCCTGACAGTAAAAGCCGATCATTTCTGGGTCAAGATCCCCCCCCCAGGTCTCCCCAGAATTGTTTTCTTGTGTGGGATCGAATCCGTATGCAGATTTTTAGATGATTATTACGACAAATGGATGGATGAATGGATCGGTTGATTGTATAGTACAAAAATAACCGTAGTCATAATCGAGATCGTAGACCATCGTTAATAGCAGAACCCTGTTTTTTTTGTCCACATGTATAAAATTCTGAAAAAATAATATTGCCAGTAATAAAATAAAATCTGCAATAATTCAATCTGAGGAGTTAAAACGGTTTTTCTTCAAAAATGTTGTTAAACAGTTATCATTTCATCAGTTATCACCAAATCATTTATTGTACAATTCATGACAAGTGGCAAATTCATTAAGCACACCATTGGCTTCAAAGGCTGTTGTTTTGCAACATCAATACATTAGCATGCTGCAGCCAAAACGAAGCAACCATGCAGAGGTGCGCAGACGTGGATGGCAGAATCTCTTTATCGATGGACAACTGTGGTGTGCATTCTGACGTGTGGAAACTACGTGGGAATGTGTGTTGCCCGCAGAGCGCGGTCCTCTCGTTCGCTCCGACGGGGCGAAGTCAGGTGCGTGGACGGAGAAGCCGCGAGCCTCGCTGCCGCCCGCGTTCGAAGGAGGTTCGGCTGCTGCCGTCCGTCCCGCTTGACGCCCGCCTGGCGGCGGGTGCTGGCCGTGAAACTGAGTCTCAGGTGGGCGTCGGGCGGCGGCGTCCCGAGCACTGGCTGTCGATAAAATCAGTTGTCACCGTGAACAATCCTTGTCACAATATTTCCAGTCATCGGATGCAGACGGCGTGGAAACCGCTGCTGTCAAAGGGAATATGAGACGTGAAATATTGTGACACTGCGAGAGAGAAGCAGAGATCCACACGAAGTGAACAATTATGGTCGGATCTGATCTGACTGAGTGAAAATCCTTTTATTACCTTACATGACGCCCTCGGAGTGAATCTCCGGTCATGTCGCTGAATTACTCCAAAATTGTTGCATTTTAACTGCAATCTCGCTAAAATTCATTACGGCAGCCACTGAAGCTCAGTCTCCTCACATATTCGGGGTAGCATTTTCCACCGATAAGAACCACTGAGAATATACTTGAGGCCTGGTTGTCTGCCTCCCAGTCTACCAGTATGTACAGTGTGTGTATGAGAGTTTGTGTGTGTGTGTGTGTGTGTGTATGTGTGTGTGTGTGTTTGAGTATGCACACGGGCTAATGCTCGTGTGTGTGCACAGCTGAGGTAAAAGGTAGAGGAGCAAAAGACTGCCCCCTGTTGGATGCCGCTGGGAGGTGTCCGTCTGTTTGAAATGCAGATTTGCAGACTTTGTGTACGACAGAAGCGACGGAAGCATGAAAAACTATCACAAAAATGGACGGATGCGACTGCGTGTCAAGACCTGTACAGTGAATAGATAGGTAGATGTGCTTTATTGATCTCACACTGAGGAAGTGCAGCGTATGCTCGTTTGCGTTGCATGAGTGCAGCACAGTGCGGTAACCTGAACAGAGGCAGACAGTGGCAGCATCCAGATATGTAGGATATTATGCTTTCTGACCTGGATGCTTATCCGCTGCTATTGTGAGTCCAGGTCATGAGGACATGGCATGTTTGAGTGTTTGTTAACTGATCAAGGTAGAATTTAAAACGTTTTTAATTCTAAACGTTCACTTCCTGGTGCGCCACCTAAAACTAATTATTGCAAGCATCACTGAGTACCCAGTCGCTATCAAGTGATATTAGTGATATTACTGCGTATTTAAATTGTCTTTCCTTGCACTCCTTGTAGACCATGTTTTAATGTGTTCAGGAAAGATCATTGATTCTAAGTTTCATGACTAAATTAGACCAAAAATTCAGAATTAAAATCTGTGTTTGTCAAGCGTCCACCAAAAATGCGATGTGACTATTAAATTAATATTTTAAAGGAGTGATACATCTTGCAGAAAAGTTGTCATCGGTCTGTGGCTATTGCACTAGAAACATCTCTCTGAGTCTGTATTTTCACCGTCACTGTTGCCATAGCAATGACCTCTGCGTTGCTAGTCCCGGAGTGCCATCAGGCAGACATGACAGCTGTCAATCAATCACTGAGACTGAGAGTGCCCCTGCTTCGGGCTACCAGCAAGTGTGTCCTGCAAGTCATTCTGCCCTGCCTGGTGCTCACTCTCTCTCTCTATCTCTCTCTCACACACACACGCACACACACACACCACCACACACACATTTTTCCTCTATTCTGTGCGAGGCCTGTGCTGTGCGCTTATTTGCAGTCCTGCTGCTGTTTTTTCAGATGCGTGGGCTAGCATGACAGATCTGGGTCTCTCCTGATGTACTACTTGGCTCTCTGGGGCTGATTCCCGGCCAGTACCAGCACATAACAAATACTTGAAGACAATGAAATGGGACCAGTAAATCGATGTTGAACTGTCATTTACCTGAATGCAATATTGACCATGTGGATACTAAGGATGCCTTCAGATCACCGTGCAATTTAATATTCCATAGCTGCAAAACCACTTCTTAGCCACTTCCTGTTTCTGCTATATGTCCTCGTCTACCTTAAGTACAGTATGTGTTTCCATGCATGTGTGCATCCACGCCTGACTGTGCACTTCTGTGTGTCTGTGTGTGTGTGTGTGTGTGTGTCTGTGCAGGCGTTTGTGAGCCTTTGTCTGTCTGCTGCAGGCAGGCATTCTAATATTAGCGCCTCACCGAAGTCTGCCTCTATCTGGACACAATGTAAACGATAAGAGGGGAGAGCTTTAGCGTGTGCGCATGTGTGTGTACAGGCATGTGTGTGTGTGTGGACCGTCAGATTTTAACACTGGTAATATTGGCGTTTTTTCCTCTTAAAAGAGAGTGTGCGAGTGGGGTGGGGGAAGTGTGCTGTAGATCCAGATGCATGGTCGTCCCTGGTAAATGCAGCCGTATAGAGATAGAGAAACTGCACAATGCGCCGTCTGCCAGACAGCAGTCAAAGAGGATTGGAGATTAGCCAGGGTGCAGACACAGTCGGTCGATCAGTCATTCAGAGAGAGGGAGAGAGAGAGAAAGAAGAGGGAGAGAGAGCAGAAGAAAAGCAAGAGGGCACTGTGGTCTCAGGGATTTTTCTCTTTCCCCTTGCTCTTCCCAGTCTCTGCAGGCCTGGCGCTGATTTAAGCCTACAGTAGGTTGTACGTCGTCTCTCTCCCTCCCTGCTCTGCTGACCCACCCCCATCATCTCTCCTCTTTCTTTCTTTCCTCCCTCCCTCTCTCTCTCTCTCTCTCGCTCTCTCTCTCTCGCTCTCTCTCTCTCTCTCTCTCTCTCACTGGAGATTAAATGTAGCCATAAGCCAAAGCACATCATGTAGCAATGTTTCTATGGTCCTCTCTCCCTCTCCCTCTCTCTGCTATCTCTCACTCTCTGCCTTTCCTTCCTTTCTTCCGTTACTGAGGGGACAGTGTGAGTGATGTCGGATCGTGTGTGACAGAGTAAGAGAAAAGAAAAGAGATGAGAAAGAGAGTGCAAGGACTGGAAAAGTGGATTTTTTTTCACATGCATAAAGAAGCGAACAGAGGATTTGTTCTATGGGTGGAGAACGGACAACGGCAAGGTGGAAAAAACAACGAAAGCAGGACTACTTTCTCTCTACCTCTCGCACCATCCCTCCTTCCCTCCCCTTCCCCCCTCACCCTCCTCAATTCACCCTGGCGTCTGATACAGAGGAAAAGTGGGGCCTCTGGTTGTAAGCGATTACAGCTGCGAGGCAAATTAAAGGATGATATTTCTCTGCCACCCTTTGTCCTATTTTTAAAAAAAAATGTTTTTCCTCCTGCCGATCAACATGGGAAGGAAAAAAAAGAGCCGAGGGTGGAAAAGGAGTAAAGAAAGATTCAGAAAAAGAGGTGGAGTGCTAATATTGGGGGAAAGGAGAGGGAGGAGGAGAGGGGGGGAATATTTTTTTTTCCTGTCTTCCCTCCTTTCCAGCTCCGTGTGTGATTCAAGGCGAGAGAAAACAATGTGAGGCAAAAGGGCGAGGAAAGGAGAGAGAGCTGAGCGAGACAAGAGATCAGCAGGCGCGTCGGTAGTGGCCTTTAACTTGAATTTATATGTGTGTGAGTGAGAGAGAGAGAGAGAGAAAGAGTGTGTGTGTGTGTGTGTGCGTGCGTGTGTGGGTGTGTGTGTGGGTGCGTGTGTTTGCATTTTTTTTCCTGCACCAACCTGCCATGGAAATACAAGGTTTAAGTAAAAAAAAAGTAAGTAGAAGCTACAGGGTGCAAGAAAAGACAAATCAAGGTGTCATTCCCGTACGTGTGTGCGGTGCGGTCGTGCATGTGTGTGAGAATATATATCTATGTGTATCTGAGTGTGTGTGTGCGTGTGTGTGTGTGTTCATGTGTGCACGCACCCCCTTCTCACCCCCCCCTCTCCCCTTGGTGAGGCAGCATACTAGTATGCTTCACTGGCACAGTGGCCCTGGCTGCAAGCTCTGATTCCGTGCTCCAGTGGTTGCTCTTTTATTTTACCTTTCGCTCTTTTTTCTCCCTCGCTCACTCCCTCTCCCTCTCCCTCTCCCTCTCCCTCTCCCTCTCCGGTCCTCACTCGGGCGCTCTCCCTCGCCGTCTACCTGTCCTGTCCGTGCTCGGAGCGTCTCGGAGCGTCCCTTCCCGTCAGCGGTCCGTTTACAGGGGAGAGGGATGATCTCGCAACTCTCTCTCTCTCTCTCTCTCTCTCTCTCTCTCTCTCTCTCTCTCGTGACTCTCCTCACCCAGACTGCTTACTCTCGACCTGTGTGTGTGTGTGTGTGTGTGTGTGTGTGTGTGTGTGTGTGTGTGTGTGTGTGTGTGTGTGTGTGTGTGTGTGTGTGTGTGTGTGAAAGAGAGCAACAGAGTGGGGAGATAGAGGGAGAGACAGTGTGCACATGGTTCATTCCGGCTCAGTCCTACCACCCATCTTTATGTCTCTCTTTTCCTCGCTCCGTTTTTTCGCTCCCCTATCATTCGGTTCATCCGCGTGGCTCTGGCGCATGGACGGAGCGCTTCCCTGCCTTGATTTTGTGTGAAAAAAAAAAAAGCCTCCCTCTGAAAATAACTGGAATCTCGTCGCTGCGCTATAAGTTCAGAATCTGAGCCTTCTCTATTTCTCTCTCCCTCTCTTTTTTCCTCCTCCTGAGCAGGAAGCAAGCGAGAACAACGAGCGAGGGAGCACACTGGATCGAAGGGGAGGGTGAGTCGATACCAAAGAATACTCTTCCTCTCCACTTCCCTCTCAACTGCCCATCTGTTTCCTAAGCTTTAGACCACCATGGTGGCATGAAGGAGCCGCGGAGCTTTGTTATCTGGCTCGTTTTTTTTTCTCTCTCCGTGTGCAGCCTGGACGGGGATTTGCGCTTATAATGAGCGTGCACTGAATGAACTTATTAACGGTGAGGGACGGGATGGTGGGATGAGTGAGTTATCGTGTCAGAGGGTTTTGCGTGGCGCTGTGCAGTCGTAGACGGCGGTTTCAGCGTTGCAAATCAATGCATCTGGTCAACGCTTTTGTCTCGCGTGGTCCGTGGCAGCGATGGGCACTCGTAGACGCATTTTGACCGTGGCTGACACGGCGGGAGATCGCGGCAGCACTGTACGGCAGCAGGCTCCGTACCTGATGGCAGGATGCATTTTTCAAAGTGCTGTATTGTTTCGCTGTAGTGGGGGAGGGGGAGAGGGAAAGACAGAGAGAGAGAAAGTGAGAGAGAGAGAGAGAGAGAGAAAGAGAGAGAGAGGAGAGTTGGGGGAAGCTGGCCAATGTTGTGTCTGGCTGAGGCTTGCACTTGTATGTTCACATATGGGGGCAGTGGGGATTGTAATGAGCATGCTCATTTAATGCACGTATCACAGGAGTGTTTATGATACACCGCCATGTATGCAATAGACAGAGCTTGCGGTTCATGCACGAGATGCTGAGATGCTGCTGAGTCCTCATGTGACTCAAAGACAAGTTCTCATTCGGGGACACGCAGGAACGAATCCAACGTCTCGGCAGCAGACAAAGAAAAGGTCAAAATGCTGAATCGCGAGGGCAGGAAGCAGCTGCAAGAAGAGGTAGAGGAGTCTGTGTGAAACGTATCTCTCTCCGTCCCTGAGACCCTAACTTGTGACGTTGTGCTTTCATGTCCACGGGTTAGGCTCTCGGGAGCTGAGAGGGATGCACGGCCAACACTGTCTCCGGCACGTTCCTGCCCGGGAACAATGGCGATCAGAGGGGGAAGGCCGTGGTGCAGTGAGCTAAGGCGTTCACCGCGCTCTCGCCGTGTCACACTTTTCAGCTTGGTTCGGATCCTGCAGCATGTTGTCACCTGGGGCTTAGCTCCCCCCCCCCCCCCCCCCCCCCCCCCCCCCCTCCCCCCTGCCGCAACGGGCAGCATCACAGGCGATAAAATGTGGAAAAGGAAAAAAGGCTGAGACCGGAACGCAGGTGGAACGTCTGGGTTTGGGAGGGTGCAGCGGCATGTCTGCTGGGTTTTGGGGGTCACATCGGGTGATAGTGAGGATGAGCCGAACATCCAGACAAATCGGGATGCTGTCGTATTTATGCAACAGAGGTCTGATTGTATCAGCTTAGCCAGTTGACAAGAGCACTATGCTTGTCGAATACCTTTGATATTTGGCCCAGTGCTCAAGTATATCCATATACAGCAGGGTCTTAATCCTGTTTTAAGTGACTTCTCAAAAGAATAGCATTATCTGTTTCAAGCTTAGCCCACCAGCAGTTTCAAGCCTCTAAGCCAGTTATTTTACAGTCCAGAAGATTGATAATCAGCACAGATCCCCTCCAAAACTTCCTGCAGGTGGAAGGTTGATTGAATATCACTGCTTGGCGGCCCTCGCTGAATAAATAGCTGTTGATCCCAGTGCTGGCAAAGACGCGTCGGCTAGACACGTGGACAGCCTGGGTGGTGTGTCATCAGGGATGCAGCTGTGGCAGCGCTAGGCCCCCGATCCAGCAGTGGCCCCTGTCGCGTCGAGAAGCACCTGCGAGAGTGACGCCCCCCCCCCACCCCTTGCAGGCCAAGCTTGCTGGGGGTAGGACTTGAGAGCAGCACAGAGCAATGTTGAGAGCGTGACTACGAAAGCTCTGCACATCATGTGCCTGACCTCAGTGAATCCACGGCGATGCTCGGCCTCGTCCCCCCCCCCCCCCCCCTCCCACGGATGAAGACGCAGAGGCGGCGGCTCGGGCGGGGGACGTCCGCCAAGAGGATGCTGCTGCGCCCTCGGCCGCCAGACCACGGCACGCATCAGTAGCCCTGCCCTCCGTTACTGGGATGTAAAACGTCATCCGAATGTGCAACAGTTGATTGGAACGTGCTCAGAGTTCCACTCTCTGACCTCAAATAACGCTCAAATGTCGGTAGCGGCAGTGCTGCATGTGGCTTGCCCCCCCCCGGCCACCATGCTCTCCATTTTCAGCTGAACTGTGAGATTCTGCTCTTTGCTGGCTGGTGGGATAACGCATGGGCCGCCATGACATGCCCGGTTGCACCTTACAGATTGTCCTCAGATGATCATCAGTCTCCCGAGAGCCATTTGCGGCAAATTCTCAAACAGCAGCTCGTTGACAGCGAGATTTGTCAATATTTGACTTTGGCCCATCACGCCATAGCTAATGTCTGCTCGTAATGGGGCGTAGCATGGTTATTGATGATAATTCCTTCTCATGGATGCTTCCTTTTATTTAAGTAGATGCTGCGTCCCCTGCACTTGTGGATCTCAGATTTTAGGAAGCGGGAATTGGGAGTCTTGATGCGAGTCTAGTTTTTTTGTGAATGTTCTCAAGGATGGTAGTTTGGAAATGTCATTATGATGTGGTGAGGTTCTTACATTGGGCTGTTAGGTGATTTGGACATACATTTCTTCCCTTGTTATGTGTGACTACGGCTGGAATGTTTAATCATTGTGGCCCTAAAGCCTTGTTTATTTCCATCCATGGCTGCAGCTAGTGGATGGCACAAACAGTTTGCTTTTGCTCTTGACCTTGACAGATATATTCCTCACTTTCCCTCCTTCAGTGCCATTTATTCAGCCGTCTGCGCCTGGATACGTCGCAGTCGATGCTTTATTCTGTGTCAATATATCAACTGTGACTGCAGGGATTTCCGTCCATGCTTCCGTCCTGTTGATAATGAACTAATATGGATTATAACTTCACCCCGCAACCCCACGCTGTTAATCTGCTGCTTTAGCAAATCTCTTATGTAACGCCGCAGTCAGACCTGTGTCTGTCTTTTTCCACCTTCCCACTGTCTCGAGTGATATATATTTTTGCTCATCTCGGCGAACAAACACTAACCTGGAGCAGCCGGTGTGTGGCTGTTAAGCTCGGCAGCGGCTGGCTGGAGGCTTCCTCGCCATTGTTCGACTGCTCTGCACACTGTCTGTACACTGTGTCCCCACGGCTGAGGCAGACGTGGAGGGTAGACAGATAAACAGAGCGAGGGACGGGCAGTCAACCGGTGGGCACATACCCACCTACATCAGCTGCTCCATTGCCCCGGTAGTGATTTTAGCTTTTAGGTTTTTTTTACGAGAGGTTGTCGGCCACGTTGGGACGCTTTCGCTTTGCTCTCAGGAAGCGATTCGAGGCAGCAGCGAGGCTTGTGGGCGAAAAAGGTGAATCTTGCTAGCTGACAGCCTTCCGCCCGGCGGCCTCAGGTGCGATGGCCAGTGAAACCCGTAATTGCACCTCGCTCCTCACCACCTCGCTCTGGTCCTGCAGCGCTAGCGTCTCACGGATCCCGGCCCAAGTATCGCTTTCAGTTTGAATCTCCCACAAGGGTCTAAATGCAGCTTTCGTGGCTGAAAATACCCGCTGTTCCCGCACCGGAGGACTCTGACTGCCACCAGGCAGCCCTTTATCGATGTAATCCCTTTTAAGGTGGACCTTTGTTAAGGTGGACCGTCGAGGGCGCTCTGCCAGTGGATTAATAAAAGCAGGCCATAAGAGGTTTTGCAGCGCCACAGATCAGGTGTATGCACCAAGGGTATGCCGGGCGAGTTGCTGCGAGGATACGCCCAAAGCGCCACAGCGCGTGCGATTGGACCGGGAGAGGAGCGAGACGGTGAAACGGTTGTGAAAACGGGCGCTTTCGGGGGGCAAAAAGAGAGGAGCACGCGAGGTGACATGTGGCTGCCCACAGTCTGGGAGGTTCCCTTTGTTTCGACGCGGTTTGTCTCTGTGCTGAGTTTACAGTCATCTGCTCTGCAGTTGGTTTTTTTTTTTTTTTTCTGCCACTCCCTCCGACACAGCCTCGGCTCGGCTGCAGGCGGGAGAAGCGCACTCATCAATAATCAGAGCCGGTCAGCGTGTGCTCGTCCGCGCGCGGGGCGGGTGCGCGCACGCTTCCCACACTGTCTGTCAGCGTGTCTGTGATATCTGTTGGTGTGTGCATGTGCGTGTGTGTGCGTGTGTGTGCGTGCGTGCGCTCAGCAGCTCTGCCCACTGCAGAGAACTTCGCTGCCCCTTCCCTCCGATCCGTCGGCGAAACAAGATGGCTCCGCTGCTCCACGTGGGCCCGTGCCCTCCACCTGGCACCGGAGCGCGCCGCGGGTCCTCAGTGGACTTGTTTACCCGCAGACCTGGAATCCACGAGACGCGTCCCAGAACTGTGCCTGGGCCGGTTTCAATCGGGAACCTGGGGAAAATCCAGCACTTCCCAGTGTTTTTTTTTTTTTAGTTTTCGTTTTTTTTTTCCTTTCTCTCTCCCAGCTCGTGTGTCTGTTGCCAAACTGTATGCAGGCGTTTTTTTTAACGTGCTGGATGGATGGACGAGCGTCCCTCCAGCATGATTTATCTGTGTGTGTGTGTGTGTGTGTGTGTGTGTGTGTGTCTGTGTGTGTGTGTGTGTGTGTCCTGGTAGACTCAGGCTGAAGCCAGTTTAAAGGAGCTTGGGGATTGTGCACAGCGACATCACACTATCAGATTATCCAGACTATACACTAACCTCATTAATCCGAGAGAGACTAATGTGACTGACAATGTGTCAGCAGTCACACACGCGCACACGCCCGCGCACACACGCACACGCACACACACACACACACACACACACACACACACACACACACACACACACACACACACACAGCATTGTAGGTGCATTTAGAACTGCTCCCTGTGTCTCTACCGAATTGAAATCCAGGTAGTGATGACTGGAGGCACAGGGGTTAACCCCCCTTTCCTCGTCAGTGTCAGTATTGTCCTGTTCCAGGTCATGTTGCATTTAAAGACATGCTGGAAATCCCCTGATGATTCAACACTTAACCCTTTGCTGCTACATCACCAAACGACGTTTCGGGCAGTTTGAAGGAACAGAGTGTAAGGGTGTTAGCTGCTGCTAATGCTTTAGATAGTTTTCTGCCCCAAGAGCGCAGATGTGACCATCTTTTGCGTCCCTGCACAAGATCCTTCGATTTTTTTGTTTTTGTAACGCAAGCAGGTTGCGCCCTTTCGTTCTTCAGTCCGTGGAGCTGCTGGATTTTTGAAGGCCCACGTCTGTAATCTGTGTGATCATGACAGAGTGGTTACACAGCAGATACAGTGGTTTCACAGTAAACCTCACAGATTTGAGACCTTGACTGTAAAGTAAAGTAAAGAACTTCAATAAAACATTCACATGCAATCTCTGTGTCCTTTGGGGGTTGACAAAAACAACATGTAAATCATTTTGGCAAAATTACAAAATCGCTTTTTATAAGGAAATTAGTATATGAAAAAAATGGACCTATTTTTAAATGAAATAGTGTGAATTTTTATTTTATTGCATAAGTCTTGTCTTCTGGACGACGTTTCAAATACCTTTCAAGTTGTATATTTAACATCCGACTTCATCATCTGTTGCACACTGTTTACAGAATGTTTAAAATTCAACCGTGAATGAATTCAACTTTGGACCAAAACGAGCGTCAATAATTTATTGTCATCCAGTTATAATGACGTGGCACTCACGCTCAGTTTGGTGACGGTGAATATCATGAATTCTAATTTGAGTGTCTCACAGAGATTTGCAAATTCTATTTTCCCTTTCACCATTACATCTCAAACTCTCTTAACCCGGCAGTTTCTTTGTGCTGGGTGCGTTTTGCAAACTTTGCTCTGTAGAGATACTTTGTGTAGAGATACTTTGAAAAATTCAAATGTGTTTTATTTGAATAAGAGGAATGGATGGAGGATGTGATGAAGCGAATGCATTGTGAAACTGAGTTGTGTTTAGGCCATTATTTGTGGAATGAGGATGCAGGTTAGCTATGAGTATTTACAGCAAGCTAATATATAATAATAAGACTTGTGATAAAGTAGCGATGACGTAAGAGGAGTACAGTAACCCCAGTCTTGTCTGCCGTAGACACTGTTTGAGAGTTGAAATAGAGTTGTATTTCAGTTGTGTCTAAATAAAGCCTTGTTACTGTCTAGTCTCATCATTGTCGATTCCCCTAATTGTCATGCTGATTTGTCATGCTTATTTATAGGCACTGACTGAGTGGTGGGATTTTTTTTTTTTTAAGGGGCACGTCACCCGACACGTATTTGCGTTTTATCCTTAAAGATGCTGTTTATCGTTTACCTTCTGAAAGCCCCCCAGTCCATTTTAACAAGACCAATTGTTGGGCGTGATTTTTGCGTCTGCAGGGCCGTCAAAACACGCGCCCTCCCGGCTGACCACCAGTATCTGATCGTAAAGCGAAAAAGAGGTGGTGAATGAATGGCAGTGCACAAAAATTGCATGAAAGAATGCATGTATGTTTGTTTTCCTTTTAAAATGAATTACAGTGCTTCTATAATGCATATATAATGGATACAGTACTGTACACACACACACACACACACACACACATATATATATATATATAATATAATATTATATTATATTATATCCGAGGGATGCATAAGTCTTTTGTCAATTAATCACAACTTTTCCTTCTTTTCATGCACTCTACAGGACAGGAAGCTTCACAAGCCGTGCTGTGGCGTTACAGTATTGTACATGTTCGCCGCCGAAACAGCTGTCAAATAGCTTCGCCTTTCTCTCCCTTTTACCCAGTTAGACCAGGTCAGGACATGTCATTGGAATGGTGCACGAGCCTGAGACAGATATGACAGCGTGCAAGCTTCAACTGTCCATATGCACTCATTTTTTTGGTGTATGTGATATAGCTCTACTCTCTCTCTCTCTCTCTCTGTCTCTCTCTCTCTCTCTCTCTCACACACACACACACACACACACACACACACACACACACACACACACACACACAATGACTTCAACCTAATGCATTGTCTTTTGTTGGTAATGTGGCTCCTTTGCGCAAATACTAACATGCTAGAGTAATGCTTTTCCCTCGTAATAAAAGCATACAATACTTCTTGCTAATAAAATGAAGAATTTCTGAAAACGCAGCCTTTTGGTCTTATTTCAAGCACCGAGCCCTTTACTAACATTATATTAAATGTGAGCTGTAATGCAAGCCGCTATGGCCCTTTTAATGTACAAGGCATAAGTATGTATATTAGTATTCACTGTTATTCTGAGTCATTTAAAAAATGTAGCCACGTCTACTTTGTGCCTAGCTTCATGCTGCTTCTTCAGCCCATGCTAATGATACTAAGCCTCCCCCTAACATCATTGACTTGGTGAAATTGGTGGCACTTAAGTATGCTTTGCAAGCACGTGCCCAATTTGTGAACTGTAACGCAACCTGTTTGAGGTAATATATAAAACAATGTTACATGATAGGGTATTGAAATAAAAAATGTGTTTTTGTTTTAGAAATGTTGTCTCCTGCCTACTTCTTTAGTAAACAGTGCATCATGACTCCATCTTCCACTTCATACCGAGAGCTAATTTCAGCATGGTTCATTTTCACAGTTTAGTCGGATTTAAGCTCTCAGTGAGGTGGCACCATCAAGTGTCTTATATTGCTAATGTTTAGAAAAAATGTTCATTTATTCATGAAGATGCTTTACGAAGAAGTCCATGTAAGCTTGAAAACTCAACTGTGTGCTTTACATTTTTTCCACAAATTAGCTTCAAGGGTTGTTGCCTGGATTTGTTATAGGTAGAGTTTGATTTTACTTGTATTTTGCCAGCCAGATGATGACAGGATGATAAGCATTGCTGTGTGTGTGTGTATGTGTGTGTGTGTGTGTGTGTGTGTGTGGTGTGTGTATACAGTTTATACACAAACATGCATATATATATATATGTTGTATGTGTTATGTTGATTTTATTTTGATTCAGCAAAGAACTCTCACTGTTAGATTGAAGAATGTAACGTAAGGAATAAGAACATAAGGAATGTCAAAGCTTTGAAAATGGCATAATATCACAGTTGCCAAATGGATTCATGAGTTAATAAGTCTGTAAAACTATTGCCTTCAATTCTAACAATAAAGCAAAACATCTTTAGTATCAATGAGTCTAATGTAAATGAGATCCTCAAATCAAATGGTAAAAACAGTTGATTAAAAACAGGATCAGTTTATGCCCATACAGTACCGCTACCTGCTCCCAAAACTGTGTTTAGGAAACTGGAAGTGTGCAGACGGTATAGTTGACAGTGTTTGTTTCAACACTTTGATTTGCCATCACTCTCACCTCGACATGAATTCATTAACAGCTATCTTGCGAGACGCCTCGACGTGTGGTCGTCATGGAGCTCTCCGATCGCAGAAAACAAACAGCACAGTGGAAATCAATCCTTATTTACAGTGCGTAATAGGGTGCATTGATGCACGCTTTGGAAACGAGTTGCAATCACACATTTTTAGAGACGCCTCACTGCGAGCGATTCTCATTTTTGACAAGAATGGGAAGCGGTTCCAGCAAGTTCTGCAGCAAAAACTGCCTCCATGGGAGTGATTATTTCAATGGGTGAAACGCATTATTGATTGATGTGATTATTGTTAATGTGACCCCGATGAATAAAATTATTGTAAGGTAATGTTCGAGCACAGGAAGCTGTCTGCATGATGCAGTTTAAATGTTAGCCTTGACAGTTGGCACAGAGACACAGAGGCGGAGAGAGCCGACAGCGGCAAAGCTGAGTCTCTATCTCATTTGACATGATTTTTTTTCACTCGGCCGCCGTCTCTCGCTGTCTCTATTCCTCTGTTCCTCTCTCGCTCTGCCTTTAAATCCATGCTGAGATCTGGCTCATACACTCTAGAACTCTGCAGCCGAAAGTAGGCCAAAAGCCATCCGAGGACAGGGCTCAGGGAGAGAAAGAGGGAGAGGCAGAGAAAGGCAGGGAGGCAGGGAGGCAGGGATGGGTGGCTGAGCAAAAAACGACTGAAAGTAACTGATAGGGGATACTTACATGGATATAGGGTTATATCACTCGCCCCTTGAATTATTATTTTTTTTGCCCTTTGTCTTGCTCTTTTTTCCTCCTTTTGGATTACACAAGACATTTAAAGGTCTTGCGTTTAACAAGTTCAACGTGTTATTTTTAGAGCTGACTCTTTGGGGTCAATGGGGATGTGTTTTTTTTTTTGTCCGGGATATTATAGCTTTTAGCTGTTGAAGATAAATGAAAAGATCTGCTTGGCTGTAAATGTTTGAAAAAAATAACTGTGAGAATTAGTGCATATTCTTTGTGAATTTAGGTCATGTACACCGAAATGGCCTACGAGCAGCAAATGTAGGGAGGGAACAACGTTAGAGTAGTGTTTTTAGGAAAACATAAAGCTACATATTTACCATATTTCAGATCTAGCCAATTGCTGGATTCTTCTGCCTCTGCTGACAGAGGCAACAGATGACAAAATTGTTTTAGTGGTTGTGGTTAACACCTACTCATATATTGGCATTTGACTCCCGTACAAACTCACCCTCCTCTCTTTGTATTGTTTTAAAGCTATATATTATTTTTAAAGGTAAAACCATTGCAACTGGTTTATATTTGAAAGTAAGGACATCTGACATGTGTACTTCAGTTAGTAGGGCATTGTGCTTTTATTTAGAAGAATTCATTCAAATTGAACAGAAATCAACATAGAATCAAATTCAATTAATCATCTGTCGATATGTATACATACATATATATATAGATAGATAGATTCTGGTATTTCCCCATTGTGGGACAATAAAGGAATATTTTATCTTATCTTATACTCTAGATAGATAGATAGATAGATAGATAGATAGATAGATAGATAGATAGATAGATAGATAGATAGATAGATAGATAGATAGATAGATAGATAGATAGATAGATAGATATCAGTTAGTCATAAATTGATTAAAAAAAAACATCCGGATGATTTTTTCCTTAAGGTTTCATTTGGACAGGATTTTTATTTGCTGATTCCTCAGAAGCGCTGACCGTACTTTAAACTTGACATAGTTTTATCCACCACTGCAAACATAAATACTAAAAATAGTAAATATTCAGCGCCTGTCATTTATCTTGAAGCACTGTGATCTGTGATCATATCCTGAACATCTACATTACACATGTAGATGATATAATAGTTCGACATCGTCACTTAATATCTTTGGATTTATTTTATTCCAGTTGTCGAATTATTGAGGGATTCCTTTTGGGTAAATATTATGGGCTGTATAATAAAACCATTGTTGAACATTTCACTAAATTAAGAAGTGGGAGTAGTTCGTAAAGCGCAATTTTTTCCAAGTCAGTGTTTAGTTTTGGTTTTGTAAGAGCAGTAATCTTGTTAGCATTATAATTGTTGTTGTCGTAATTATTTCTTAAATTATATTTTTTATAAATACGTGTCTTTGAAACTATTCACGCGGAAACACAACTCAAAACTGTTAAGGGAGAAATCCATGGTAACCAAAGTAGTATTTTGTGCTTATATTTGATGTTTCATTCTCAAGGTCAGTTTTGTCCTTAGTACCCAATCATGAAAGCTGAAGCATGACTAAGATGCCAACGACTGCTTGCTGAATGTATTATTTTCTGCAAAGTTGTTTTTCAGGTTAGGTGCCCAGGTTGAGATTATTGTCATAGGTCGAAGGTTATGGTCATATTTGTTAGTTCTCAACTTTTGTAAAATACACCAGAAAAACTATTTCCCATGGATTCAATGCTTTACTCGAGAAAATTAAATTCTGCTATGTGATGTAATTGGTAGGATACTACACTGTGTCATGTCTGATGAATATTTTAAGTTAATTACATGAGATACTGTAATTTACTGTCATTTTTATGCAAACATAACCGTGCTGACCTTTGAGAAATATCTAATGCATGCCTGTGTGTGTAACGACTAAGCAAAAGCACAGATTGTAACATATAAGTTGCAATGCTGAATCTTCAGACAGTTTGAGGCGTCGATTTACCCGACTGTAAAGCTGACTTCTCACTGTGAGTCCGCCTTGGCTGTGGAAGGACCTTGAGATCATGCAACCCCGTTCTTTCATTTGCTCATACCAAAGCCTCGATGTGCTTGCTAATTAGTTAAGTCAATAAAGAAGTGCACATGCCTAGTTGGTGAAATCCATTTTTCATTTTTTATTTCCATACTCCATTGTATCTGCTGTCACAGTACCGCAGTTGTTAGCCAACAATGACCAAATGCTTAAACATGTTTTCTCTCTCTCCCTTCTCGCGCCTACTGACCTGCTCCAGTGATGTATCATTAAGTCGGTCATTAAGATGTAAATTGAGATTTCCATTTTTATGCCATTTTTGTTATGTGAAGCCTTAGAGGTTGGACTCCAGGAATGCAGAAAGACGAGCCATTTTGCAAGGAGTTTGCTCTCCCAAAACCACAAAAAGAACAACAGGTGACCGCTACAGCAGGCAGGGTGGCATGGGGAACGTAGGTGGCTGTCTGTGGGGGCACGCCGAGGCCGAGCACGATGAGACGCTGAGAAGCTGGAGCCCAGCTGACCCTCTGGTAGCGGTTGACACTGGATAATATGGCACAGAAGTGGAGTCCTGACCAGAGTATATAGCAGGCGGCAGGTGTGCCTAGTGGGAGCAGCTTGGTCAGTAACACGCTACAAATCACCCTCACACTGCCTGAAGACAGAAAACAGACAGTGCAGATATGGGAGGGCGGGTAAAAGAGCACAGGAGAATACCAAACATAGAAACCAAATACCAAAACAACTCATTTAATGATAAGAATCATTTCATGTTTATTCTTTAATGAATAATTGCCTTTCTGTATGATTCAGGTATCCTTACAAAAATAGCCCCACTGCCCCAGCTGGCAATTTGATTAATATAGTATATAGTTCACGATTTTTCATTTGTCGCATATCAAGCTCAGACTCTGTATTACTATTGTGATTGTATTATATTAGGCCAAGCTCAAAGCCTGGTCAGACAGTGATCAATAAAACTGTCAGACAAAGGCAAAAAATGAATAAATATTTAAAATATTAAAGCTGTCGTTGTGTTTGTGTGTTGGTTTGTGTGTGTGTGTGTGTGTGTGTGTGTGTGTGTGTGTGTGTGTGTGTGTGCGCACACCTGTGGTGATGGCCAAATACCTGTTCCATGATTTAGTTAACTCCTATCAAGTAACCAAGAAGCAGTAACATATATGCAGTAACAACACACACACACACACACACACACACACACACACACGCACACACACACATATATATAATTTTTTTTTAAAGTTAACATAAACTTGGGTTATGTGTGTTTAAATAAGGTTGCCTCCATTTCCAAGCACAAGTTCAAAAAGTACAATACCTTCTCGCAACCAAATGAAAAAGGCTAGACGACACACAATTTTAAAGAAATAACAAAGCTAGAAAGGCATATATATATGCCTTAAAAATAATAAGGTGCACAAGGTATTTTTTTTCTCCTAGACCATACCTAACACTTTTTTTCATCTGCTTTTCACTAATCCCTATTACTTTACCATTAGTGTGCTCTTGCTCCTCATTCAGGTCCTCTGATGGCTTCAGATCTCCAAGCTCATTCGGGTCGTCCTCCTGTTTCGTCGCTACATCTGGCTTTTTGAGTTGCACTAAATAAGTACGATTCAAACTCAGAACCAAAAAATACAGGCGAAAGATGAGAATATGCCTTTACTGTATCTGTCCCACAATGGGGACGTTTCGATTAATGTTCCTGGTGGAAGAGCAATACCAGGCTGATGCATGGAGTGGACAGAGCAAGCCCCTATTCCCCTGTTCCAAAAATCTATTTAATATGGTCCCCGGGTGGGGGATGTATCAGACATTAAACTGATAAGAACAGATATGACATAAAAAACAGTATCATCTATCATATAGAGTGACATAGAAATAGTTTGTATTTGTATAGGTGAAAAAAAAAGTTTTTCTACCAGACTTTGGTTATACTTCCAGCACCAGTCATGTCCTATCAGTGATTTGCTTTTATATTTTATGGTCTAATGTTTAAAGTTGGATTTCTATGACATTGTATCACATTGTATACAGCCTCCTGGATGAAAGGTGAAATGGTTTCAAGAATCTCCACAAGTCCTGTTGCCATAACTTTCAAGTACTTGGATTAAGACGACCTGAACGATTGAGAATCTTGACAGATTTCATGTGACGGGCAAAATAAAAAATGTGGTACATTTCATATATCTTATTGCCATTATTATTTGGAGTAGTAGTATGTTTCTCTGATGAACTTGTTAGTCTTCCATAAGAGGAAATGTAGTTTACTAGGGACTGAGCCAGGACCCTATTGTTTTGCTGCGTGTTCTTCTACCTCTTCTTCTCCTTCTTTCTCTTCGTCTGAGGAAATCCCACTTCCCATGCACAAAGATTAAAAGAAGTTGCACAAAGGTCCAGTCCCATGCCAGGTTCTCTAACCTGCAAAAGCAGGTCCTGATGGCAGGTCACGTCCAGCCATTAAAGTTTACAATTTTAAAATTCAAATCAAGTTCTACACATTTGAAACCTTCACTAGGATGCAGCATCAACATGTGCATCAAAATGACAATTTTAGAGTCGACTAGAGATTTTTGGAAAATATCCCAATTTTATCTCAGAAATTTTATTTTTCACAGCATTTTGAATTTTACTCTCATGCTAGAAAATTGGAGTGAATGCAAAACAATTTATTAATTACAGTAAATTAACAACTACATTTTTCACAGTCATGTGAAATCTGCTTTTGCACGCTAAGAACTGCTGTCAGGCAAGCTACATGTACAGTACCATCTCCACTTACCAGCCAGCTCAGTGGATGATTCTCAGAATATGTTTCTTGGTGTTGAAAATTGTGGGTTTGAGTCTCAACTTGTGAAAAAATTTCCACATGTGAAATCTGCCCAAAATTATCAAAAAGGCCCATGCCAGATGTTCTCAAGTGGAAACACAAGGCAGCTTTTCAGTTTTGATGGTGGCGCTACAGCAAGCCTCTACATTTCCAAACTTTGTAAATTCACAACAAATCAACTATATGTGCTACAGCTTTGGAACTTTCATTTTGCCAGAAATTGGCCCGGCACTGCTAAATTCCCATTTAAACTTGACCATGAATTGATTTTTAGACTCATTGGCTATTGATAAACAATGTGATTCGCATGGATGGGGGTATTCCATAAATGACGTTCAACAAATTCCGAGTATGACTCTGAACTCTTACTGAGTTGACTGAGAAGGAAACTCTGAGTATCTAGTTGTAGAACAGCTGATCAGATTTAGTTCAGTACATTAAACTTGAGTCAAGCGCATGCACAGCCACAAAAATAAATCAGTCGGGCCCCTTGTATCTCAAATTCACCAGGGCAACAGAAGAGAAAAAAAATCCAGATACTTCATGCTCCTGCAGTCCTATAGGAACACCCAGCAGTTAAGGTGAGAGAACCAGCCTGGGGGAAAGCTGCCGTCCATGTCAATGAGCATCAAGTCGGTGCACCACTGTATGGATTTTCAAGAGACATATTATGAAAAATTTACTATCCAGCAGATCCCAAATATTCTCATTGGGGTTAAGGTCTGGATCCTGTAGTGGCCAATCCACGTGTGAAAATTATGTCTCCCTCAACCACGCTTTTACAAATTGAGCCCGATGAATCCTCGTATTGTCATGTTGGTCTATGCCCGTGCCATCGGGGAAGAAATAAATTCACTGGTGGAATAACCAGGTCGTTCTATATATTCAGGTTGTCAGCTGACCTTATTTTTCACACATGCAGTACTGTTCCTGAACCTCTACCTGACCAACCCCCAATCATAGCACTATCTACACAGGTTTGTACAGTAGGCACTGAGCATGGTGGGTGCATCACTTCATCTGCCTCTCTTTTTGGCAACTTTTTTTTTTTTGGCCTGGCATACGCAGTGCAGAGGTACCGAGCCTACACACAAACACACAGAGCCTCAAACTGAGCTCAACTCACCCCCTGACGTCCCTGTTTTCTGGAGCAAACCTGGCTGTTGAGGTGGGTGGGGCATGCACAAGCTCATTAGTATTTAAAGGGAAAACTGAACATTTACGCAGGGCTGTGAAACTGGTGCGTAGAGAACTCAGTGACTCTTTCCGACCAAAGCACATTACTGACATTACTACTAGACATTAAGGAAACTTGTAAAAGAAGCAGAAATTAGCAAACGTCTCCTTTGAAATATAGCCACACTTAGAATTGTACCATACAAGTGAATAAGAGCTGTATGAAATACAATCTAATTTTCATTTAAATGCCATCCAGTGGAGTAAACAAGAAGAATATAGTTGTGTTTCATCCATGCCAGTAGCTGCTCTAGATAAGCAGTTAGTGTGAATAATGACTGTGAAGATAATGATGAATATGTATCTCTTTTCATGTAAAGTTATGTGTCGTCAGCAAAGCAGTGGACTGAAATTCCAAAGCGACTGATGCCTTTTCCACGGTGGACCATGTAAGTGGTGAATGAAACAGATACAGAGAACTAATACTTGAGGAACCCTGAAGCCAAGAGCATGTGTACAAGACCTTCAGTTTCCCATGGCCAGGATATTCAAATGTGTCAGTGGGGATAGGATTCACACCAGCATTGGGCAGTATCACTCAATCTGATGACGTGCAATCGATTGACAAGTATCTTATGATCCACGGTGTTGAATGCACAATGTTTGCACAGACAGTTTGCCTAGAAAGATCACATATACTACCAGAAAAAGGCAGATCTGGCTGATCTTTCTCAGCAATTATTGTTTAAGTGCATTGCTAGAGCAGTGCTGTTGCTGTTGATGCTGTCAGATCAGTTGACAATTGTTCAGAACAGTTGTTCTCGCTTGTTATTGTTGCTGCGGCTGTCAGTACAGTTGATGTTCCTTTTCTTGTCAATATCTGTTATTAACAACAGTTGGTTTATCATGTTAACCTCCATTGTTTTCACCCCGGTCCAATCCAAGATGGCTTTTGTCATGTAGAATCAAATCTGCTTACCACTACAAAGGCATTTGGTACTGTATCGCATGCCTAAGCTAACAGGACAGGCAAAACAAATATGAATATGAATGTTACCATAAACATATTTTTTAATTAAGGGCAGGTGTTGCAATGCACTGAATACACTTGAATTCATCTTACTGCTGTCTCAGAGCACGGTCTCAAAATCTTGGCCAATTGAAAGGGAGCATTGCAAGACAGGTCAAAGAGGAAGAAGCTGATCTTGTGTGAGAGAAGTTTACTCTCATATGGAGACTCCGGTAAGAAAGCTCTGTATTGGAAACATTGTATGTTTTTCCCCTTAAACTTCTTGAACCTTGAACCTTCTTGAACCAGGGGGCAATTGCTCTGAGACAACAAGGGAAGTGGAGCCTCCTCTAACATCGTTTACAACTACTGTACTCTACTGTACTGAATGTATAACATTGCCTTTTCAGACCTAGTATCATAGAATTAGATATGTTCAACTTGAAGGCAAAATCAATCTCTAAAAGTCTCTAAAGGTTTTTTTTCCTCATGACAATGCAATTAAGTCCAGCCTCACTGGACTTCAGTGGCATTTGGAAATAGGCACTTTAAATGGCAAAATGCTTGATACTTATTGGACAAACGCTGAGAAAAAAATGGTTATGCTCAGAATTTGTTGAACCTCATTCATGTAAGACCCCATCCATACAAATCGCAATGTTTATCAATGGTTTGCTCTGCAATCCAGGCCTCACTGGGAGTCCATGAGACGGGCGGGACAATGCTCTCCGGAGAGGAGGCTCAGGCAGCGGTGAATTTCGTGTTCAGTCCCATGCGGTTTGGTGAGGTGTCCAGTCATGTTTCGTGAGAATTCTAATTACGTTTGATTACATGCTGCCTACCAGTTTCCTTGTAGATATTCTTGTGAACAAATAACCACTCAGACAACAATCACACACAATGGGGAGCCGCCGTTAAGGCAAACCAGCAAGTAAAAGTTGCGTCATTTCTGTGGCCATTTCTAGCTTGGGGACCCAGCCAACAGCTCAGAGGCAAGGGTGTGGGCCACAGTTGACATGTTTTTTTTTTATATCTGGAAATATCGTCACTGACCCGCCTCCCCTGTTTGAAAGACTACCAGATGACGCTGTCTTGACCATACCACTTAATGCACTATGGCATTTGCCAGTTATTTGGTGCGCCCCTCTGAGATTTGAAGAACCGGTACTGTGCAACACACTCACGAGCCAATGTGTTTTATGAGTGCCCCATAGGGTCTAAAAACCAAGGGACTCCCACACTAAATCTGAACTGAAGAAGCCTTTTGGATGAGAGGTAAAACATCGCCATTGCCTAACTGAAGTCATGTTGCTTTTCTTTTTTGTCAAATTAATGTTTGAACGTTTCATGCCAAAAATAACTTGCATAATAATTTTGCTGAATTGGGTACAGATTTGAGATTGCTGACTTTGGGTTTCACACTATGCATCATGTCTGAAATCTGAGTGAAAGCTGAGGGTCTCCTTCCTTCTCTCACATCAGGTAGAGCGGTTGCTATGAGCAATACTGATGGGTATAGGTTTATATTGGATTTACTTGAGAGCCTGTTGAGTGTCATACAGACAAACAACCTTGAATTGAATTCGAGATGTGAAGGTGTGACAAAATGTCAGTATTTGGTGCCTCAGGAATCAGAGCAGGTTTGAATTCATTCATAGATGACAAACTGAGACCAGAACTGCTCCAGATGTAATACCAAGATAGATGTGCTTCCCAGCCAGTTTAATTTCACTTCTCTGTGCCCCCCCCCCATCTCTGTCTTTCAAGTAGTTGCAGGAGCTCCTCTGGATTTTTCATTCCAGCCAGTTCCTGCTGTAATGAAACTGTAATGATGCCCATTCACTTGTGCTGTCCCTGCCAGAACAAACCCGTTGACCTTGAGGTAATGCATGGCATGAAAAGCCCGGTTCCTCCGAGCTCTGAGTGGCGGCTCTGGAGAGGGCCACCTGGAGCCTGAATTGGGCTGCCCCTTCCCAAACTCTCTAAGGGGTTGGTAGAGGGGAGGTGTGGAGTAAGATAAACAGATATACAGGATGGGAAAGAGGGGAGCAAAACAAGAGGGTTTTATTTCCATCTCAGCCCAAACACCACCCACTTCTTCATGTCTGTTTCATCCAAAACAATCTTTCCACATGGGTTATTTTCTCTTTCCTCTGTTCACTTCCTCAGAGCTTTTTTTTTTGACAACATACAGAGAACTAAAAATACACACATCATGTGCACGTATGTATGCTTTTGTTCTGTTCATGCTTCGCTGTGTGTGTAGTAGGTGCCGATCAAATTAGGGAGAAATATTTTCTGTGTACTCTATGAGGGCAGGACTATCCATTTCAAATTGGAATAGCTGCTTCCTGTGCTATAATCATTCCCACCTTGGCCATAGCAGCAGTTTTCTGCAGTAGTTTTCTTTTACTGTGAGGCACACTCAGTCAGACTGTACACATATAGTAGTGGGACCATATATATATATATATATGTGTGTGAGTGTGTGTGTATGTGTGTGTTGTGTGTTCGTATATGCATATGGAAACCAAATTCTACCTTTTTTTTCCCTTAACCTTTTGAATGGGTCATATATGTATCCCTAAACATGTTCAAATTCTTTTTGCCATGTAGTGTCTGAAGAAGTGTGTCTGTGTGCATTTAGGGAAGAACTGTGAGAGAAGAAGATGGGCGATGGTCAGCTGACACCAGATGATCTTCGGGGTCATTAATCTTTAGACCAACTAAAGCACAGAAGAAGTATTTTAGTCTTAGGTGAACACTGTAGAATGTGTGAGCTGGGGGCTGCCAATCAGAGGTCATTTGGCTGTTCCTCTCCGAGCATACCATGGTGCTTGTTTGATGCTGTTCTTCTCTGCGATAAACCTCCTGTTTGCAAGTAAGACAGTGTCAGTGGAGTTTTCTTCATCATCTTCAGCACCGTCTTCAACAACATCATCTCTCAAGCAACTACAGCCATTCATAGTTGCATTGAGCCAGGCCTCAAAGGCTGTTTTTCACAGGATCTAAAACAGGGCTGCATTGTGTAAACGTGCGTTTGGATCGAATGTGGCAAGTGCAGGCAGCCAGTGGCAAAGCCATTGATTGTGTATGTGCTACTGTGGCCAAACTGAGAATTGTTCAAATGGGTGCAGCACTCTATGGCGACATCCTGGCATGTCCAATAGAAGAGAGACGGGCTGGTTCTTGATTTAGTGACAACAAAATGGAGGCAGTCAAACTGCTCCCTGCAGCTTCAAAGCATGGAGCTGTATCGCCCGGATGAGCCTATATTTCCCCAATTCCTGCCATGCCATTAGGACTGGATGGACCCACACCCTTCTTTTTGCTGCTGCTCGTCCCCTCCCTACTCCTTGTTGAAATGATGAAAGGTGAAATCAGTGGGAAAAGAGCACCAGGCAGGAAAAACACTTCCTGTTGTGTTCCACTTCAGTTCAGCAGCAGAGCCAGAACAAACAGATGGGACAGAAGTCCAGAGTAAATACAATCAGAGCAATGGTGTCTGTGCTTTTCTACCCCTTTCGAGTCTACTTTAAGTTGTAACAGTTTTCAGCCCACTTGCCGTACATCTTTTCCATATTGCTCTTGCATCTACCCTGGATGCCACAGTGTAAATGGTCAGACTGGTGGTTACTTTATTTTCCAATGCAGGACGGCGTAAAGAAATGGTGGATCAATTTTGTTAGAAGCAGCTTCTGTGGAGAGCTCAGAATCACTATGAAAACCCAGCTCGGATTGTCTCACCTAATACAATGAGGTAACTGCTGGATTCTCCAAGAGTCCATGGCACTTGTCAGTGGGGCTGAACCGACCATCCAACTCCCTGGCTTACATCCTCCCATCCTTCCGACAGCAAGACCACCATCATGTGCCCGGCAGAGATCTTGCTTAATTGCATCTTGCGTAACTGCACCGTAACTGCAGAGTGATGTCAACAGATCTTATATGCAACCACTTTACATAACCAGCGTAACACCACTGTAACAACTTCATTAGGCCATATTTTTTACGGATTTGCTGCAATTAGGATACGGTTCTATTTTTGATGGACGACCGAGCACGAACAGGCAAATTCAGCAGCATTCAGGACACCGTAGCTGGAAGGTACAACATAAATCTTGTCAAAACAACCTAAGCATCCAGTAATTTTTCAAAATAATAGGACCCTATTTACCGCTATATAAACTGTAACATCCGCATATGCATCCGCAAACATGTAAGAAGACTTGGAGACCAAAAGAAGATGGATGAGGATAAGGACCTTTTGATCACCAAGGTAAAAAGGACCCTACAATACATGACAAAGGTACTCAGAGGTAAAGACCAATCTGATTAAATGGGAAATGTAAATAGTTCAACGGAGAAATGTCCTAAATGACACAGCAACTCATAAAAACGCAGTATAGATTCAGAGGAACACAGGGAGGGACTCAGGGTCCACTGGAAATGGCAAGATATTTGAAGAAATTAAAGTTTATTTGTGGTGCAGATCTTAAGTCTTAAGACCTTAAATCCTAACCCAAAGTTTGCAGACTCGTAACCAGGTGATGTGTGCATGGGTGAAGGTGTTACTGCATCAAGGCACCAATTACAGTGTTGTGAAGGAGGAAGTAAGTGATGCAGTAACATCTTTAATCAACCTGACCTTATCTGTATGATATCGTAGCAATATCCAGGGTGAAGCCAAGTGATTCCGGTAAGCTGACGGGTAAGCTGACAAGAACGGACCTTGAAATATTGTACTCTTTCCTGTGGAACGAGTTCCTCCCTGCATATCTTTAAAGCTGTACCACATTTATTATTTTTATGAGCTTCTGTTTCATTTCGGACACTCCTCCATCACCTCCAACATGGCGATTTCCAGGTTGATGACCCGAACCAGCCTTTTTGTTCCAAATTTTGGAAAACGGGGAAATGGAGTCCTGTTGTGGATGCTTGCGCTTTATACTTGATGCTTATGGATCTTCCAAAATGTTAATGGAGCCTGCAGCCTCCAGTGTCTCAGCCCATGGTCCAAAGTCTCTCTGGGGTGTACTGTCTCTGGCCGCTCGCTTCGTTGTCTCCCTTCTCCGATCCCTGCAGCTGCTGCTGGCTGCTATGCCCCCTCATGCTGCGCTGTACCTGCGTCCCTGGGGTCTGCTCTGCCGCAGGAAGGCTTTTCATGAATGACACAATGCAGAAAATCAAACCTGTTAGGAAAACTGTAATGATGGATGAAAATTACGGCATCAGTGAATGCAACTGATACAGCATGATGTCGAATTTATTTTTATTTGTGCGGCAAGTTTGGATGAAAAAAATGGACATAGTGTGCAGTGTTTATAGTGTGTAGTGTTTTTTGTTTCTCGTTTCAGCCCGTGCTGCCTCAAGGCTCCTCTCGAAACTACCTGGGACTCCAGGTGTGTGTGTGTGTGTGTGTGTGTGTGTGAGAGAGAGAGAGACAAAGAGGGAAAGAGAGAGAGTGAGAGAGAGAGAGAGAGAGAGAGAGAGAGAGAGCAAGAGCAGAGGCAGGAGAGAGACAGGCTTTTGGGCTAGACCTCTACCATGCCTTTCATGCCTTCAGCAGTACACACTCCAGGCAGAGATTGCTGCTCAACCTCAAAGCATTATTATTATTTTTTTTTTTTCATTTTTAGTCCTTCAAATGTGACAGACTGGTTAATGTTATGTAATGTAATGTTATGACCGATGTTTCCGGTTGGATTGTCTTTTTCTGTGTTATTTAATTGCTGTTTATCCATTCACCAAGACTTGGTAAGGTTGTGGAGTGTTTGATATTGACTTAATTAATAGATCATTTTCCAAACAAACTCGGCTGGCTTTTTTGGTTTTCTCTTGACCTTTCAACACAATACCTTGGTCACCTTCGGTAACGGTTACTCTCGTCATTTGATAGGAGTTATCATCTAAACATGGGTAGAAATCATGCCCGTTGCCTTTGTTCAAAAGGAGTCCAGAAGTATGAAATATCCAGAAAAGATCTCTGTTGTGTCCAGGGCTGGCTCCTGGCAGAGGCAACATAGGCGGTTGATTAGGGTGCCACATGAGGGGGGTCAAAAAATATTAATGAAATTAATTAACAAATTAAAAAATGATACAGAAAGGTACAAATTTACAACCCTGACTGTTGCCTTTTACTTGCACTCTGCCATTACGAAAGAAAATGCACAAAAAAAATGTCTCTGATAGAGAGAGAACAAGAGGGCATATAATTTGTCAAATTGTTGTAAAGGCCGTCCAAGTCCTCCAAGGCCACATTTAGAAAGTTGTTAAAAGGGGACGCAGCAACAGTTCTCTGTATGGATGCATGTCATTTTTATGAAATTAAATAAATGCCATTTGATCTTTCATTTCTACCAGCTAGCAGTTCGCTAACATGAAGAAAAACCAAGTTGCTACACTGTATAATGCCACTGTAGATAACGATGCTGTGGTAGTAGGTGCCTGCCAAGCACTGAGTCATCTTGTCGTCATGCTGAGTTGTTTTTTGCCGTTTTCATCTGGATAACTACTGGATGTTCCGTGCACTTCCTCCTACTTCCTACTCCTAACACAATCTCACCAATGTCTCCAATATGGCTAGAGCCAGCCCTGTCTACATGCCCTGAGTTACATACTGTACATCACTGGGAGGTTAACGTCATGGTTCAATGTTCAATTGTTCAGTTGTATTTAATTACATTTTTAGGGAAATGCAGCAGTAGAGCAGGTTTTTTTTTTTGGAGGGTGGGCTTATTTGCAGTGGAATGAACAGAAAGTAATGTCTGTCTGGGAGAATTAAATGAGTTAAAACAACAGTGGTGGAAAAACTGTTTACTGAAGCACGGCTTTTGAAGGGTCACTCCATCATTTAACACATCAAAATCAGGTCATTAGTCCTTAAGAGAGCTATTGGCCTGTGACCTGTGCAGAGGAGCTTGTCTAGTCAGGAGAAAACAATCCTGAAGATGCCGTTATTTATTGCATCTGTTCTTACTGGTCTCTTTTAATATGTCTAATATATCATTCCATTATAGGGTCATTGGAGAGCCACTGTACTGTGGGTTCTCACCCCCACTTGATTAATTCCTTTTCATACAAGTTGTGCTGTAATACTTTCAAGGTACAAAGAGTGTTCAAGTAATTGTCACATTTTACTTTCTGCATACATTACTGTTCTTGTAACTAAACAAATCAATAATAATGATGATGATTAATTGGGTGCATCTAAAATATCAAGAGTTGTATGCAACTATCAGTAACATCAACACATTGTGATACAATTGACCCTGTAAATGACTGAAATAAATACAAACTGTTAGTTGAGAAACATCTTCCCAAAGGGTTTCATTTTACTGCTAATGCTGGGTGCTGCTCTAATAGTTGTATAATAATGTTTTGTATCCCCCAAAACTGTGAAAAATACTGAATGCAGTGATTCAACAATTCAAAAATGAATTTGAATTAATAAAATAAAGGAAATATCATTTACCACATTATTAATGTTTGTGTTTCAACGTGCATGGATGAAGGAATCCATCAATGTTAAAGATAATTTCTCATTATTTGTAATTATGCCAGATTGTATGCCATGTGATTTAGTCAGCTATTTTCGGGGTTTTACATTACCTCATTTGACTTAAATCACTCCTCAAACTTAACAGGAGGCTTGACCTCTCTGTCCTTTCTCTCTGCCGATCTCTCTTTCTCTCTCTCTGTCTCTCTCTCACCCCCTCTCGCCTTCCCTCGCTGAAGTCAGATCCCTTCATAATAAATGACAGTTGAGGATAATGGCCTGCTGTTACCATAGAAACCAGAAAGCAGATCTTTGCTTTACTCTGTTTTCTCTCTCTCTTTCAGCCCCTCGCTCTCTCAGTCTCTCTCTTTCTCTCTGCTGGAAAATGACAGTCGAATCTGAACCCCATGCCCTCCCCCCTTCCTCTTCCCTCCTCTCCTTCCCATTCTCCTCTCTCACTCTTTCTCAGCTCTCCTCTCTCTGTGATTCTCCTTTTTTCTTTCTCAAACCCTCCTTCCCTGTTTTTTATCTCTCACTCTCAGTATCTCCCCTTCCTTTCCCTCCTCTCTGCATAGTACCTCGGCCCCCACGCTGTTTCTCCTCAAAGCCTAATCTGCACTTGCTGAGCCAGTGAGTGCTACACATGCAGAAAGCGGGGTCACATTGAGTTTATGCTTGTGTCTATGTGTTGTTTGCCGCAGTCATATCTGAGGAATGGGGCTGGGTTCGAAATACAAGTGATTATATGTCAAACAAAGAATAGAACACCCCCCCCCCGACATACACACACACACACACACACACACACACACACACCCAATATCCTCCTGCATCCCTCCAGCTGCCAGTGCTATTGTCATGTGGAGGCTCCTTCTGCCAGTCCCTCCATCCAGAACAGCCTGATGAGGTCCATGTCACTTTTAAGTTTCAGGGGGAACTTTGAGTGTTCTTTCCAGCAGCACATAATGTATCATCAAAGCCAGGATTAAAAGGTTTTTTTCCTCTTCTTCGTCTTTTTTTCAAGGAGGAGCAGCTTTGGCTGCAGGAAGATTTAAGCTTATTAGCTTAAAGAGCAGGGGAAGGGAGTTTTCAACTGATGTATGGCAGACTTCAAAGATGGTTTAATCTGTCGGTACACATGCCCTGTACAGGCTATTTATACTGGGGAGCCATGTTTCTTCCAAATGACTTCCTCTAGCTGGCCCACCGTAGCTCAGGGTTTTCTGTTTGTCAGTGTGTCTAGACAGCTGAGATGGCTCTTCTGGTGCCTTAACACTGTTTGCCTGGCTGGCAAAGACTTTTTAGCTGAAGTGTATGGTGAAAGTGCATGTCTTTGATGTATGCTGTTGTACTCTATCCGTTGAGCTTATTGCATAATTGCAATTGATTTCTGGCAGTGCAAGTGGGAAGTTCAAAGTAAAAAGAAATTGAGGCCGTCATTTTCACATCCAAAGTAAACTTTTGCCTTCAGTTATCCACATACTCTATATTCCATTTTCAAGTGCATATTCAGCTCTGGTTGTTTAAGATCAACAAAGGCTCTATCTTGTCACATCATTAGGGAAACCATTTTCCTCTTCCTGTATTTATTCCTGATCACCACAAAGACCAGATGTTGGCATGAGTGATGGCCATCATTATGGATTAGAAATGCAATTCCAGTCAATCCACGTTAATACACAACCCTGTTTCATCTATGCTTAGCAGGAGACGTTTAATAATCACTTTTCATGATAGATTATGAAGTCTTATGCTGGATTGGCATGAAGATTTAGGTAAAGAGTTGATTCCAAGGTCCATCTGTTTTACAAAACTATGTGGCAATGATCTGACTTCTTTTAATTAAAATGAAAGAACAGGCAGGCATACAAATTAAAATTGTAATTTAATTTACAATTGTTTGACTGGCTGCTTCTCAAAGATGCAAATTGTGTACCCAGGCAACACATCTATGAATGGCACAATGCATAGCACATCTGCAAAATATAAGACGTAAAATGCCTCCACAAAATGTCAGCAAAGAGTGACTACTACCGTATATAATTTTGAGTTCAATGCATTTGCTGTTCACTTTAGCTGTAATCAGTTGCTCTGAAAACAGGAATCAAATGTAGGTGTGCTAAGATGAGGAGCCTGGCTATTGCAGATTCCAAGTGTCAAGTTTCAGTCACCTAGAAAAAAGTCTTGACCATCACATGGTGATGGAGTATAATCAACCTTCTAGTAAAAATCCTGGGGCACATCCGGCCATATATGCCACAGTTTTTATATCACAAAAAAACAACAGTTACACAAATTAATATATATATATATATATGATGCATATAATAAGGTTAAATTGAATGAAAATATAATCAATCAGTCATTCTTGAGATCAGGGACAAAATGGGTTTTAATTTTCGAAGAAAATAATCTCCTTATTTCCAAAACATGTTCATATATTATGGTTGCTAATATATGCTAATATATAGGTGTTGTCCTTCTTATGCTGTTTAAGAACAATTTCCCAGGTCAACATAGAAATTATATATGTAATATATAACTCCATAAGACAAAAATCCTTTTTTACAACTTATGGAGTTGACAAAAGAATCATTTCATCATAACTCTTGTTTTTTTGGCAGCAGCTATCTCTTTTTATCACCAGGGGCTTGTGGCTACAACAATAAAGTTAATTAACGCTTTAATTCCAAAAAAGTCAAATAAACCTTGAATTCTGGCAATTGTGGTGTTGACACATTTGGTTCTGACACTGGATGTTTTCTAAAAGATGTATTGAAGGAAAAAAATCTTAACCTACCAGAGCTGTGACCTCATGTCATGTGTACCAAACAGGAAATGATAAAGGGTTGGGTATTTTTAGACAAATCTTATGATGTTGACATAAGTTCTGGTGATAACTTAAATCACTGGTGATAACTTAAATCACTTAAAAGTACAAAAAAAATGTACTTTTATAACTTTTGTTTAGTTTGAATTCATATTTGCAATACTTTATGACAATAGCTATGATGTTTGTTTTATTTAAGTATTTTGAAATTATTTAATTGTTTAATTTAATTTCAATTTATTTAATTATTAACTGCTCTCGGACAAGAGATTTTTTAGGTCCTGGCAACACACTGAACCATGAAAAATAAAATATATGTGTAAAAAACCTTGAATTCATATCTTATACTACAATTCTGTACTTGTTCTTTTTTAGAAGATAATCAAGTGACATATTTTATAAAAATTTTTAACCACAAAAATGTGTTTTGTCCCTTGGACATGTTTTCACCAAAATAAAGGAGGTTAAATATACAAAGGTTAAGAAAGGGTCATAGCCATGAAAAATAGAATATATCTACTGTAACAGTAAATAATGTGTTTTTTCAAGAAAGAAAAAACTAAGAAAAACTGACCAGTATACAGTATATTTTTTCACATCTTCATCTACATCTTGCAGCTGTATTGAAGTGCGTAAAGTGTACAAATAAGCCATGTGAAAAGCACAAATGATGACAAAGTGTGTCAGAGTAATTCACCACTTCAAACAGGAAAAACAAAAAACTGGAGCACTTTATGTCAGTAGCCGAAAAAGAAAAGAAGGAACGTGCTGTCTGTGCACTGAGAACAAAGGAGAAAAGTTATTTCTGGTACACAATCCCTGTACGAATAATCTAGAACATAATCTAAAGCCTGTCCTCAGACAATGCTCTGCTGTGTTCGCTTCTATTCTTGAATCGTTATTGCAGCTAACATGAATTTTACTTATTTAGCATGAAGTGTGACATTGTGATTTCATGTGTCTGACAGTCTGTGTGTATATCACATCTCTATGAAGATCTGTTAAGTCCTCTGAAAATAGAATCCATCTTCGTCTGCCCATCTCTCTCACAAATGAGGCAAACACACAAAACAGATACAAAGAGATATTCAAGCAAGTTTATTTCTCAATCTTTTGAGAACATTCCCACAACTTTTCCTGTTTTTGAATGCCCCTGCCATGATTCGAAGATGTTACTCTTTCTTCAAATCATCCAGTATTAACTCGCCCTCTCTGCTCTTCACTTCTGCACCTGCATTCTGCAAACTCTCTCCACCTGACACTCATCACCACTTCCTTAGCCTGCCTGCACTCTTCTCCTTACTTCTCATGTAGACTGTTGTTTAAGATAGTTGAATCTAACTCATCTAACCTCATGTACCTTACTTCTTCCATCTTCACAAATGCCCATACTTACCATAACTGATTGAACAGTGTGTATTGATCAGTGTTACCATAAAATGTTCGGTCAGTCAAATGTTGGGAACCTGGGGACAGACTGCTGGGGAACATATGAGTGACTTACACATTTTCCCAGGCCTGCGTTTGTGTGCCAGACTAAGCTTGAGTGATAGCCCTCTGAGTCCATGATTCGTCATACTTGGTGGCCCTGCACTACAAATTTGCCAAGTCTCACCTAACTGCAGAGACCTCATTACACAAAATAAGCACAACAGCAGCGTCGTCGTGGAAGTTTAAATAGGCGACGATAGTCTTTTTGAAAAATATGCAACGTAAGCCTTCTTGTCCCAGCGTAGGTGTCAGACACGCTGGGTACATCGGGGACAGTCCCTAGCACTTTTTGTCATGAACAATTTTATCCCCACCACTTTTTAAACTTCTAATTAATGTAATTAATTAATAAACAATGTAGCTGCAGTCAGTCAGTTACATAGTTTAAGTTAAACGATATACACACATGTATATGTCTATGTATGTGTGTGTGTGTGTGTGTGTGTGAGAGAGAGAGAGGGAGAGGTAGAGAGAGCCTGTTGTAACATCACATGACGCAGTGGCATGTAATGTTGGGTGGTAAAGATGAGGCCACAGTGATAGATGATGATGTGTGAGCCCTGACTTTGTTGTTGGCCATCTAATTCCTGCTGTGAGTCACACTGGGTGTCAAGGTAGTGTGAGCGCCCATTCACGGAAGTATCTGAACCAGTTTTCTGCAGTATAAAATGACAAAGATATTAATGAAAACACAGCTGAGGGTTAATATTGTAGGGTGAAAAAGTATCAGCAACAGAAATACTGGCCCTGTGTTTACTTGGTAAATCCGATCAATGCCAAATCTTGAGGTATCGCGCACCACTATGGTGCACTCATTACCAACCGTACTGCAGATACACGTTGCCAACAGCCTAAGCAAATGAGTAGGTGGAACACTGGAGATGGCAACACAAGACGTAGACAGCAGATTGCAGAGCAGATAGCTGAGCAATAGTGAGCCGTGTGTCATCCATGCTTGTTTACCCTGTCACTCTCATAGACATCCTTGCTCTCGCAGTAGTTTATGTGAGAATGATGCATTCAGTTGGGCTCAATTGTCCCGATCAGATTTCAATATAAACTATTGCCCTGGCAGAACACCTAGATAGATTGAGTTGATTTGGACATCACAGTTGCATTGTACATCTCCTGGGTTCCTCAGGAGCCTCAGGAGCATCTGCAGCTGCTGCTGGCAACACCAGGACCACTAACCCAGGCCACTGTTTTGTCTCAGTTTTGTTTGTCCTATACATGCGATTTATCTCCAGCACACAGGAGCACTAGTGCTTCTGGTGTACTTGTGTCCCCTTCCACCTCAGTCACGAATGCAATTGTGAGTTTTTCTTCCATTATCCCAACCAGTTTTTCATAAGGCAGGTGAAGTCCACTGAAGTGAAGTTTCGACTGACGAGGAACTGGCCTATCTCTTGTGCATGATCCTGAGATGATTTCTGTCCCTCTCTCGCCTGTTTAATAATAATCACCATTTTACAAAATGTGATTCATATTGCAGACTTCACTGTACTTGTACAGTACTAAAGTTAGGAATGAATATTTCAACATTTTTGTTATTGGAACACGGAAGGAAAATTGAGGAATTTAAAATCTGGTAGAGGATGAATGACATGCCAGGTTTGTGACTAAACTTAATTCCGGCCGTCTCCAAATCCAATATAGCATATTCTATATCTGCAGACCACATCTTGTGTCCCTGAAATCCAAGTGTGAGGACTCTAACAAGCAAAGGTGGCACACAGTGACTGAGGTATACAGTAAGGTACAATATGGTGTCTCAGAATGTGTGAAGCCAGATTTAGATCTTTGTCACATCTGATCCTTTGCTCCCCTGGTGAGCAATAGAAGTGTAGAAAGAGCTCTGCAAGACAATTATTTTGCAGAAAGTAAAATAAGTGAACACATAAAAAATAAATACAGATGTCCAAGAAAAAGCGAGATGTGCAGGGAACTTACTGTATGTTGTACTGTATGTACTGTATTACTGTGTGTCAAGAGCACCACCACAGCACAAAGCCCAAAGTTGTCTTCATCTCCAGTGAGCTGACTGATCAATCAGTGTTAATTATCTCCCTCACTCAACGTTAACTCCAAGTGATTTGGACATCCGATGTCTTAAGATGAGTAATATATTTATTACTTCATCTTTATATCTTTTATGCTACAACCTTTTTCTAACCTAGGACAAAAAAATACAATTTTAGTCCGATTCCTTTCATTTCTGTACACAGAAAAAGAAAGGGGACATCAAGTTGCCATCCTGGTGATGCTCTCTACCCCCTCGTCTTTTGTATGTCTGTTTCTCCATCTGACAAGGAACTGCTGTTCTTGAGTTAAGTCCTCTGCTTCAAACAGGTCAGGTCAACGGCTCCTGTCTACATACTGTACACTTGTGCTCTATAGTCAGTGGGTGTTGTAACATAGGCCCTGTTCTTCAGGTCACCATTTATAGTTTTCCAGTTTGCCAGCATACTACACCTCTGTTCCATGTACCTGCCAGCCACTCTACATCAACCTTTATCTGCATCAACTTACCTGTTCTTAGTCGAATCATCCACCATCAATGATCATCCACTCAGCTAATGGATTTTTATTTTTGTTGTTAAGAGACATTGAAATTGAGAGAGAGATATAACAACTAAGGTCTACTCACCATGGACTTGCATACATTAATTACATGCTGAGTGTGGCACCCCATGTCCTTTCACTGACAAAGCTAGAAGTCAGACACGTGATTGATGTGCAGTCTCATTCCTTTCCCAGGATAGTGCAGCATTCAAAGACTTGAAAATAACTTCACGATGTGTCTGTCTGTCTATCTGTCTGTCTGTTTGTCTCTCTGTGTTTGTGTGTACACCTATGACAGTGTGTAAGAGTGTGAGTGTGAGTGTATGTGTGTGTGTGTGTGTGTGTATGTGTGTGTGTGTGTGTGTGTGTGTGTGTGTGTGTGTGTGTGTGTGTGTGTGGGGAGGGAGAGGGGTGCAGGTGGGGGGTAAATGTACAGAGCCGAGGCTGGGAATGCTGTGTGCAGCAATTGGCCTCCTTTAATCTTACCCTCTCTCTTGTCCCATTTCAAAAGAATCCCCTAAGAAGAAAAGTGTGTGTGCTGGAGGGGAAGGAAAAAGGTAGGGGGAGGAAGAAGAAGAGGAGGCAGTGGAGGAAGGGGAGGGAAGCAAGGACCACTGAAGTGTGAACAGTGTGCAACTTTCTCCCACTGTCTTTCATTGCACTCTCAGTCTAAGAATGCTATTATGTCTCTCTCTGTCTCTTTCTCTCTCCCTCCTTAGTTTCATAGTATAGGAAGCTGGTTCCCACAGGCTGAACAATATGTTAGCCAAGCGGAGCAGCATTGTCTGAGGGGAGGATTTGGTGGAATTGAAACTATAAGAGCATACAGGAGCTGCTTATAGCTGTAGGGGATGTTGAAGCACTGTAGTGCAGATGGATGACCAATATGGCTTCCATGGGCCAATACTAAGTCTCTGTGATACAAAGGTGCGCCATTACTAAGGTGTGCAATTAAAATTGTTTGAGTAATATGTCAAATTCTAACTTAATATTTCTTCCTTTGACTAATTAAGTCCAACTCTATAGCTAAGAATAGCAAATGAGAGTCCACTTTGAAAAGGAAATTCTTGTTCTCTTCCGGTGCAGCACAGACTGAAAGCTCCTTAAAAATAGCTCAGTGAAAAAATGGAATTTCTTTCTCGATCTCTCTCTCTCCCTCTCTCTTGAGTCAGATCAAATTTGAGGCAGGCTCATCCCTTAATAAACCACTGGCTGATACATATAGATGCAGAGGAGGAAATTACAGATGCTATCAGCCAAGTTCAAGAACATAGTTTTTATACTCCCCTCCCTCTTTCCCTCCTTATTTTACCCTGCTCTTTCTTTTTCTATGGCCGGCTGCACAAATGGTAGTCAGCAAGGTATGCAACTCTCCATTCAGAGCAGCCAGCAAGGGGCCTTTCACTTCAATCAGCCACTTCAGGGGATTTGAACATCCCCCACTTGCCACCCCTGCCTCTCTCCCCTCAAACGTTGCTCTGCCCCACATTGTCCAGATTAATTTTACCTACTTGTCCATTGTTTCTATGTAGGTATACATAAAAAATACATTTTGTAGATATAGTTATGATGTCTGATTGATCTTCATCTAAGTCTTAGAAAGTTAGAAAGTCTTAGAAAGTCTTAGAAAGCTATATGTAGCTCACAGTCCAAAAAATTTGGGATTTAGGTTGACTGGAGAGTAAATTGTCCCTACAGTGGGTTTGAATGAGAGTGAATAGTGCCCTGTGATGGACACGTGATGTGTCCAGGGTCTGTTCTAGATATAGGTACCAGCAGAACCCTGCGACACTAGTGGGTATGAAGTAGGTCAGCTTCTTTCACATAAATTCCATAAATTTTCCAGCCCTTCAAAGATATCCCCATTATTTAATAACCATTTTTTCTGATTCACTGTTTTCAGTTTCCAGAGCTTCATTAGAACTCTGGCTCAAGTACCTGCAGCTCCTTGAACAGGGACTCCCTCTCACACTCCTTTCTGCGGGTTCTCCACAGGTACAGCAAGCACACTGGAAAAATCAGCTCAGCAAAGTCAGCCCGCCTGGCTATGGCTGAACCTGGGCTGGCCTAGCCACATCTTGAGAGGCTGGGCTACCTACGGCACACTCCGTCCACTCACTCACGAGTGTGCTGGGACATGGAGTTAGTCACAGCCAGCCATCCCAGGGCCTATGGATTACTACTTGTCATGGCGACCCTCGTAGTGAACGTAACAGCGAACATGAATGTACAAAAGTTCCTAGCTCCTAGTAATTGTACCATTTTACATAGAGCCCAATAAGTTCTATTAATAATTCTATAGCTAATCAAACAGGTGTGCATTTCCTCCAATACTTTAAACCATGACCCAATGATTTGCACTCATATTTCACCAGATATCAGTTCATCTATATTCTTCTTCCAGCATCTATTAAGGCCTTCATACATGGGTGACTGAGGGCCCCTCAAGAAATTATAAAAGCGCCCTCATTTCCTTTTTAAGTCCTCGTCTTCATCTGGGTAAAATTGTTATTTTTTTTAAGGTGCACAAGGTACAACTCCTTTATTGCAGATATTTCCAAAACTTCTCATTTTTTTACCTATCCTCAAACTTTTACTGTAGAATTTATATTTAAGCCCATGATTTTATGCAAGGCTTGCCATGTCTCCTGTAAGAAGGTGAGAACTGGATTATCACATGGGATCACATTGAGTCTGTCTGCACTGGAAAGGATATGGAAAGGATATATAAGACAGCTATATTGGAACTTGGTCAGCTGTCATGCATAATTTTGACAATTGTTTGAGACAGAAAATATAATAATACTAGGCTATGTGGGGAGCCCCAGTTCTCTGTCCTCAATAGCGGCAGAGTTTTGTCTGATTTATATGTTCTTTTTTACCCAACCATAAAAGCTGTACAGTTTCATTATATTTGAATAATGCATTGTGTGGCAAGCTTAACAGCAACACAGTACTTACATAATTAATTTTTGTAACTATACCATCTTCAGAATATCAATTTTACCCAGAAGTGACGGTTCTAATTTTGTATTATAAGCTCTGTTTTAGGAATTAGAGGAGGGAGACATAATATCCAACTGTGGGGTGATCTTTATCCAGAAGTATAGCAGGCCAAATGGCTGCCATGGATATTGCCGTCCCAACCTGATACTAAGGGAACATACCTTTGATAGGGGCACTGCTTCAGACTTAGAGTTCGATTTAATAACCCATTTTAATTGCATGCATGGGGGGGTGACTCGTGCCCTGGCTGGCCTCCCTGCAGGGGTGAAGCCCATGACTGGGCCGGGGGGCACCTAGCTCGGCAAGCCCAACAGGTTCTGCGGCGCTGTGAGCTCCACGGTGCCCTGGCCTCCTGCCTCACTGCTGCCTCGGAGTGTGCGGAGGGCAGTCGTGACTCCCACCAATGTCGGGGTGTGACGACGTTAATAGCTGTTCCTTCCCACTGAGGCCTAGTGACAAACCTCACCGATGTAGTTCTGCATGAAGGCATGCCCAGGTGCTGTTGTTACTGTCTGCTGTTTCCGCTGTCCCTCTCTTTCCTCCTCTCTTCTCCACAGCTGCTGAGACGTTGCTGCCAAGGCGTTGCAGCTACCGGCGGCAGAGAGAATGGGAATAACAATTTCTGGTGCTCTCGCTCGCACTGTTGCTACTACAAAAGGAACTCAGCTGTTGCCCGACATGACTGCAGCTGCTCCTGCTGATGCTGCTGTTATATCTGTTGTGTTGCCGTCTGTTGTCTATCATTGGGTTTTTTTTGTGCCTTTTGTCTCCTGTTGTCTCTTCTCTCTCCCTCTTATCTGCTCTCCTCTCTTCCCCTATTTCTTGCCTACCCCTTCTCTCTCCTCCGGTTCACATTAATATGTATTAATAAAATGTATTATACTTTAAAAAAATGATTTGCTGATCTGATAATGATTTGAATCAAGACATGTTTGCGGAAGTGGACACACAATCAATGTAATTACCTGTCTTTAATCAACGATTGGAGAAAAAAAAAATTGTATGGTTTTTCCAATAAAATGAGCTCTAACAGAAACTGGGCAATAATTCTTTATATTCAATTATCTTCTTTCCTTATCATTTTGCTTACACAATAAGAACTTACTATGCCATTTCAACTGCACCGTTTCAACAGGCTGCTTGAAATGAAATCTACATCAGGCAGCATACCTGCACACAGGTTGCCTTGTCCAGGAGGAGGGATGAAAGTGGTGCCATCTTACAGACAATTCCATCAAACGAGTCTTTTCTTTCTGTTCACTGTTAGTGATCAGACTATATGATCATCCAGTGATATAGTGTAAATCCTTCTGATGTTCCATTATATTATAATTAGTGATACAATGCACTGATCAATATTGTTATTCCTTGTTTTTTTTTTCTTCTTCTTTTGGGAGAAGTGAGTGGAAGAGCTAAGGGTTATTTTGAACTGGCTGGGAAGGCAAATCAAAGCCATCATGGTGACTGGAGGCTTCTCAAAGCTGTCATGGACATAAAGGTGGGACATTCAAGCATAAAGGTGGTTGCTGGCTGTCTGTGAGGTGTGAAGGTGGCCAGAGGGGATAACATAGCTCATTCAAATTTGCTGCCTAGATGAACAAGGTAGTTCTGTTCAAAGAGAAAGTGGAACAGGTGAATGTGTTGGTGGAGAAGGGAATAACTGTGAATGGGCTGTTTGAGCTGGTTTTGCCACTGATGCTGGTGACAACAACGATCACATTGTCCAACCTGGCCCCATTAATCAGTGATGACTTCCTGATGAAAGAGCTGTTCCAACACAGTAAGGTGAGTTCACCAATTCTAAAAGTGATTCAAAGCACATGGTTATGGTTTGGCTTGTTTATTTTTTGTTGTTGTACTTCTTTGTGTTCTCTCTCCTGTTTCTGTTCCTCTGCAGAGCTTGTGTGTGGCTGGGGGTGTGGCTGGCTCCTGCTACAGACAGCAGAGGCACACCTGTGCTCTATCAGCCCATTACCTCCACTTTATCCCAGGAGAAGCTGTCTGTTTCAGTTGTTAAAAGAACCATTACATCGTGGAGCCAGGATGGAAGTCTCTAGTGTTGATGGCTGTACTGTACCAAACCAAGATCATGGTCCTTAAACAGCTGGTGGACGCCACAGGGCCAAGACTGTCAGATTTCGATGCTGTGGGCTCTGTACTTGGAATTCAGTTCACCAGGGTGGCCCGGAAGGACCTGCAGCTTTGGAGGCAGAGGCTCTCAGGGAGAGGGAGAAGCCTCCTCATGGACTACAGCTGAGACATTGAGCCTGATCCAAGGGATCTGTTCCCAGAGCTCCTTATTAAACATGGTTTATGCTTCCATGTTACATCCCCACTGTACATTTTTAAATCCCTGCTTAAGAGAAAACATAGACCAAATCAAGGAGCACATCTTCAAGTAAGTCAGAAAATATGTCATATCTGCATTGTCATCGCTACGTTGGTAATGCCAACTTGAACTGCACCACAGACCACCCAGAAACTCTACAGTCCCCCAAGTGTTGTGGCAGAGAATTGAAGAGAATTGGACCTACACTAAAGTATAAACCTGAAGTATAAACCTATAGTGTGAAGGTTACATTGCAACCACTATGGGGAAACACAAACCAAGCTCAGTTTGAGAACATCTGACCTGCAGTAGAGGATTTTACAAGGACTATTACCATGAATATTTTATTGCAGTTCTAAATTATGCTGTGTCCAGCCAGGGTCCATTCTATCATATCCATGAGACAGTTTTTCATGTTTTTTTTCTCAAGGCTCTTTTCTCTTTTAACAATTGTTTTGAACTAGCCTTAAGAAGGGTGAAGGTTAGAGTTAGGGTAAGATTTTCCAGTTAATACTCATTCAGATTGCAGTACCCCATATAGAACCAGATAGAATCATAATTCCTACCCACTAGAATTTTTTGAAGGATGCAATGATCACCCCCATTTTCAATTCTTCTTGAACCGCTTTGCATTGTCAAACCTGGGAATCTGCCAGATGCCGCGACACAGGCTGCGCATGGAGGATTTACTTCCGGCCTGAACTCATCGCTCTCCAGCACTTCTGTCACCAGGGACACTGCTTCCTGCTCGTTTAATGAATCGATGCAGGTCTTATTCAGACGCTGGACCAAACTGTCTGAGGATCGTAGGATCCAATTGACATGGCCTGATCAGTTAGGATCTCTTTCGAGATACTTCTCAAAGAGATTATGTGAAGCATTTTCAACACTTATGCAAAGATATTGCACAATTGCACTGACTCCGAATATCGCTTTGCATAGCATATTAGGACTAACACAAAGCAATATCCTCATGCAGTGCAGTGAAATGGCCAAATAATGTAATAAGGCATAAGGCATAATGGCTGCAAAGGGGCTCTGGGATTTGGAGCATTTACTTGCTGGTATTCGAGGCAGAACTGTCACCACCGATGCACTTCTCCAATACACCCAGCCAGTAAAATGGGACCATTATCCACTCGAGTGTTTTGTCATATCCCATATGCCCAGCTATGAGATGGCAATAGGCCACTTGCAAAATCTTCTCCCAGCAACCTTTTGGCATTAATGACTGGGTGTACTCCTTGTCAATGAGTACACCAATGAACATTCCAGTTGACCCGACATACCCTGACCCTGATCACCATGTATTGCTGCCATAGACTGGTCCTGCTTGCTCATTCTGGGTTGTCATTGGGTGCCAATATAACACAATAAGTGGATGCATGCATGGGTACAGAGGAGAGGAAGGATTTATGGCCAAAGATTCTAATTTCCATTTTATTACTGTTGAGTTCAAGGAAGGTGTGGTTCATCCAGGCTTTAATGTCAGTAAGATAGTTGGTGATGGTGGAAAGAATGGCTGGAGTGATGGTTTTGGTCGTGATGTAGAGTTGAGTATTGTCAGCATAGGAGTGGAAATGAAGTCCATGGTGGTGGATGAGGACCTTGGTGAGCCTTGGGGGATTCCATGGAAGACAGGAGTGGTGCAGGATTTGTGATGGTTGGTGGATATGTAGTGGAATCTTTCAGACAGGTATGATTTGAACCAGGAGAGTGCAGAGTTGGTGATGCCTATGGATTGCAGATGGACAAAGGGGATGGAGTGATTGATGGTGTTGAAGAATGCACTAAGGTCAAGGAGGAGGAGGTTAGTGAGGGAGCTGGGGTCAGAGGAGAGTAAGAGATTTTCATAATCATTAATTTATAACTTTGAGTAGAGCTGTTTCAGCTCTGTGGTGGGTTCAAAAGCCGATTGGAATGTTTCATACAGGTTATTGGAGAAGAGGTGTTTTTTGAGTTGTGTTGCAATGATACTTTCCAGTAGTTTTGAGAGGAAAGTAATGTTGGAAGTGGGTCTGAAGTTGCTGGGGTTAGGGTAAGAGTTAGGGTTAGGGTTAGGGTTATGGTAACGTAAATTAGTTGTGTTTTTTGATGGGGCATGCATTGGAGAAAGTATTTTTTGGAGACGCGCAAACAACAAATGTCTGTGGTATTGCAAGTACAGTCACTGTCGCAGGATGGACGGTGGCAGAGAAGACAGAAGGCAGCTGAGTGTTCTTACAAAAGAAAATCTCTATTCATTTCTTTTCCAATTTAAAAAAAAAAAGGTTCACCAAAAATGTGCTGATTTTTACAGTGGGTCACAAAAGGAAAAGAAAATTACAAACACAACTAGGGGAAAAAACTACAAAAATACAGAGGCCTCAAATTTGTCTGACTAAATCGATATGTAAGCACCATGATCCTGAACAGACTTTCCTCTTCTTGCTCTTTTCACATGTACCTACAGTAATGTAACCCCTAAGCTCCTCCCATAGATGGGTCCACTTTTAAAATACAATTCGAATACCTGCATAATAACTTTTGAATAAAAAATATTATCTGGAAGAACATAAATAACATACTTCAACACCCAAAATCAGTCTCACCAACTTAAATTACTTCTGCGGACAGCAGATTGGACAATTCCTGACAGCACTGAAACACCCCTGTTAAAATAGTTTGCTTCACCAAACACCCCTATATTACCCCAGTGGTTTAATCCCTACCCACAGGAACCTGGAAGTGTGTGAAGTCAGGCAGGTGAGTTTATTGAAAATCTGTGCTTTTGTTAACTGCTAATAATGTGATAAACCTGATGTTTTTTAACGGCCAGTGTCTTCAAGTATGTTCTTTAAGTGCGGGCAATGTTAACCAGATGAGATGTGGGTATTGGATGATGAGATGAGCCAAAAGAAGCTAAAAAGATACCGGTAGGCCTTTCCCTGCACCTGTAGCAAAGCTGCTCTTCAGATGCTATGGCAAATGGTGAAGTGTGAAATGTTAAAACCAGTTAACCCTCTCGGGCACAAAGACCCCTTTAAGTCCTGGAAAGCGCTCTCGCACTCCTCAATCCACACCACCTTGTTAGGTTGATTCTTGCGGGTTAGCTCCGTCGGTATAGACACCTTCACGCCCTCTGTTCCTCTGAGGACTCTGTCCATCAAACGCTGGAAGGTTGCTGGCACCTCTCCTTCCCAGGTCTCTTTCAGTACGTCCAGTGGGCCTCCATGTAAGCGAACAACAGGTAGGGTAGCCACCGGTCCCATTCCTTCCCGTTATCATCCACAAACCGTCTGAGTATGTTCAACAGGGTCTGATTGAACCGCTCAACTAGTCCATCAGTCTGTGGGTGGTAAGGAGTGGTTCTGATGCTTCTTTTCCCTAACAGGTTATAAACTTGATTCAGTTAGGGCCCTGATCTGTCAGTACGTCATGGGGGATCTCTACTTGTGAGAACAACTGTAGTAGGCAAGAGGCAACCTGCTTGACAGGCTAGAGCAGGGGTAGGGAACCTATTCCACAAAGAGCCATGTGGCTGCAGGCTCTTGTTCCAACCATGCAGCAGCACACCTGATTTGGATTATTCAATCAACTGATCTGAGTCTTCACACGGCTGATTGGTCAATCTTTGTCCTCTGGATAGGTTGAAAACAAAAACCTGCAGCCACAGGTAGGGGGAATCAACATCTGACTCAATCTGCAAGTCTGAATGCTCTATAATATCTTCCACTGTCTGTCTGTGCCTATCACACCTCTCTTCTCTGCTGAATGATGGCTCAGCAGTCACATGTTCACTATAAAAGGGGATCTCAGCCATGTTTTCTGGTTTTGCTTTGGCCTTCGCCCTAGTTACTACGCAGCTTATTGCAGTTTTCCCAACCAGGTCTGACAACACAGGTCGAACTTAGCCTAACACGACTGGGTACAACAGTTTGGGGACCAGTCCCACCCTGAGCAGATATGTCTGATCACATATCCTGACATAGACATCTGCTGTACTCTGTTTACAAGTATCACAGTTGAAGCAAGATATTCCCTGGGGAGGTGGTGATGTATTGCTAATGTAGTTCCAGGAGCCACCAGAACCAGTACCAACAGACTTACCGCCTGGTTGGCGAGCCAGTACTCCAACGTAGCGGTACCTCTTGGAGCCCCTCGTGCTACAACAAAGTTCTCCACCAGGGTGGCAGCCTCTGCTGCTTGTGATGGGTTGTGCTCTTTTACCCAAGTCCTCACCTCAGGATAGGGAACTCGCAGGTATTGCTCCAGCACCATGGTTTCCATGAGGTCCTCCTTGCTGCAGCCACCGTACTTTTTTTGTCTTGGCTGGTCTCTAAGGGTCTAAATTGTGAGCGGTAAGTGTCTGCATTGATTTCATATTTTTTCAATATGGTGTCTTTGACCTTGTCATAGTCCAAGTTGTTTTCCGGTTCCATGGCGATGAAGACATGCCTGTCAAAAGTGGTATCAGGTAGATTGCCCAGTCCTCCTTTGGCCTCTCACAGGCTGCTGTCAGTTTCTCAAACGTTGTCAGGTAGTGGTCGATGTTGTCTGCCTCCTCCAGCTTCGCCATCTTGAGCTTGTATCCCTTACTCCCTCTGTCGGTGGCTGCAGGCGGTACTGGTGTTTCCTCACGAGAGGGATCTGGAGCACTCCCCCTCTCTCTGTCTCCACCTCCAGCTGGAGCTGGGTCACCTGGTGGGCAAGGGTGGAAAACTGCTGGGCTTGCCGGGCTGACTCTCTCTCTAGCTTTTCATTCCTGGCATGCTGAACCTCTATGAAGGACTCAAACATCCTCGCCAGCCGGTCTGCATTGGCCTCCTCTTTTGTACTGGAAGACTACATCCATGATATACAGTCTATAGTCTAGCACAATACGAGTCTGCTAGGGGACACTGTGAGCCACGGGAGACAGTGTTTAGGAATATGATGGGGTGGTGGAGTTCAATAAAGATTCCTTTGGGTCACACTTGGTCTCGGACTATATTAATATCAAGCAAACGCGACAACCCACACAAGGGGACATGCACTTGACATGCTCGTCACAGACTCTTTTTCCCATCATTAACAGACCAGTGACCGATCTCTGCATTTCTGATTACAAGGTTATCTCTCTGGAACTGCTCAGCAGCCCACACACTAAACCAAAGTGCCAAATCTGGTTTACAAACTATAAAGGCCAATCCTGATTCCACCCCTTAGCCCTACCCCTTTGCCCTACCCCTTAATTTTGTGCATTCACATGAGGAGGAGGGGTGTCCCAATTCTACTCCTGGTTGAGGGGTACAGCTAGTGGGAAGGGCCACATATCCCTTGAAATGAAGATGATCCAGGAACTCACTTTAAATGAGTGAGTATGTGAAACGGAATTTCATGTTATTTAATGCAACAACGGAATGTGATTTCAGTGGCAAGGTGGCAGAACAGACTTCCAATGATTTGTGTAAATGTATACATGATTTTGTACCGCCTCTGGCGGTCAGAAAGAATGGATCAAGAAGAGCTCTGGTCCTCCATGTTAGAAAACTGTAGTAGACTCCGTCAGTACGATTTGTCAAGAAAAACACTGAATATGAATTGTCAGATGCACATTTTTCTGTTAGAGCAAACTTTCGGATTTTTTGGAACTCTTCTTGGTGAGTCAGTTTGTTTCTGTATGAGAAGATGCTTCACTAAACTCACAAGGATGAGATGATTATGGCTTCCACTGCTAGCCATACCTGTGTGAGTGTGTATTTGTGGGCCAAGTGCAGTTGCATTTACTGTTTTTGCATTTTTGTCCACCGAGCATGGCTGTGTTTACTTTGAAATCGGCACACTCTAAAAAAGAGAATTTTCTCCTCTAGTTGCTCATGTTGTTTTGAACATGTTAATTTGTATTGTTTTTCATTAATGCCTTTTCAAAAACCGTGTGATTTTTGCTTTTTCACCTCCGTTAGAATGCCAACTGTGTATGATCGCTTAGTGCCAACTGTGTAGGATAGAAAATACTATGAAGTATCTCTCCCTCCATGCCAAACCACAGCTCACACAGTAGGCACATGCTATTTCCCAACTTTATAGAGACATTTGCGGTCTTTTCTACAGCATGCCTCTGACTGATGCCTTGGTGTGTCCATTTTTCCATAAGCCACAACATATTTGCCGTATCATGGCAACAAACTTGAACTTGGAGGCTTTCACGTGTGGTAGTGGCTTTAATATTTAATATATCCTTAGGCTTTAACCTCCATGGTGGTGTGCTCATATTCTTGATATGACCAAAAGTCTCACTACAGACAACTGTTTATCATTTCACTCACTGAAAATGTTCCCGTAAGAATGAAGAAGAGCAGTGAAAAAAAATTCACCATCAAATAAGCATCATCTGCATAGCCATATTTTGACAAAGAAACTTCATTTAAACTTTAAAACGGAGACAAACTTGTGGTCTTTTCACGTTGATTTCAACATGCTGATAGGTGGTATTGTTTTCACCAATCCCTTCCCAGACACTCTTGTTTGACAGAGTGTATGATCACTTGAATAAGGGGATCTGTCTGTCCGTCCGTCCGTCCGTCCGTCCGTCCGTCCGTCCGTCCGTCCGTCTGTCCATTCATTGATCTATGTAGATCTATAGATGTCAACAATTCAGTTTCACCATAAATTCACTCCTGAATGATGGCAAAGTGCAACAGTGTAACCACCAACTAACATCAATACTAAAACACATGCTAAATATTCAGCATGTTAACTGGTTATTTATGGTTACGTTCCATCATCATGGATGTAGAGATATACACACACTGTGAGACATACACCTCTCTCTTTCATACAGTTTCATTCCTCCTCACGTGGGCTATTGCTCTGTTTTCAAGGGGCTGACACTCCAGTGGGTCTGCAGCTGCATTTTGAGCTTCCTCACTGGTCTCCAAGGGACAAATAAAACCCTATTATATCTTTGAGGGAGGGCTGCATTCAGGCTGTCATGCAGACACTTGGATGAAATGCAGCCTAGTCACAGACGGCTACAGTATGAATGAACAGCACCGATTGGAACTCGTGCCCTCTTGGGCAGGTGCCTCTCCACTTTTACAAAAGGGTGCATTTATTCATCTCCAAACCAACAGGATGAAGTGTTATGTATGCAATCATGTTAGATTTATCTTAAAACAATTGGTTGCTCATGCTCAGAGCTGGAGCATAAAGCTAATTCCATCCATGGATTTTTTTTTTATTCATCTTGAAGTTGTTCTAATTAATGATTAATGACTCATCATTATATATGAAATTTTAATCATTCATAAGAGTAATTTAATAGCTATAACTTACTTCTTTTCCGAAAGCACATTTCTGTTATATCAGTGACATACAGTTTGAGGGTGCTTTCTCATTTTACCCTGTATATATATGCATGAGATTGGCTCCAGCAGACTCCCATGACACCTTTGGGTTAAGATTGATGGATAGGTGCTATACATGCTTCCTGACACAACCAAGTACAGTCAGCCTGTACCGCAACCATCACCAGGGAGGGATATAGAAATGTGAAATCATGCAGTGTTTCTTGTGTTTCATTTCTCTTCAAATAATTAGTTTCAAGATTATGTAGCTCAAAGGCTTAATTGTCTTAGTTTTCATGTTTCATTTTATGAAATGAAGCTTTCTTGTTAAGCAGACCTTTATGCTCTGGGAAAATATTGTTTGATTAATTGATTTACTTATATTTTAGATTCAGACACTACACAGTATGACAGCAAAATAGATTTTTTTGACATTCCATATGCAAAATATTTCTCTCAACTTGACCGATTTGTTCATGTGTGTGTACAGCAAAGCTAATGGTGCTGTTGATCACAAGGCATCCTCTATTTATATTGATATGTATATTGAACTTTTATACCATATAAGTAAATACCTGTGGCAGGACTTATTATCAATAATGTACAGCAGCTATTTAATAGACTACTTAACATTTATCAAACTGTTTTAGGCACTCAACAAATAACCTATATAAGTTCACTTAAAGTTCACTTAAAATACAGCAATGACTTTTTATTTAGTCCAGCCTATTAAGCATGCAGCTGACTATGCACAGGAAGCTCTCTATTGAATTATGTTTTTTCTGCTATATTAAATTTGTATTTAAAGCATGGTTGTAAAATCTCACTGTCAACACTCTCCGCCTGCGTCTCCTCTGCCTTCAATCTGCAGATCCGTGCTTGGAGCCCGCTGATAACAGCAGCCAGCTTCCAGCCACCCACATGCAGAGCCAATCCTGCAGCAGACGACTGCAGCCAGCAGCTACATGACATGCTGCAGGCAACTGTGACTGGTTACAGACATTGTTTGTTTTTCTTATAGAGAGGTGCTGATGCTTGTTTAATGCTCAGATGAACCATGCTTCCTGATAAAGTCACTGTGTGTGTGTGTGTGTGTGTGTGTGTGTGTGTGTGTGTGTGTGTGTGTGTGTGTGTGTGTGTGTGTGTGTGTGTGTGTGTGTGTGTGTGTGTGTGTGTGTGTGTGTGTGTGTGTGTGTGTGTGTGTGTGTGTGTGTGTGTGTGTGTGTGTGTGTGGATGGGTGTATGTGTTTGCAATGCCACAAGTGGGGCAATTCTGCCACAACCAAATCATAAAAGACCTCATATTTCAGACTATTTATATCCTCTTGTGTGGAACTATATAAACAACCTTTGCTGTAGGTGTTTCATAGCCTCTTTTTTGTCTGCCCCTGTATATCCCATAGAAAACCCACCCACAATGAGATAAGGACAATCACAGGGCACTTATCAGTCATTACAGAGACTGAGGAAACCCACATAGACTTTATCTAAACAGCCACCTGTCTACCATAGTCTACAACTGCCCCAACCACCACCCCCTTTCTCTCTGTGTCTATAGGCATATCTCACATATTTCGAACTTTGATTTCTAGGCGTTTAAAGTTGTTTATTGTTGTTTATTTTGCTTGCTTGTTGATTTACTGTACTTGCTTTTATCTTTTCATCTATGTGATAGAACTGATCAATGTCAAGATAAAATTTGATATGAAAACTTGCTTGACAAAAAAAAACAAGGGAAAAATGCCGTCAAAATTGTTTCTTTCAAGTTTGTGATAGAGTTTGTTGTTTTTATATATTGGACTACTGCTACGATTCCACACTCTTTGTCCTAGCTGCACCACAAGCGGACTATTGTGACAGTATTGTGGTTGTTACTGATACACCAAGTGGTATTATGATATCTGTTTAACAATGTGCAATTAGACCTGTTTCTTTCCCATGTTCTGCTCATAAAAATCTTAAAGGGGGCATACCAGGTGAGTGATTATCATATCAATGTTCTAACACACCAAGCAGTTTAATTGGATCATTACTTATTGTCGGGTCACAGAGTCGACAGTAAGTCATTAGATGTATATTGAATAAGAACTTCAAGATATGCACATGTTTTCAAGTTAAGTTAATTTATCCAATGGGCTCTATTTACATTGCCATCATAGACTAACTGGTTGCATTAAGCACACAACATTCTGCTGGTACATGACCTTCACAATCAGGCACTGAGAGCTCTTAGTTGCTGGATGTAAATGGCTTTTAATCAGGCTCATGTGCTCAGATAGAGGCTGAGCAGTCTGCCTAGCAACAGGATCTCACACTGCAGCCCACCTGTAGCTCCTGCCAGTTTTGGCATGTGTGTGTTTCCGCCCTGTGGGAAATTTACTCATGTGATTAAAGAGCAAGTGGGGTGTGTGTGAGCGTTTGCGGGTGTGTGTGTAAACAGTTCATTATGTCCTCCTTTGTGATGAATTTCATAAACTTGGAGGATCTGGTTGCCTCTTCTAGTAGCAAGCACTGCAGTTTTCTGCACATTATACTGTACATACATACATATATACATACATATATATATGGAGAGAGAGAGAGAAAGAGAGGGAGAGAGAGAATTTTATTTACGCTTGCACTCATTTCTATAAATATTCTGAGTTGTCCAGGTCATTGTAATCCAAGGAGTTGTTATTCCTGGCACCTGGACTTGTTGCAGAGTCTCGTGCTTCATCCAAGACGATTTTCAGTAATTTGAGATTGATTCTGTGGCACTTTGGGGAAGGTTTAATGTTCTCATTTTTTTCTTCTAGACTCAGTAACACAGTTTCTTGTATTCCATGCCAAAGTACTACCCAGGCAAAGCACAGTTACATAGCTGTGCCACATGCTCATCCCATGCGCCGTATATTGTTCATCTGCTCATCATTGTTCTGGTTTGACACACCAAATCAGAGGGAGCATTTTATCAAGCCTTCAAATTTGGGCCTGAAAAAGAGAGCAGACTGTCAAGAAAAAAACAAAAGCGAGTGACCCCTGCTGTGGACAGGCTAGATTGGTGGGCGGGTATGTACACTGAGGCTCAGCACAATGAGATGCTGAACCACAAGAGATTCACTGGTAGCAATGACTAGACTATAGCAGGGGTGATTACTTGACAAGAGACACATGCACCTAATTGTGTAGCTGCTCAGCCATCCACTCTCTGCTGCACACACATTGTCTGATGGGAAAACAGAAAAGGGAGGGGGAGATAGAGAACACAGAGGAAAACCAAACACCAAACAACATCCCCATGACAGGGAGTTTACAATGATAACAAACAAAGTTAATGCCGGAAAACCCTGTAAAGAGCTGTGAAACAGTTTCCGAATAGCAGCTCTCATGAGTGTCCAAAGGGGCCCCGGGGTTTATTTTTCTGGTTCAAGGTGACAATAATGACAAATCCTGTGGAGAGAAACCTAATACATTTTGGGGGTGGGGAGTAGAGGGGGTGCTTGATGAGCTCTGTATGCTTTTTATATGATGACAATGAACAACTCTTTAAAATTAATAGATTCTTCACTTAATTTCTAATCTCTCTCATTTCTACTGAGTTTGAATTGGTTTCTATGTGTCAGGAAACAGCTCAGAGGCTTGAATAGAGGCTTATTATCTCATTATCTTTCACATCTCTAAATAAACCACTTGTAAGACACTGCAGTTTTCAGTAAAAAAAAGAAAGAATACAGTTGCTGTCCAGTCCAAGTGTCTAGAGATAACATTGTTATGAACAGGCACTTTAACTCAGTTGGCATGCCCCAGACAAAAACCCCTCCTCCTAATTTAAATGGACTGTCACAGGCCCGTATACCATCAAAACAATATTGGACCTCAGTTTTCTTAGTACAGCCTGCTCTGTGTTTTCCCATACAGGTGGCTGGTGTGTGTTGCCCAGTCCAGTTTGTTGTCTAGCCACTGTCCGAGGTATTTGTAGGAGTCTGCAATCTCCACCTCAGCTCCTTCTAGCAGTACTGGTCGCGGTTTTCGTTTGGAACTCCCAAAATCGATGACCAGCTCTTTTGTCTTGGAAGTGTTGAGCTGTAGGTGGTTAGTGTGGCACCATGCAGCAAAGTCCCCCACCAGTCTCCAATTCTCCTCCTCATTGTCATGGATGATGCACCCAACAGCGGCTGTGTCATCTGCATATGTATATTTAGCGCTTTTTATCGCCAAATGTTGCACAGAACATCCAATATTTGTTTTGCATTGAGCCTAATTTTCCATAAAAGATTGAATAAGCTCAGAAGAAGTCATCCAGGACTTAAACAGAAAATAGGTTTGGCTGGCTGATTTGACACAGTCATGAAGCTATTCTGCTTCTTCATCTTTTTCATGTAAAAGCCCCTTGTCCATTAAAAGCTATCAAAATGAGCTCTCAGCAGGTGGAGCCTGGCCTGAGGGCTCTTTAATGGATAGACAGGCTAAGACGTTTTCTGGCACAATATGCCCACTGTACAAAAACATGGCATCCCATCTTTTTAATGACACTCCTTTCAGAGGTCTTTCAAAGTGACTAATGCAGCTTGATACATTATGTTCAATCATTCACCTTATTTTAATCAATCATACAGCTCAGTGAAGTTTAATTGATGTCCAATTAAGATCCTGTGTTGTGTAGCAGCCCAGACACTCTGTAATGCTGTCTGCTTGCTCCAAGCCCTCCTTTGGCCCCCCACCAACAGTGGCTCTCCTGCTTTTGCCTCTTCATAACTTAAAAAAAACCCTACCCTTTTCTATATTTTTGCCATTCATACATTTCTTTGTCATTTCTAGCTCTTTCCCCATGTCTCTCTCTCTCCCCCTCTGGTGCCCTTTCCCGCTCTCCTTGCTTTCTTTGTTTGAACTCACCTCTCCATCTCATCCTTCTCTATCTCTGTACGCCTCCACTGTCTGCACTGCCTCACTTGCATGAAGGTTCACTTATATTGTGAAGTTGTAGTGAAGTGAAGTTGTCTTACGCTGTGCAGATTAGTGAGCCTTGGCTGGACTTTGCCAGGGAAAACTTAATCCCCGGGAAGTCATAAAGTAGCATACAGTCGAGCATCACTGCACATGCCATCAGTTTCTCATACAAAGCCCTCTCATCTTTTCATGGCGTCATAGTCAGCAACTACTACACAACTACAACAACCACCTCTCATTGCCACAGTTGTCAGGGTGTCATTGAAGAAAATATGTTTAATGATGTAGATTAAGTCATTTTTTCATTCTGCAAGAAAATCCTGGAACTAAAAGTGCAGAAAAAAGTGATGTTGCAACCAGTGATGTTGCATTGGATTATTGGATTATTTGAAGCAGGATGTTAAGTTACTAGCCTTTGAAACACAGTTTTGGTCACAGGGCTTAGTGGAGTGAACACAACCAGTTGTGCCAGCCTGCAATACTTTAGGAATGATTATGTTATCTATTTAGACAGATCTCCAGGGGGAAATATTTGGAGTCATAAAATTGGCAGTTCTCTGTTCTCCCCATCAGAGCATGTGTGAGTGTGTGTGTGTGTGTTGTGTGTGTGTGCGCATCTGGCAGAGTTGGGTGACATTGCTGCGCGCAATGAGCCGATGGCATCTGAAAGCTATTAGCATGGGGAGAATACATTCCGGAACTGGCCGGCCAATACAAACACTCAGCTCGCCATAATGAAGCGTGACTAGACTGCTCTGTTACCATGGAGACCTTCAACAAGCCGGTGTTGCACTCCCACTTTCTCTCGCTCTCTTTTCTCACTTTTAAACACCCATTTGCGTGTATCTCATTTATTGGCTGGATTAAAGATTGTGTCAAAGACCTTTGTATTTATGCACACTTTATTGATGTTTTCCACAGATGATAGCCATTACCTAGTCTTCAGAACAGATATTTTGCGATCTAAAAATTGTCTGAATTTCAGATTAATATCATTTAATCAATTAATGTAATATCAAAGGACTGTGTTACACATTTACAAAAATGTAAATGTTAACCTTATTGTGAGGGACGTGTTACTAGGAACCAAGTGTGAAACAAGAGACCCGGTACTTTTAACTGGAAACTCTATTTAGATAGGGGTTCGCAGCAGCACCCAAAATGACAGAAGCCATTGTTCGCAGCAGCACACAAAATGGCAGAAGCCCTCTGAATTACAAGGCTGAGGCTGGTGGAGTCAATGTCGGCGACTCAAGATGGGAAAGGTGAGCTGCATTTGCTGTAGCTGTTTTGTGGAGTCAAGGCAGTGCCCAGGGGTAGACTCAGCACTCAGTACTCAGCTGCAGGCAACAGCAGATGTGCAACCAGTTGGAGACTGAAGGTGGTTTGTTTTCTAGAGCAGTAACTACGCATGGTCAGAGGCAGAAGGCAGTTTGGGGTACTGGAGGCAGGGGTAAGTTGCGGTCGCAGACAGAAGGCAGGTTGGGTTGCATTTTGGATTGAGGTTGGGGACAAAGGCAGGAAGGGTAATTGGGGCAGAAGACAGCACAGCAGGTCAGGGACCTGGGGTGTGGCCATTGCCGGGACCAAGGGGCTGCTATGGACAAAATCTCTGAGATGTGATTAGTAGGATGCACCTTTGTTGAGTGTGAACCTGGGAGTGAGTTTATTGAATTCTACTCTTGTGGTTAAGTCTTTGGTGGAAAGCCACACCTATTTGCCCATGTGATATCCCGGCCCCGGAAGACCACAAAAAAAGAAAATTCAAAATAGAAGTCAGACTCAACATTTATGTGGAGACCACCAAAAGTATTACAGGAAGGTGTGCCGAGCCCACTAGGGAGAACTATGAGGAGTGAGCCTGTGGCAGAACTTCCGATCACCTTGCAGGAGAAAGAAACAGGCAGTTGGGAGGTTAGGCAATGGGACATGGCTGTCCCTGTGTAGCCCCATCACTCTCCACAATTTCTCAGGTCAGTGAGGTTATGATTCAAAGAGCAGGAAGTATGGGTTCAGGCATATCCTTTGTCTTGGCAGGTCTCTAAAATTGCCAGAAAACGGGCATTTGGCTGCATGGCCGTTGGGAGAGGGAAAAATTAAAAAGCATGAAGCACAGAGACCATCAGGCTTGGAGAGAATTCAGTCTCTTGTACTCCAGATCTGTCCAGACTAAAAAGGGCTCCGTAGACCCCTCCAGCTCTTCAAGGGCTTCAAGGGCAACATGTGAAGAAGGCACAGGTATGAAGCTTCTGCTCCGTGCTGGTGCGCTGTGAAAGAACCATATCTATATCAGAGGTGTCCACCTCTACCATGAATTAATGCTCTGGTTCAGGCATCTGAGAGATGGGTGAATCTATTCTTCAGAGTCTTGACAGCCAATTTGATGTTGGGAATCCCTGGAAAGTTACCTTGTTGGTGATCAGGTGGTAAGAAGTGCTACCACGGAGCTGTAACCTCTTATGAACCAATAAAAGTTGACAAACCTCAGGAAAAACTGAAACCATGACCGTGACTGACCATGAAGACCTTAGCGGGGGTCTTGGCTCACATGTCTTGGCTTGGCTTGGCTTGACATGTCTCAGAGAACATCTGGTAAGGCCAAATGGCACCACCAGGTACTCATAAGGTCCTGTGGATGTATCTTCCATTTGCCCCCTCCCTGGGGGTAAATGGAAGTGGTCCTTTTGAAAAGCTCAAAAGCGGAGGAGCAGAGTAGTGGTGGGAACTGATTCTTGATGGCTATTTTTATAGTCAATACAAGGCCTCAGGGTGCCATCCTTCTTTTAAACAAAGCTCCAGAGGGCAAGGAAGAAAGATGAATGAGTTCGGGCTAGGGTTGAGGTTAGGATTAAGGCTAACCCTAACCCTAGCACCCTCCCCCTTACACACACACACACACATTTAAGCAGGGCGAAACTGCAGAGTTGCGCTGCAGGCAGCAGGGAAGTTTGTGATTGGTGGACTGCAGGTCTCTTGATCTTCATTACAATGCTCCATGAGACTAAACCTCGGCAGCTATGTGCACCCGTACCACAGCAGTGACCTCATGACAGGGATTGACTCAATGGCTATCATGAAACGGGTTATGAAACCCTGCAGATAATTGGCTAAGACTGTCAGTAGCTGCTCATGTATCTCTGCGGCCCTCTTTGGGCTTTGGCATCTGAAGCCCACATGGATACCCCGATGGCAACGCAGACCAGGAATGTGTCCAAGTGTGTGTAACTATAAGAAGCAGTTAAGTTTCCCTGAGCGACAAGGCGACTGTGACATCTTGTGGATGTAGTTGAGTTAAATATGTTGTTTCAAGTTGGGTGCTTTTATTTTGAAAAATGTTATATTGTAGCAGTGTCTAACTTCTATCTACATTCTATGGAATGCTGCTGATTTACCCATCAATGCTCCATTGCCAAAAATAGGACCCTATCCTATTTGCAATGTATCTGTAAAACTGATAATGCAGTGACGGATAAGTGACAGAATTGTTATGCTGGTTGTGTAAATTGGCTCATTGACGTAAGTGGTAGTGTATCAGCTCTGTTGCCCTGCAGTTACAGTTTTCAGTGCAGTGACAACTCGTGGTCAGAGGCAGAAGGCAGGACGGGGTACCGAAGGCAGAGGCAAGAAGTGGTCAAAGACAGAAGGCGGGTTGGGTTTCTAGAACAGGGACAGAGTCAGGTCAGGAACAAATACAGGCTTACATGAAGCAAGGAGTGATACCACCAACAGTAGTCACACCACCAAAACGTGGTGAACATCAGCTGGTGGTGGTGACAGGGGAGAGCAGTTGAGCCGATGGGGATTGGGGTCAGAGGACTGACTGAGCTGGTGCGGACATACTCAACTGCAGTTGAAGGTAGGGACAGGGAAGGTAAGACTGGCAGGAGAACTGACTATGACACTTATTAGTGATAAATGGCAAAGTTGCACACTTAAATTATACTCAGGGGTTTAGCTGTCTTGACAACCTACAATTTGTCACCACTGACAAGAGCATGGAAGTCCAAAACATTAATAAATTAAGACATTGACACATGGGATTCAATGACAGATGTCTGGTTCATATATCCTAGTCATTTTGTATGGATGGCAGGTGGTCTATTCCTGTGGTGCATGATGTTTAAGATTGCCAGGTCGGTGGACAAGTTGCTATATCTGAATTTGCATAATCACTAGTTAACTCCAACTTTATGCAAATGTGTCGATCAGCGTGACAAGAATCAGATGAAACTGCAGTGTTGATAAAAATCTTGTTGCATTGCATATTTATTTTAGAAACAGATTAGTATTCTGTTTTTTGGTGAAATATTTTTCTTCATAACAGTCCATGCCACACACACACACATACATTTGGTAGAAGATAGAAAATTGTAAAATCTAAGAGCATCATGTGACGGTGAAAATCTTTGCCTTTTTTTCCACTTCAACTACTGATGTCAATCATTGTCAGTGAAGGACCTAAGACAAGCATTAGTTCATTGTCCTTGCTTGTATTATCTTGATATCATGTCTTAAGCAGCCACTGTCCCACAGTTTGGTGCTGCTGTAGTGGAATCCAGATGCATTCTTGCTTGCTCAGATGTTTCAAACTGCCTTGCTTCCTCCATTTTGAACAGAATCATCTTCTTCTCTTTGCCCTCGAGACTAACTCACAGATGACTTTCAGGTTCACCTGTCCGGACTCAAACACGCTAGGCCAGACTGGACCAGTCCACTGAAGGATTTGCTCCGCCAGGTACATTCCACCCTGCTGGCGAATCTTGTGTTTATTTCCAAGGAGGGTTCTCTTTCCCAGGTCTCTCTCGGCCTCAGAGCGAAGGCTCTTGGCTGAGGTCCACGTTGCACAAAGGGCCCGGGCATTCCAGCTGTCTGCCTTTAATCCAGTGTGTCAGCTCGTGTTAATGTTGCAGCGTGAAATCTGAGGGCGCAAAGCGGCGTGGAATATCTACAAGGAAAAAAAACACCCTAAGAATTCCTCTGGAAAAGGCCACCGAGCATCAAGCTGGATGGCCAGCGGTCTGCTGGTGGTAGAGTTAATGGGTGGTGGATATACTGTAACAGGTTGAGTTGATTGTGTGTGTGTGCATGTGTGTGTATGTGTGTGTGCTCACTAAGCAAGTAGTGGGAAGGTAACATTTGTGTGGCGGTTCCAAATGGAGCCAGCTAACACCCGAGGATGCTGGTCTAATCAAAAGAAAAAGTGCGCCTATGGACTAATGTGAAACTAAATCAGCATTTCCGCTTCTCAACAGGACCCCTGCAGTCGGTCCTGACTCACAATAGAGGAATGACACGCTTCTGTGGATGGTTAATTATCTTAGACACACACACACACACGCACACACACATGCACACACACAGACACTAGTGCAGATGAACATAGACTTCCACTCACACACACTTCAGGATATGCCTGAACTGACACATACGGCGACTGTCACATACTCCCTCTGTCCGTCTTGCTTCATTCAGTGCCACCCAAATCCAGCTTTATTCATTCTCAGTCATGTCTGCGATATTATTTGCTCCAAGTAACATCTGTTCACCTTCGCTGGAACTGTCGTTTATGCATGTTCTGTAACTCATACTGCATGTGCGTGTATTTGTGTTTAGATAATGATACAATGACAAAAGACAGACTTAAAAGGCTGGTTTCATTTGGATGTTGTCATTTCATAAAGCAGTTTTTTGTGTTTTGTTGACTACATTCTTTTATCTTCTGTTGTAGTAGATTGTATTAGACAGAAGTAAATTAAATCTCATTATTACTACTTTAAATATTTTTAAATTTGTTTTGTCGTCGCATACTAACATAAACTATACATTTATATTTTTTAAACTTTTTTCAAGTTTTATATACATTTGAAACTTGAAAAATATCTATTTATTTATTTATGAACCTGTGTTGACCACAGGTTGCATATTAACACATCAATAAAGCCTCTTTTTCTGAACATTTCACTACATTCTCCTCTACTGAAAAGACCAGGTTACATACATCAAAAATGGATGTTGATAGAACTGTGAAAATGTTGTACACCCATTAGTAACAAAGACCAGCTCAGGTGAATGGCTGGTTGTAATTCTTAATTTGTCGGTCTGATCATCAACATCAGAGAAATTCAGTCCACTGACTAAAACAAATCTGCATATAAAAAGAAGAAAAAGTACGGAAAGCATGGAAGGTATCTAAAGAAATAGTTTGTGTAATGGTCAGTTCACTCTGAAATGATGGAACCGCGAATAAAACAATTAAATGACACCACCCCTGGCTGCCGACAACCAGTGCACTGATTTTTAATATACTAAGCAGCAACATCCTTTGATGACAAATAAAGGCGACAGATGCCAAAAACACTCCCCATAAAACACTTAAAGCTATAGTGCGTAACTTCTGTTGCCCCCTGGAGGAACTTTGTATTATTACAACAATATGTCTGACGTCTATCCAGGTGTATTACTAAACATTCATTCCTATGGATGCTACTTGCCTGGCTCAAACGACTCTCTTCTACTTTACTGGGCCCACAGAGTCAGTGCAGTAGAGTCACTCCAATCACGCAATGCGGGATTTTGAGCCAATCCGCATTCGGGAGAAAGCGCCACGAGAGAGTGGATGTGAATTGCTATGATGTCATGCAGAGTAACGAGAGTTTAAGTGGCTTTTCTGCCCTTAGATCTTTTTTTTTGAGACATAGAAAGTCCATGAGTTAAAAATATGCAATGCAAAGATTAGTAATTAATTATGTTTGCAGCTGAGGGCTTCCTGACAAGATTTTTTAAAGCCGTGTCTTTTACGATCACTGTCTATGGGGAAAATGCTTTTTGGGCCCAACAGGATTTCTGTTGCAATACCAAAGTTGCCCACTGGGTAAAATCGGCTCGCTAGCAGAAGGTGGATGAAATTAATTCATCCATGGGTGTTCCCTGTTCCCCCCACTATGCCTATACACTATGCCGCTACCCATCTGCCACTACACGATTTCACATTTTTATATTTCAAAGGACAGCCAGTGAAAAAAAAGATGGACTCTTCAGAAGACGTAATTATTGTATGATTTTAGTATGGTAGACTAAATCAATTGCTTATCCAATAGGAGCAAGGCAAATTCTTCCTTCAGGGCTGTCCACCAAGGAAAAGTGACTCTTAATACAAATCTGTGTTTGTCCTCTCCTTCATTGCTAATAGTCCTTTGTTCCTTCGGTCCTTTTTGGGTTCTTCGCAATGTTGCTATCATTTTGTAGTGGCGCTTTTCCTCCCTCTCCCTTCTTGCTGCAATGTGAAACGTGTCATTTCCTATGCAGCCCTGCGGTGATGTCACTGGTCGACACGCAAAACAAAACAACAAAACTGAAAAAATGTCGCGAGATGTCAGAGGTGCCAATTGGTCATCAGCATTGATTAGCATTGTGTCATATTGTCTGGTAGTGGCTGTGGGTGAAAACGGACATTTGCAGACATGTAGAAGATATGCACTATAGCTTGAAGCTGACCAGTTTACAATGCCCCAATATGTTTGATTGCAAGGGGATAGGTCTTCTAAAACTCATATTATATCATCTATCTATTACAAATTTAAAGAAATTAGATTAGATCAATTCAATGCAAAGCTATGAACAACAGTGAACAACATGATATTTGGAACACAACAAAACAATTTTAGCAGCCACGCCCACCTCAGCTCCATCCATCTCCATCTCTACCACCCAGTGGGGAGGTTTATAGAGTGAAGAAATGTATGGCGGGTGGCCCAGATTGTATCCATTGTTTCATACTGCATATGAACTAACCATTATACACATCATCATTGTTTTATGCTGATTACTGATTATTGGACCTATGACATTATACAGGTCTATGAGCCCATTCACCACTCATCATCTTCAGTCTTAAGTGTAGAGTTGAGCGTCTTTCAGAGTGACAAATCAGCAGCCATGTGATGGATATACATTTTTGTGCCCCTCAGCGATGCCTTTCTTGAAGAGTGATGTACAAAAACACTGGAGCAATCAGTCGGTGGGGGATGGGCCACATGTGAGACTTGCATGTGTTGTAGACAGCCTGACAGAGCTCACGCTGATTCACTGATACAGAGGGAGCAGATTAAGCACTGTCGTCTGTATTGTGATGACGCTACACGTTGTGAAGGCTACTGCTTTTTTTTCTCTCCTCCAGGAGCCACAGGGTGAGGTTCTCATTATCATGTCAGTGTCACCTTTCTCTGTTTGCATCCAAATGTCGGCTCACACCCTTTAGAGACAGAGGAGAGGGCCATGTACAGGCACACACACACACACACATGCACAGTTGAATAAAATCTATAAAATTCACCACACATAACCATGTATACATGGTGCTGTACGCCCAGAGATCTTTCACCGTGTCATGCACACTGCCAAACTGTCATCATTTCAACTTCTTTCACAAGTTAAGTTGTGCAGAGGGGTTTCATTTGAAATGCTTTTTAACTAATCGCAGCCTCATTCCAGACCTCTTATTTATTAGTAAATTCACCCTTAGTTTAAAAACAGCCACAGTTCGAACAAAGTGCGATACATAAAGTAAGAGTAAACGTAAAATATCTGAACATTACAAGAGCAATACAACAATAACACAGTTAAAAATAATAATAATAATAATAATACTTAAAAAAATAAAACAATAAAAGACTAAAACAAGAGCAATCTCATGCTCTGATCAATCAGAATATTTGAAGTTGGGACTGACTGTGTGACCTTATCAAGCTTTGTCACGCAGCAGTAGATGAGACACTTCAAACATAGCAGTAAACAAAATAAATATCATATTGTAACATCACAGCGTTTTTTTTCACTTTCTAGCATGATTCTAGTGTAAATAAACTGGTTTCAACATTTTGACTGATATAGTAAAGCTCTGTTTCTTGCCAATGACACACATTTGTGCAACACAACAGTTGTATTAGATAGTCATAATCTTAAAAAATGTTTTCCCTTCTTTTTACCTGTTTTTAATATTTACAAGGCACTGACATGAGTCAACTTAGTTGTGACACATTAGGTCTAATCACAATTTTACTACACGGAAATAAAATTTCTGACTAGGAAAAGCTGTCATTGGTTTTATCTTCAGACGTCTCTGCATGGTATGGTGTGAAATGCTTTTAGAAATTATTAAACACTACTGTGGTGCATTGCAGTGTAGCTCAGCCTATCATAAAGCCTATCAAATAAATACAGTTGAGGAGGAACCATGTATGCTCAGTGGCTAACACCATCTCCTCATGGCCAGCGGCCAGAAGTGAGATTGAAGGACATAAATGAAATGCCCATTTTCCAGACTGGTTAATTCAAAATTTACTTTTAAATGAGTCTGTGTAATCCTCGATACCCTTGTCATTAATCAGTTGGTGTAAAGTAAGTCACACCTGGTGATTGAACCATCCCTGGCCGTGGCAGGCTGTCCCGTTTATTATTAGGATAATTTGGCCAAATTTGGAGGAAGACGTGGAGGAATCCGTAACGATGACAGCAGAGAGTTTTTGTTTAAACGTCCTGTTTCATTTGGAATATCTTTTCCTTTTGTGGTATGTTGGGTATTCAGGTGTCTGATGCCGCCCTTATCCTAACAGCATGAATCTCTGTCAATGACTTTGCTGGGTGCAACAAGATCTGATCTTTTCTTTGCTTTCTAAACAGAAAACTGTAACTGTAAAATACCTAATCAGTACATACTATTCGTATTAGGACAAGTTCCTTGGCCTCTCTTCTCTTTATCTGTCACACTGATTGATGTGCAACAACTACAACTTTTTAAGGCGTAGTCCACCTTAGTCCACCTGTTTGTGGCCTGGAGGTTGAGAGAATGGGGATTGCCCAAGGCTGTTCTTGGACCATTTGCTATCAGGGTCTCTCATCTACACCACAAATCCTAACTGCAGACCAAGCCAACCTGCTCTAAACAAAATAAAAAAAGGAAAGAAAGAAAGAAAGAATGAATGAGTAAAAAGGAGGAGAGGAGGTAGATGGAAGAGAGAAGAGAAAGAGAGCCAGACAGGACAAAGCTGGGAGTGGGGAGAAACTGAACACAGTGTCTGTTGTGCGTATGAAGGGAGAAATTGGCACAAACACTGGCCAGTCTGTAAGAGTATCCTGTGCTGCTCCCTGCTCTATGCCTGCCTCCTCAATACTGTCTTTGTCCTCCCACTGTGCACAGTGACACTGAGAATCCACACACAGCAACACCTGGCCCTGCAACGCTTGATGTCTCCTCTGCTCTAACACAGGAGGAAGCAGGATAGGCTAGGACAATGTAGGACAACAGCAGATAAGACAGCATAGGCCACAATACCAAATTGCTGGCTGGATCACACACCTGTTCACATTGTCTTGATGTGCGACCCCTTGTGGCCATACAAATGATGGCTTTTGTCAAAAGGTGTAGAGAGAAGTTAACGTTGTTCCAGGGTTACATGGTTCTACAGAATATAAACATTGGTAGTGAATGTTAGTCACATGAGTCTCTCAAGTAGTTTTTATTGTCTTGAACTCACAATATTTCTGTGGCAGAGCTCTGTACATTTATGGCTTTGGGGTATAATGTATTATGACTTGCAGGTTAAGACAACCGTATGCAGCATGTTCAAGAACAATTATTTGAACCCTCATAAAATATATAGTGCAGAGTGAGACTGGGACCATTTAATGGGTCAGTTTGAGAAGCAGTTTTTAATTCAGTAATCCAACGTCCCTGTTTTGTTTTATTGTTCAGTGTAATTTTGGATACCACAAAACAAGCAGGAAACATAACTCTAGCATATAATCCACCCAAGATGATAAAGTAAACATTCAACTAAGTGCCGCTTTAATATTAATCCAGAAAAGAAAGCTGCCACGATATCTGGAGTTGTGTTTCTGGTAGTACTGAAAATTTCACGGCTCTCCAGGAAATATACCTTTTTTATTTTTTTTTTATTTTTACTTTGTTATTAAAAGCTTTTACCATACAGGGATTCAACACTGACTGACTGAAAATCTTTATAAGAAAAAAACAAAAAATAAAAAAATCTTTCCCTCTCTCTTTCTCTCTCTCTACATGTTTTATTTGAATCTGTTTTTAATATTAAAAGATAATCTAATATATAGATTTGAGTTATTCTTTTAAATTTGAACAGACTTCAAAATGCAATCAACAGAAATGATGCAACCTAAGAAAATGAATCAATTTAATATAAACACAGGAAATGAAACAAAAGCTTGTATTTGTGGTGTTTGGGATAAAAACACATAACAGCATTAGCAAAAGTCGAATTAGTACAGTGATATTATAAATTACATTTATATTTTAGAATTATTAGGTCATTCTTTGCTCGGATCAATGCAAAGTAAAGAAAAACAACAACTTTAAAGACTCATCAGCTATTGTTGAAACAACTGTTGAGTTGAAAACAGAAAGTCTGAGAGTGTTTAGCAAAGAGAAATGTGTATCAAACAAATTTGCTCCAAAGACGTCCAAAAGATGTCCAATGACACGATTCCAGAAAGATTTCATGGGTACACTGTGCCAAAAGCTGAAATTAAAAATCCTCATTTGGAGAGGGTACACCTGCCACAGGGCATTGCAAAAGGTTGACAGTCGAATCAGTTCAGGAACATAACTCTTGGAAGAAGCATTATCAGTCATATAATTCTGTCTGTTGTCATCTTGTCTCTTACATACAGTTGGCCTGCTATGAGCAGGCCTCCCCTCCATGTCTTTTTACCTCTTGGCAGCCATTTTGAGTCAGCTTCCACTGAGGAAACACAGGGATTTTTACTGAATGGAGAGGAACAATTTTTGCCATCACAACAGAGACAGAATCTAAAGGGTGGAGGAAAAGGAGGGCTGCAACAGTGCTGAGAGAAAGAGACAGAGGGAGGGAGAGAGGGAGGGAGGGAAAGAGAGAGAGAGAGGGAGGAAGAGAGCGGGACTGCAAGGGGGCACAGAAATTGAGAGTTGGTAGCGGGCGGCGTTTTACTTTTAGAAACCTGATCTGAGCAGAGAGGGGACCAGGGCAAGATAAAAGGAGAAAGGAGCGTTGTCCGAGCCCAGCCACAGGAAAAGGACGATTATAGCAGAGCCCAGTATCAGGTACGCAGGCCAGCAATCCCAGCCAATCACACTGTGGGTACATAGGGCCAGACGGCAGCTTGACTCCACTGTGCTAACCCCACCACCCCCTAAACACCCTGGTCTGCTCTCCCCCCACCCCTCCACACATCTACCTTTCTCATCCCTCTCTCTCCCTTGATGTTGCATACATCTCTCTCTCCCCACTCTCTCTCCATTCTCTCCCTCTCTTTCACTCACTCACACCCTCATCCGCTGTCAACCATTGATAAAAACGAAACAGTTTATGTGCACTTTCAGCTTTACAGCTATGGTTCAGTTCCACTCTCCTCAGAAATCTTTTTTTTTTCCGTGAAAATCATCAAGATAGTCACCATAATTTATTTGCTCAGCCTCAAACAACAGATCTCATCCCTTTTTGTTCAGCTAGACAGCCACAGGGACCAGGGCTTAGCACAGACATAAATGGTAGGCCTGGCAAGTCTAATCTCCAGTGGGTGACAGATTTTCTTTCTCAACTGACATAGGCAGCACACTTACTGTAATTGATTATTTTTTCTTCTTATTTGGTAAATCCATCGGCCCAAATAAGAGACCGGCATGGAGGACACCTGAGGATAATCCTCTTGCTGTAGATACAAATGTGCTGATATGCCCACACTGGGTTCAATAGAGAAAATAAATCCATTAATTACTCCTAGGCAGCTTGGGTGTTGGGAAGTTGTAGAACTCGATATATGCATTTTGTTTTGGGGTGCTATGCTCTATGAATATCATGCTGTAACTGAATACTACATCTGTGAAGACGGTATTGCTGTACAGTAGTCAAGTCTAGCTAATGTTGAATTATAAAAAATTGTAAAAAGATAAATGAAAGATGATATATATACAACTTCATGTTGATGTTACTCGGTCTCATTAATATCAAAATTGTAATCTTTGTCCATGAAGTGGTAAATCTGTTTTGGTGCGGTTTTATTTAATTAAACACTATTAAGAGAAGTTTGACCTGTTTTTCCATGTAATGAATGTGGAAGCTCATTCTTAACATTCAAAACTTTAGCCTGACAAAAGCGTGGCTACAATAGAAAAGTTGATACTTTATTGGGTGTTTTCCAGTCAAGAAATATAACATGTCTGAGAAAAACCATAGCACCAGAAATCGATCCCTGTGGCATTCCATATGAGACTTTTGTTCTCTTCTCTTTGTTATTATTATGCAATATTACAACAGATTTCCCATTGCACTCGCTGATTTCAATGGTCTTTTACCGACACTGATTACTGTGTCTTTCTACCTTTCTGCAAGGTGGCCATCTTAAGTCATATGCCGTCTAAGCCTGCCACAGCAAATTAAGTGTGGGGTACTCTCAGAGCCACAGAGTGCCTATTCAACTGTCAGTGGGAAAAGCCAACAGAAGGCTTCCGTCTGTATCCTTTCATCTATATCCTATAAGCCTTAAAACTAATCACATCAACTCAAGCATGATGTGTCTGTGGAGACTCTTCCCAGAGTGTCTTGTGAAAATGTGTGAGAACAAAGGAGGATAAGCAGGGGTAGAGGTGGAGAGTTGCATTTGAATTACAGCCAACACACTAATTCTAACAAAGGTGATTTACATTTTTGACCACAGATTGATGTTTAGTCCTATAAACTTCCTTATAAATTCCTTATAAACACGAAGCCTGTATTCCAACACATTAATGAAAACTACTGTTACCGTTTATGCGGTCTGCATTAAGACATAAACCATGCAATGCTATTATACAAGAAAAGATATGTAGGTCTTCTAGGTAGCAAAAGATTTTTTTTGTTTTGTAGTAGAAGATCAAACTTGACCAGAAAGCATCTACAGTCCTTTGTCAGCATGGACCAAGTTGAGCACATTTTTATTCTTCCATGGCCATCAACATTCATTCATTAATTAATTCATACGTTCAGTGTGCAATTAAGTTTGAAAAAGGTACTTGTTGCATTATTAATTTTCTCTCCGGCATTTGCAACCTGCATGTAACAAGAAATTTGAGTCAGAATGCCCGGTGTCTTCACAACTGGGCATGCTTCTTGTTTATTTCGTCTTTACGTGTATACGTGTAGTGGTGGTTTATGTGAATGCTTGTAGTGAATGCTTGTAGTGTATATGCACGCATGTGCAAGTCCATGTGCATGCGCAGAAAAGCATATGGCATGTCATTGTGTGTGTGTGTGTGTGTGTGTGTGTGTGTGTGTGTGTGTGTGTGTGTGTGTGTGTGTGTGTGTGTGTGTGTTTGCGTCTGCCTGTCTGACTGTGTTGCGTTCCAGGAATGACATCGGAAGCTGGCAAGGCTTCATGTCTCCCAGGCTGTATTCAGAGGGACTAGGCAGCTTCCCCAGACTGGGCTGTCATGAGGGAAAAGGGTCATGCCACTGAATCAACAAGCAGAAAACCAGAAAAGGACAGAGAATGAAGGTGCATTAAGATAAAGAAGGAGGCTAAGACTAATGGTTGAAGACGATGAAGGACAGGGGGAACCCATACAAACACATCCAGAAATTGTAAGGCGAAAGGCATCTGGACAAAAGAAGCTGGACACTGGGAGAGCTGAGATTTGATGTGCAAAAATTGAGCAAAAATTGTGTCTTGGCTGGGATGAGGAATGCGAGAGCCTGAGAAGTGGTGAGAAAGTAGAGAACAAGTGAATGGAGGCTGAGGAGTGATCAGGAAGATAGAGGAAGCCCAGAGGATATAGAGGCGGGTTGGTTTGGCTGATGTTCAGGCATGTAGAGGGGCAGGGGGTGACAGGGGAGCATTGTCAATGAAGCAGGAGGAGACAGAGAGGCAGGGGACAGAGGGGACAGTTTGGGTGAGAGAGGGGGGTGGGCTGGCGGTAGACTTGGCTGCTATGACTAGGAGATGATGGGGATCTTGCCCAGACCAGCCAAACACTCAGTTATGTTTTCATTAACCACAGGAGATTGTCAGTGAGGCAGGGCAGTGGGCACTGAGAGTGTCTAAAATTAAATGGATGAGGGTTCATCGCTGGGGAGAACTTCCCTCATTACATAGACAAGAGGCACAATGCAAGCTCACACGAATAGAGCCATTGTTCTGAAGCAGCAGTGCCAGGTCACACTACCCTGCAAAGCTTTCACAACATAATTCATCCAGAACAAATGAGTAAAAGTTCCTACTGGGTTAGATTTAGGGCTTTGGACCACACTGTCCTTTAGTAGCTGCAAAGTAAACCACAGGGGAATGAAAACTAAATTAGCATGAAGTTGGCAACAAAGAAGAGCACTTGGGCCTCTAATGATAACGAATTGCTTCTTTTGTGTCAAATGTTTTAAAGATTTGAAATGAAGAAATGTACTGTACATGTGAGCAAGTTTGCATCCAGCCAATAGAGAATGACTAGATAAACTAGACAAGAGAATGCCATGGAACTAAGTGAAAGTTCTCTAATTCTCGATTGCAGAGGGTTAGATCTGCAGGTGATATACTATGAGCATCCAGTCAGTTTAAAATGACCACCTTCATGGCAGTGAAAAGGTGAGATAAGGCTCAGGAAGCGATCAAGGTGTCCAGGTATTCTTGGTACCCCAATGGATGTGTACTGTGTAGATGGATATATGCGTGTAGCAGTGGTCTTAAAGACTGCAGATTCACTCTCTTCTCTTCTCTTCTCTTCTCTTCTCTTCTCTTCTCTTCTCTTCTCTTCTCTTCTCTTCTCTTCTCTTCTCTTCTCTTCTCTTCTCTTCTCTTCTCTTCTCTTCTCTTCTCTTCTCTTCTCTTCTCTTCTCTTCTCTTCTCTTCTCTTCTCTTCTCTTCTCTTCTCTCTCTCCCTCTCTCTCTCTCTCTCTCTCTTATATATATGGTGTTTGAGAGTTATTTCATAGCCATAGACTAGTCAGATCCACTGTTGTCTTGCCATTTTAGCGACTACTTGGTGCAGTACATGGTTGTATGAATTATCAACCCATTCCTGTAATCTTTAACCTGGCACAATGGAGAAGATTGGAGGAGGTCTCATCACTTTATCAATTAAAGAACATATAAGACAATATAAGAAAATAAGAAAATGAATAGGCAAAGACATAGGTCCTGCCTTTCGCAGAGATAGACACCACCAGAGCCCCATGACACCACTGGGTATGAAGATAATATACGATTTTTTTTTTAATCTAACACTCTTTTGAAGTATATTAAGAACAGATAGCTGTCTCATTTTGGGGGTTGGACAGCCGTTGTCTCGTGTCCCATGAGTTCTTTATCAATCAGATACATTTATTTATTTATTTATTTTTCTCGATTTTTAGTAGAACATTTTCACTTTTAAATTTCCAGAGCAGGAATTACATTGAAATAGGTGGTAACCCCCATGGTCTGAATCAAAAGAGCACATGCATGAAAATAATTTTACTGTGAAGCAACCAATGGAAGCCCATTGCGAAGTGATTCAGTTGCTTTTCATACATAGGTTTATCAGGGGAGATTGCGATCGAAGACATGTCTAAGTTCGATGCATAAGAAGAGAAGGTCAAACAGGTCATCCCTTGGTCCAAAGTTAGCATTTAATGTAAGTCAGAAAATCACTTTTTATGTTCATTCATATGTAAGGAGTTTGAAGGCTGGATCCACCTAAAAGATAGATAGATAGATAGATTTTCTATGAATACCATGCTATGGCAGCTCATATGCTCATTGGCTGCAGACTTAAGGCTGCTTCCCACCAATTGCATTGCATTGAAACAGCTTTGTTGTACCTTTCCATTCTTGTCAACGTGTTTCTGATTTTCCAAAAGGCACTTTTACATGATGCGCTCCTGCCACTTTTCCATTGGGAAAAGTAGCTAGTACCCAGTACCATTTTTCATACCTGCTTGGCTGAGGTTCTGAGCAGCCATAGAGCTACTGAATGTGACACCAGGCGCCTTCGAGCCACTGTGTGGTAAGAGTATCTTAACTATGAGAACGCTGTCCAATACAATTGAATGAATTTTTTAAACACCACCGACAAAGTGTTTTTTTTGGATGCATTAAGGAGAATAACAGCCTGAGTGGGACAAATTGTAAGAGCTGGAAAAGATCCCACCAGATAGGTGTTAATGGACAATGACCAGCAGCAACGGGAGAGGGAATAGTCTCAATACCAACACGGACTTGTTGGAGATGATGGATAATGGTTTGTGTTTCTGTGACTTCACGAGGGTTTTCCAATACACCATCTGTGATGTTGACCTAGAGGCCCCTCAGCAAAGCAGTGCCACACCATACCATACTGTGCCGGTCCATGCAGTGCAAAAGCTGCAATAGTGAGGAAAAGTTGTTAAGTCACTGATTCTGCAGAGCAAGACAAACCTTCCTTGCGGTGCTCCGGAGGTGAGACTTGCTGTTCTTAACTCTGGAGTAGGTCTAGCTCCCCAGGCTCCACACCCATGACAGAGAAGCTCCAAGACCAAGTGGCAGCACTGATGTTGCTACAAATGACTGACCTCCTTCGGACTTAAGAGACAGAATGATGATAGGTAGATGTTCTGCTGACATCCTGAATAAGGGTCCTGAGAAGCAGGAAGGAGTAAGATGGCTCTGCTTTCTCTTTATAGGGTTCTTGTCCCAATTCTACCAACTCCCACTCTGGGATAAATGGTGCCGAATTCCACTGATGCTTTCAGTTAGCTACTACACAACAACAGGTCTAGTTTTTTCCTTGTTGGTCTATGAGCTATATGTCAGCCAACAAAGATTGTTTTCCCCAGGACTTCTTTGAAACCGTAAAGAAGGTACCAAACCTGAGGAACACCATGCTGCCAGAAAAACAACCTAAACCTTCTAGCAGCCTGTAGGTAAGGAGAAGTTTATGGCCTGGAGCCTCAGGCCAAGCCTCCCTCGCTGTGGCCTAGCTCCAGCTCTTCAGGGAGGCAATGTCTTCCGAGCCAGGAAAGCTGAACGCTCCAATACATGCTTTTTATACCAGAGAGGGAAAAAAGGAAAAAAAGCATCTTCATAAAGCTAAAGCTGGGCACTGACACCTCGCGATGCTGTTCAATAACCACATGGGATTGTGTCCCCCTGATGCCTGCAGTGGTGTGTTTTAGGATATGGGCAGGACTTCAGTGAAATATGTCACATAATTAGAAAAAAACTGTACTGAAATTTAGATTTGACCGGAACTAAATGTTTACTTTGTAGTTTTAATTTTGTTCACTTATTTCCTTACACTGATCAACAATTGACTTAATGTAAATTCGAGCAAACATCCTTGAATCAGTCATCAAGGAAGCTCTCTGTCTCTCCCCCTCTCTCTCTCTCTCTCTCTCTCACACACACACACACACACACACACACACAAACACACACACACATCAGCCATTCGCCTCAATTCAGACAGTTTTGGTAGCATTGCTCGACAGTATCATTTGCCTGTGACTTTTCCTGAGCCCTGTCATCCATCTCTTTTTCTCAGCCCAACTCAATCTGTTGTCTCTGTCTTCTACTTAGTATGAAACCTTGCTTTGTAAGTTGACCAGCAAGCAGAACTTTGCAGCCACAATGTGAGTTTCATTCTCCACTGTTACATTTCTATGTAAACTAAATGAAATGTAAAAAAAAATACATCTCAATATAACAAAGTCTGTTTTCTTGTGATACGATGTTATTATGTTGTTATTTCAGTATAACAAAGTCCTTTTTCTTGTGATTAATTTATTATAACAATATAACAAACTTTTGTTTTCATGATTATTATCCTCTGATGATTGTGTGCTGGTTCCATCTATCATCCTGATTTCAGCCTTCAGATGCCAGTGTCTGGTTCAGGTGTGTCCCAGCTGGTGAAATAACAATGAATTAATCAATGAGTGAATCAGTTGATGAAAACGAGAAAAAATTTCTATAGCACTTTTTTTCTGAAGGAAGCAGCAGCCCAAAGTGGTTTACATGATTAAAAAAACAACACATAAATAATACCCTTCCACCCCACATAGATTACTGTGCAGACACTTTAAGATGCACACACACTTCTGGATATGTAAATACATATAAACACTGTCTGAGGAAGTCAAAGAGTCATCGAGGTGTATCTATCATTCATCAAGGCATCAGCATGTACTTCAGTCAAGGTTTAACAGGTCTCTATCTATTAGAGAGGCATTCCGATTAGTCCTCGTCATCTACGGAGAAGATTAGCCCAGATAATGATAAAAAATAAATGTGCTATCCTGAGAAAATGTACTGAAAAATGCAATGTCTTGATAACAAAAGTAAAGGGTTAGGCATAGGGTTAATGTTAGGGTTAGAAATCCATTGTAGGTGGTCAACTTTAATCAGGACACTGTCAAAAAGTTTCTACACAACTGTAAAGGCACATGGACCAACCACATCCACTCTGCTCATATCCATCTTTCTTCCAAATCCCATCAACTAAATCATGCAACTTCCTCCTAACCTTTATTTGTTTTATTCTGTCTGCAATATCCATCCCACACAGCACAACATCAGACCAATCAATCACCATGCGCCTGCACACTGCTACCATTGTCTGCGCCCTCCCAGAGTCAGAGAACACACTGACAACCTCTGTTTGCATCCTTTCTCCAGGCCTCCAACAGGCCATATAGTCCCCTCTTTGTCCACCCCACCCATATTGATGGAATCTGAAAGTAAGCAGATTTGCAATGGATATTAACAGTAGGCCTTCAGAACAATGGCACAGAGAAGCATGGCACAAGGTTGAGAACAAACGTGTCCTTTATGTTCATTGGGGGCCATGTTCCAAGAAAGGAGGGGAAGTGAGGAGAGGGAAGTGTATGAGGAGGGGTGTACCCTCACACTGCTGATGCTGAGGAGAATATTTGCAAACACACACACACATACATGTATACACACACAGATAAAGAGAGCGAGAGAGAAAAAGAGAGAGAGATTCAGAAACCATCACAACCGCATAGACATATTAATATCCCAGAGCCTTGTCCTGACCTTTAACCTAAATTCAATCTTCTTTTCCATGTTACAATATATTTTATATGCGAACTTATAGGGACTCTTTTGCACCTGTAACAGATTTTTCTCGCAAACACAGACTCAAATGCATTCCCACAAATTTAAGTCAGGCCCCACATTCAGAGTCAGAGCTCACACTGACATCCAGGCTCTCTCAGGAAACCTTGCATGCTGACAGAGATTAAAGGAGAACATTGCACACACACACACACACACACACACACACACGCACACACAGAAACGCACGCATCAAACATATTCTGCTCCTCCAAATGAGCGGGTGGTAAGTCTGCTCTGTACATCTATATCTGCAGCAACAGTCTTCCCCACCTTACTGCCAGTAAGGGAGGTTTTACTCTTTCCTCCACGGCTCCATCCCTCCTTCTCTGGCAGCATCATGGTTGGTGTTATTGGATGACGCTGCACACACACACACACACACACACAGAGCTCCCAAACTAGCCTTCTGTAATGCAACACCTTGTGGGTCAAAGCAAAGTTACATGAAATGTATACTTCCCTTTGTTGTTAACAACGCTGCAGTGGACACACTTTGGAATACATAGCACCTCTTTACACTCAGCTGCAGTTTGATCATTGGTGTGGCAGGTTTTGCTAAAAATCGGATTACTAAATTTTGTGAATTACTTGTATTGGCAACATGAATAGAGTCAACAGCATTCATAATACCAATGTTTCAGTTTTCTATATTATGTAATGTGTAATTTCACTGAGGCTCAATTAATCCGATCCATTATTTTATGATGCTTGTAGTTGAACAGTTGAACTAGACTGGTAATTAGACACCAGAGAAGGATAATTGTGGATGCTAAATGTCAGTGCTGCTCATAGATTACCATTCAATGTGATGATGTTAAAATACATCAATTTTTAATCTTATTGCTGGCATTGATTGATTTTTAATTGATCACTTTTAATTGATCAGTTATAGTGCTCATGCATTAAAACCGTACAATGAGATGTGAAATGTCTTTATTGACTCCTTGGGATAAAATCAACAGAGATATTATGAAAGCAAAGTGTATATAATGTCTGATAATCTGATGGTAAATTACAGTTCAACCTAGAAAATTTCCCCATGGAAATGCCACAGGAATGTGCTGCCAGGCTGTTGCATTTTATGAGATTAATAATTTTCAAATACTTAAAACAAGTACTTTAAAAATATCCAAGTATCAGTGTATTTCCTGCCTGTTGCTCTATGAGGGCTGTGATATGCTCCAGCGGGACACCATGTGAGACTGAAGCATTTCAATGGAAACACCAGCAACTAGAAACTGCATTTTATAGAAATTTAAGAACTATCGGTTTTATTTTGCGAAAAAATGTAATGGGAACACAGCTTGTGTTTGTGAGTTGCCATGGTACCAGCCAGTGGGACAACTTCAAGCTAAGTTACTTTCCATTAAATCTCCATTAAAGCTTAAATGAAATGTTTATATCAAAGTATGGCTACGCAGCCTGTTTGAAAAATACTTTTATTTTCCACTTTTCCCATATATTCTTATGGTGAAGGACCTCACCATACTTTTACTTGAACCTACTTGCCTGTAGGGAGACAACATTTGCTCCAATTAGGAAAATAAGCATGAAACTGTGGGGGTGAAAGCCTCAGGAATGCACTGGTGTGGTTGTACTATGAATATTGAGGCCACTGTCACAAGTTAAAATGTAAAAGTTCAAGTTTACTTGCATGGGTTGGCAAATACATTGATGCTTCAACGTAACATTGACACAAGCGGATCTGGAGGACATAACTGCACGCGACACAAGAACCAGGTCGCAAAAGTTCTTTATGACTGGGAAGGAAGCAGGAGTAGCTGGCGAGGTGCAGAGAATCTCCAGAACCGGCACAGGAGAACTGGAACGGGGATCAACGGTCAGGACAACCCGAACAGGCAACCAGAGCAAGGCAGGACGGAGTCTGGACAGGACAAATCTGGCAGAACAGAACTGGGACACGTGCTGGAAGGCCAGGCAACAAACACTGACGATCTGGCAAGGAAGGTGGGTCTGAGAGGAGTAAATGAACCCGGATAATGAGAGCAGCAAAGAGTGTGATTGGATCAACAAAAAGAACCAGGAGGCAGGACCGGGAGAAAGTAATTGAGAGAAAAGAACCAGTGAGAGTGACTGAAAGTGTGCAGAATTTGACAAACATGTTGAAAACAACATGAAGAAACAACAAGTTTTCCAATTCTATTTTAAAGTTTAAATGCATTTTTTACATCAAAGTATGGCTATGCAGCCGGTGGCTGTTTGAGGGTGACAATTGTACACTGTCCATTCATTCATTCAAATGGGAAAATTTGGCAAGCTTTTGGTCCCGCTGAATTTTAGGGAGAAAATAGCAAACCGATCCCAATCGAGCCACGTGTTTGTGCATGTAAAACTGTCGCGGAAATGTTAAGGCAAAAAGAGAAATAAGAAGAAATGTAATGGAGAACATTAGTTGCTGCTGGACCCCATGGTCCAGTGGCAATAACAGTAAAAGCATTTTTTATTTCTAAATTCTAAAGATATGATTTAATTGTGCTGTTAATACTCAGAGTGTGTATTAGCAAGAATGTGGCGATACAATACATATCACGATGGAGGGGCAACGATATGATGTATTGCTATATAGTGCGATACTATAGGAATGATACATTGATTGACATCATCTTACAGAATTGGCACACACTGCAATTGTATTTCACAAGAGTAGAAATAAAAGCACTTGCGGGATTCTTTGGATAATCAACAAATGAGGTAAAAGTCTCAAATACTTGCAAACATATACAGACCCTGTACAATATCTGTGCAATATCAACAGCCATTAGTTTAACATGAAGATAAAAATATGTAAACAGTGTTGCATTAAGGATAGATATAAGGATAGATATATAGATATTTTTAGATATCTCACGTTTCACAACCAGTTTTTGTAGTGAACAAAGTAGACAAAAGAAAATACGGCTTCTATACTTTCACAGAAATCAAAGAGAGCATTTTCTGTTACCACAAAGGAATTAATATAAACCTCTCTCTCAAGAATCCACTCGTTTCACGTTGGCCTGTAACATTATGTCGTCATGGTGTCTTGCCACATGATCGCAAATTTGTATTGTTGCCCGAGTATTTCACTCTCTTACAGACTGCATTGCTCTTGTCAACATCGTACTGTATCTGCCTACCTTTGTTCTCAAACCAAAATACGTCCAGACATCGGCATTCAAAGCTCCTGGAGCCGGCCGTGTCTTCTCGTCCGTAGCATTGTTCCTTTGGGGCGGAGAACGTAATAACTGCTGGTAACTAGCAATCAGAGGTTTAAATGAAACACAAAAATGAAATCAACGCCGTGAAATCAATACAGTAATTCTGAATATTGATGCAATATCATCATACCGAATATTGCGATATTTCAGTGTATCAGTATTTTCTTACACCCCTAGTTATTACACAGCCAATCAATGTGATAATGAAGAAAGATAAAATGTTGTGTTACTCTTCTTTTATTATGTTTGCAGAACTCAGTTGTTTGTGTAACCAGGGTTAATGAACCCCCAGGTTGTTTATCTGTGTATGCATTAATGTTTTAAGCATTCTCTAAAATTTCAGTTCATTAGTATTTTTCCATGAAAAGGGAGTAGTGAAAATAGCTTTTCCTATAAACAAATCCGTATATGTGTTACTGTCTCTTTAAATTATTACCTTGTTGTGCGCAGTGTCAGTGAGCGAAAAGCTGATGGGAGCGTGCATCTCACCTTCGCGCCAATCTTTCCGAGTCCCTCGTGAGTAGCTGGAAGACAAAAGAAGAAAGAGGAAACAAACTTTGGGTTGAACCGATTAAAAAAACAACAGAAGTCAGAAAACTGAAGACAGAGAGACAGGAGAAACAGTCGGTGTGCCGCAAGTTGTGTAAAAAAAGAATAGGAATCCCGGTGAGTCATTGACGCTCACATTAGCATGCTATCCACACACTCTGTGCATTTAGCATAGAGTGCTAAATGCTGAAAATTAGCCTTGAATAGTTTCTAAAACCAGTCGGGACAGATTTGAACCGGTCTGAATGATTCGTTAATGTTGAAGCCTGTGTTCATTGTTCGTGGATATTGTGCTGCTAGTTCATGGTTGTGTGTAAACTTTTGCATAGCTGCTTGGTGCAGCTAATGCGGTGCTAAGCCAGTAGGCCTCGCTAGGGAAAATTCATGCAGCTAAGCTGACAAGAGTGTTGAGTTAAACAAGAAAAAACAAAAAAAAATGTTTTTCACTGTATTGTGTGCTTAAAACAGAGTTTAGTTGTTTTGAAATGTTAAATGTGAATTCATGTTTTGTTTACTGAGCTATGATGAATGTTACAAGTTCATGGTGAAATGTTATATTTAAAAGAAAATTAATAAAAAAAAAATAGTAGTAACAAAGTAAAATGGACACTGAAAAGCAGAAACTTTATTTAAATGCATTTAAATGGACTTACAATTTTGTTATAGACAAAATGAGTAATTATCTGTATGGTTGTGTAGGCTGTTTTTTTTTATATCGTCCTTCATCTGGGTCACTGCTTACTAATTTGTTTTGGATACTGTGCTGCAAAAGATATTCAGTTAGTCCAAATATAACTCTTTAAAACCTTCAGTCTGCGTTTCTGTGGAATTATTGGGGTAGATATTGCAGGTCTGGTCCAGCAATCAGCCTGGTATGTATAAGCAGTCTCCTCATCAGATCTAGAATAAAAGTTAACCCTAATTTTATTGTTTGATACTGCGCTGCCTCAAAATAACAGGTGCAAGTAGGGTTTACATTCGCAGACTGTAGGTATACTGTTTATGAGACCTCCCACTGATGTGAACCATCAGCAGAACCTGTCATATGGTGTGCCTGAGGGAGACACATTGTTAGTGACTGGTGAAACCTTTCCATATTTTACAGTAAGATAGTGTTGATATCTCAGCTGCATTTGTGTCAACAGCTTACAGCTGGTAAAGGTTTTTTATGTCCAGGTTACCAACATGATATTAATGCACACCACAAGCAGAAACAAGTATGTGTGTACTTGATGTGAATGAAAAGAGATGTAAATGAAGACACAGCAGCAGCATCAGGCAGGGCAATGTAGGGCTGCCCCAGCAATCTAAGCTATGACTCTCTGTCAGCCTGGCTTCATGTTACACAACAACTCCCTTTGTTTTATGTTCATGGCTTCTTTGCATGCCGTATAATGTTTGTTATTTTAAGTTGAGCATCATATCCTTTCTAGCTAATGTGATCTCTGCTTTAGATTGTGTTTTAGTTAAATATAACATCATTAAGTTTATTGTGTAAAGGACCTTCAACATGATTATAAATATGAGAGGGACTGAAGTGAATGCGGAACTGGAAGATGAGGAATTTGTTTATAGCAATATTAGTCCGAATATTAATCCCTGAGTGATTCTATAAGTGATTTTAGCTACCTCCAGATAAAAGCGGGGTGGTGCCCATTAACACATGCACCCCCAATACCAAGAATGCTGAGACTGATGAGTAGAGCCAGCCAGATGTACATGTACATGATCAAGTCCCTCATGGCCCCCAATAGCAGCCAGCTAACTTTGTTCCCTACACAGACAGAGAGGAAAACCTCTGTTTCGTCATGAGTCCATAGCACCCATTCTTCTCCCACCCATGGTTCTCCCGGAGCTGTCAGACCAAGCGGATGGAATTTTTGCCAAGTGTCTTCTACCTCTGAAACCAAATCAAAGTCGGGGACTTTGGCCGAGTGGCTTAAATTTTGGATAATCCATTCTCGAGGTTGTCTTTTCAGGTAAAACTTGGACTAATCCAAGAGGGTCAACCATCACCTGATTTACCAGGATTGGCGCAAACTACCAAGAGCTACCAGCGGCATTTTCATACTAGCAGCTACAGTCATTATCAGTGGCTAACGGACAGTCCACTCACCAACAAACTGTACTGCTGGGACTGTTTGCTGTTTAAACCAGACAAGGGCCTATGGTCCAGCACCAGATTTAGCAATTTAAGTTGCTCAACAAAAGCAGCATCAAAGCACCAATCTACCCCCTGACACCTGCATGATGGTGTGAATGTGAAAACTATCACCTAGAGGAAGCATATATAAAGTGAAGAGAATTGGACCAAGCACAGATCCTTGTGGAACCCCGTGACTGAGTTTAGTGCGTGGAGATTGATTATCATTGACACAAACAAAATGATATCGGTCTGAAGGACAGAACCTGAACCAGTCTAAAGCAGTGCCTCTGATTCCAAGTTGGTATTCCAGTCTCCTAAGTAAGATCTGGTGGTCAACTGTATCAAAAGCAGCACTGAGATCTAACAAGGCAAGCACTGAAACAAGACCATGGTCAGATGCCATTAAGAGGTCATTAGTGATTTTAACCAGTGCAGTCTCAGTGCTATGATTCATTCTAAAACCAGACTGGAAGGACTCAAATAAGCTATTGTTATTAAGGTGTTCACAGAGCTGGTTGGCAATGAGAAGATGGAGAGAGAGAAGATGCCCCCATCACTGCTGCAGCCAAAATCTCCCACATCCACCACCTTGAACCTGTACCTTGCATCTACAAGGGCAAATCTATCTATCTATCTATCTATCTATCTATCTATCTATCTATCTATCTATCTATCTATCTATCTATCTATCTATCTATCTATCTATCTATCTATCTATCTATCTATCTATCTATCTATCTATCTATCTATCTATCTATCTATCTATCTATCTATCTATCTATCTATCTAAACATCAAAATAGTTTCCGGACAGTATCATGGATACTTACGTTTGACCTTAAGTACAGTGAACTATCTGAGATTTGATATATGACACACTATAACAACAGTGATAAACATAATTAATGTGTCATTAATGTGCATGACGTGTCATGTCATTCTATGTCCTTTATAAAGACCCCTTCAAAGAAAGTGTTGCCAAAGAAGGAGAGAAAAAAATCTGAGACCAGTCGATCGTTGTGCGGGGGTTGCTACTACTGCGGACCCGTTCTCTGCTGCTCACTTGCTTGCCCTCTCTCTCTCTTTCTATCTGTCTCTTGCTCTCTCTCAACTTTTTTTTGCCATGCCAAGTGAAAAGAAAAGGTAGGTATGTATGTAATATTATTTTCTCTACAGGTAACTGACTTACTGCAGGGCCTGTATAAGCAGTACCAATATTCCCCTAAGGCCTGAACTGTGAGTTTGCAGAGTTCCTGCAGATCAAGATCAATCTTTGGCTGATCAAAAGGACTGTTCAGTCAAAAGGGAAATGGAGCAATGTGATAGGAATTCTGGAGAGAACCCATCTGTCACGGTCTGCCCTCTGACAGTGGAAATTTGTACCCATGTTCAGCCACTCCACTTGTGCAGCCACACCCCACCATCAGGACCAATGCCTCTCACCTGTCCTCACAGCCACTTACCACCATTGACAATCTATGTAGTATTTATACCACTGGGTGAGCATCATCTTCCATGCAACTTTGGACATACCCTGAACCCTGCCCGTACCTGCCCTGCTACCTACTTCGCCATCACCTCACCTATCTGCTCTCTTACCTTCTAGCCTGCCAGCCAACCAGTCCCTCACCTCAGTCTGCTCCCTTTTCACTCTTGAGGTTCACCTCTTCCAACATTCCTGACTGCAATCCTAATTACTTTCCCTGTTTGCACTTGCTTGTAGTTACTTACAGGACAAGGGACATCCTCCATAAAAACTCAAGGAGGCTATAATCAGAAGTCCATACCAAGGATGAAACGCAAAGTGCTGCAGAGTCAATGAACAGAGCTCAAAGACAATCAGGAAACGGAGCCCAGGAACACTAGGAAACACAACAGATTTGTGACTTGACTTGCATTGTTAAGAGATATCAACATGGACGAGATCTGCTTCCACCCCAGAAAGTGAACAACCTGTCTCTCAGACTGCGTTCACATGGCATTTAAGCTCACCCTAACCCTTATAGAGTCCTCAACATGACATAGGACATGTTGTTGAGCAAGTGAGGTGACAGTAGGTTTCTATCTGGAGGAAGGACTGACTCGGCAAAATGTTTTCCTCCCTTTAAGTTTCCCAAAAGCCTGGTATGAAATGGGGTGTCAAAAAAATATGGTGACATGATGTGACGTGGCATGACATACAATCGACAGGTGGTTCACCCATACCTGGAGATGTAGTTACGGGATGAAGGAATGGCATATGTTGTGACTTGGGGGTGGTAGTACCGGAGATGTGGTGTTGCATGTTGGGCAAGTAGGCAGCTCTTTCCATGGGGTACACTGGAGATATCTACCTATTCGGAACCTCGATTACATTACCTGATTGGATTAGGCACTGCCCTGGTTTTTCATAAAACTGAAGAAACGGCAACAGCTGTCCAAAGCCCCATGAAGCTGCCTGTAATGACTGAGGTGGTGGGCAGAGCCGTGAGCACTAAGACTGCAGCTGAGAATCATCTTACGGAGAACATGGGTACCACCTTGGAGAGGCTCACAAGCATGCAATCTCGGAATATGGAAATCTTCTTGGAAAGGCTCATCACTCTCCAAAAGAATTTAGACCGACTTGGAGATCAGAATGGACATAGAGTGCCGTGAAAATGGAATGCGGCTGTTCGCCCCAAGCCCAAACATCTTCTAATCTTATCTGCTTTCGGCCTCCCCAGCCAGCGATGGCCTTTGCCAAGGCCACTGCTGGAATGACAACTCCCCTGGAGAACATGGCAGTCAGAAATCCTTTCCTTTGGATTGCTGACTGCCTGGAACCTGATCAGGGCTGTCTCGACGACTACCTGCTGTGTTATCGCGATGTCATCCCGCAGACTGAGGCACATGATTGAGAAGAAGCAGAACGACTCTCACGCCTTGCACTCTTGGACTCATGCACTTGGACCTTATACACTTAATCACCACCCTTCCCTTTCACCCCACGCCTTTGCCTCTTCATACCCTCAGTGTGACAGGGGGGGCGTGCCTTGATGCAGCGACCTCTCATTCTCCTGACCATGAGGGGAGTGAGGAATGCCATTCAGTTCCTTAGTACGTCTTGTACATGTGAATAAATTGCATCAGGCGCTATTATTGCCTCCTCTGTGTCATCAACCTGCTTCCCATACCCTATTCCCACAAGGTTGTCTCAGGAGGTATTCCCTTTAATCGGAACCTACCTAGCAATTCATCTGTCTTCATCAATAGGGTATGGTCCGCAAATGTTCCTGCAATTAAGCTGTAATTAATCTTTTCAAGAAACCCTCGCTCAATCCAGGGATTTTAGCAAACCCCAGGCCCGTCTCAAACCTCATCTTTATCTCAAAAATCCCAGAGAGTCATTGCCAACCAGCTTTGTAGGTAGTCTATTTGAGATCTTCCAGTCAGGTTTTAGAGCAAGTGACTGCTCTGTTACTAACAAGTTAAGAATGATTTCAACTGTGTTCGTCTAGCTGCTTCAAGTGTTCGTCTAGCTACTTCAAGTGTTTGTCTAGCTAGACGTTAATGCGATTTTTGATACAGTTGACCACCAGATCCTAGGTTCACTAGATCCGGAACATCTACTTGGACTCCAAGTGTAACCCCCATAGAATTAACATATTTACTGTGTTGCAGTTCTAGTTCTGTTCCTTATTTTCTTTTAGAAATATCATATCGAGTGGTATTGTGCGCATTCAGTGGTGCTGTTGCACTGGAAGCCCTACAGGTGGCGATACATTCCGACAGGATAGGTTCACAAATGAGAGCGAATTCAAGGCAGAGCGTAGAAAAAGAAAAAGATGGTTCTCGAACATTCTGGCACAGGAGGTAGATTGAAGTTGGGAGTTGGGATTTAAGTCTTTTTCATATTGTTGGTCATTTTTTCTGTTTTTCCAAAATCCTACTGTTTTGCTTTTTTTTCCAAATTCCAAATTATCAAGCAAAAAGAGTTTAGGAGTGGTAAGGTAAGATCTTTTTTGTTTGTCAGTTCAACTCATGGCCGGTAATGTGTGTCAGGATTCTGCATATCCACTGAAACCAACTGCAGACACCTGTGCCAATTAGTTTGGCAGGCGAGTCCACCTAAAGGGAAAGCTGCTAAAGAGGGTTGTTCCACATTATTGAGCAGCCAACCATTTTCAACCAAAATGGGCAAGAAAAAGGACCTCGCCGCAGCCCAAAGGCAACAAATCGTTGAATGTTTGGGTCAAGGCATGACAACAATCAAATTGTGCGAGATCGTCGCACAATCGAGAAGTACGCAGCTGACGTGTGCGTGCTGCAAATCGAGGACTCTTTCCTGCTGGCAAATGCATCGGATCAAAAGAGCATCTGTGAAAATGCGCTGCCTCCAACGTGCCCCGAAAAACAAGATGCAAGGTCCTCTGGAGGTTTGCAGCTGTGTGTAAGCCATCCTTTTGACCTCCCCCATCCATTGAACACAAGCAGAAACGGCTCCAGTGGGCCATAAAGACTGACTTCAGAACTGTTCCATTCTCTGACTAGTGTCGTGCCACCCTCGGTGGTCCAGATGGATGGAGCGGTGGATGGTTGGTTGATGGCCACCCCATGCAAACAAGGCTGCGGCGGCAACAAGGAGGTGGTGGAGTGATGCTGCAGGCTGGACTGATGGGGAGAGAGATTGTCGGCCCTTTTAGGCTCCCTGACGGTGTGAAAATGACATCCGTAATGTACGTGGAGTTTCTCAAAGAACACCTCCTGCCATGGTTCAAAAAGAAGAATCCCGCTTTCCGAAACAAGATCATTTTCAATGACAATGCACCGACAATCTGCATCTCTGGCTGCTATGGGCATAAGGGAAGACGAACTTATGGTGTGGCCCCCATCCTGCCCTGACCTCAACCCTAGTGAGAGAGACCGTTGGAGCATCATCAAGAGAGGCGTTTTTGATGAACAACACTCTGGGAGGCTATTCTGTCCTCATGCAAAGCAACCGAAGCAGATGCTGTCCAAAAACCAACAAATTCAATGGATGGGAGAATTGAGAAGCTCCTTTTGAACAAGGGGTCCTATATTCAGATGTGACTTCACCTGTAATAATGTTTTGATTTAAAAGTGTTTGATTTCAGTTCCATTTCAGTTAGTCATGACTTGCTAATACTTAGAATTTCACAAACGACCATTTCTTTTGGTTCTTTATGACAATGAAATGTTTGGATAGTATGTTGGCCGTAATCATTTGGAACATGCATTTTGTGTTTGTTCCTTTACCGTTATTCACCGTTGTTATTGGGAGGTTCGTTCAAAAGCATTTGAATTGTACTCTAATGGCTGATGACTGGAGAAGTGTGACTGCCATTCATACAGATAATTTAGGACGATCTGAGAAATGGACCTGGACCTTTTGCACGGACCCAACAAGCTCATGTTGTCGCTGCTTCTTTCCTACATATTTGCACTTTCTATCCTGCATATTTGCACTTTCATTTCACCCAAATGGCAGCGGGCAAATGAGCATCTCTCCTGGACTGGGTTTGCCCAAGGTTTCTCTGACCATTACAGAGAGTGTTTTTCCTCACCATCATTGCTTCAGCGTGCCCGTGAGGTTCTGTCTAGTTTTGTTGGGCTCTGCTCTGGAATTGTTGTTTGGGTGCTCATGTGAAGTGCCCTGAGATCGTGTCGTAACGGACTGGAGATTTAAATCAACGAAAATCGAAGTGAAAGCCACAGATGGCATTCAGAAAAGAAATAATGTTGGGTGCTCTTTTTTACATGGTGGTACAGGTGGAGAAAAAAGGCGTATTTTAGAAAAGAGATGTTCTGAACGACACCAAGAGGCCCCAGCGTAGTACACAACCTTTAAGATTGAGAAGCGACCATAGCCTAAGAGCCCATAGACGATAACTTGTGAAGACGCATCTGAAATGTGTCAATGGAGAAACTGTTGGGTAAAAAAAGATTTCGCCCGACCAAAAAAGGGGCGCATATTGCCTCGATACCTCAACTGCAAAAGCCATTTCTCTTCACAGGGCAGGTTCAGTAACTCTTAAGTAGCATGTGTATGAGCAGAGCTTCTGTCCAAACCAGTGTAATCCTCTTTCACTGGGATGCCAATTGGCTTCCATTGGAGCATGATGTTGGACCATTGCTTCAAGAACCGATGTGCTTTGTGGGCCACAGAGCTCACGCCTTTGTTCCTCTCTGTGTGACCCATCAGTCGTACTTATTCCTCTCCCAGGCCCCCACCTGTTCTTGACCCCGCAATGTGCACTGCAACGCTGTGACCTTTGACTCCCAACAATCAGAAACATTCAGGAACCTTTGACCCTCAGCGAGTGAGACGAGTGGATTGTCGTTGTTGTGCTGCACGTGTGTGTGTGTTAGGTAGGCTGCGGTCTTTCCCGTGCCGACCTTTGACGACTGTCTGCATCATAAAGCAATGAACAGCTTCAAGCAGCGTGTCTAAGACAGACGCAGCGTAACTAGGAACCACTAGAAACCAGCCCACGAGAAAACAGCTGAGGTAAACACAGAAGTTTAAAAGGTGTAGAAAACAACTTTACAGAATCAATAGAATCGCCTTTTAATGCTGCTGTATCGACAAGATACCATGAGAAACATTTTGGCTAATGCAGGAGAGAAAAGCCACACAAAAGAACACTTTGGCGTAATAAGTTTATCTGACTCGGGTTAAAAATTCCACCTGAGATACCTTATCAAGGTGGATATAGAGATTCTCTCCAGTCATTGTCCAATTTAATATATTTTAGGGTTTGCAAGTCAGCACAAAATAAGAACTTGAAATCAGTTAGGTTGCGTTTTTTTCAGAGCCCCGGTCTAGCAAGGCCCAAGCTCAGCCCAGGTCAGTGGAATACATTTGCTTTTCCAATAAAATGAAAACAGCTCTGTCTTATCAACGAACTGTCAGTGTCTCCTTGTGTGTGTGTATATGTGCGTCTAAGTAGCTGGTCCTCGTCTAATCGCAGCCCTGCTGGTGGCCTATGCTGGTCTCTGCTGCACATCTGGTGACATAGCACAGTCCCATGCAGATCGGCTCAGAGCACAAACCTCATGTGCGTTAGTGGGCGTGTGTTGAATCACAAGTCACAAATCTTGTATTTTTCACTGGGTCATTTGGGAAAAACCATACACCGTGAATTCTTCAAGACCACAAACTCTGAATTCACGAGAGTATAGTGGCGGTGGCGCAACAGAGTGCTTGACATTCATCCTCAACGAGCCGTCACCTGATCTGCCAGGCCCGCTGTAGAGTCTCTCCTGCCCCCTGGTGGCCGTTTGTGACATAGACACGGCTGTGTGAGGGCTGTGCTCTGAGCGAATGACTGTCCCTCGGTCACCCGAGGCACGTTTTAGGGTCCCGCTCGGTCTGGTTCGATTACAACGGGGACGTTTTTGTAGCACGTGGCTCACCTGTGACAATCACCATGACCGAAGTGGCCTGCGAAGGCTGACTCCCTTGACCCAACCCTGTGCCGTCCGCTGATGCCTCTTAACAGTCACTTCCCGTCCACGCAGATTCGGAGAGTCTAAAGCCCCTGACTTCCACGTCTAAACTCACAGCCAATCAGCAAGCTGATCACAGCCTGGTAATAACTTTAACTGACGCCATTGGACCTTCAGTGACGTCCCGCTTAGTCTGGCTTGAATAAATACCCCTCATAATACCAGGATTTTTGACTCAGCCGGAGAAATGACATGCAGAAACACACTTACGCGCTACCGGGCGTTGCATCACCTCAATCGTGTACTTTTTTTTTTTTTTTACAAACTTTCTGTGAGCACCTGCTCGTTGAGCTGCGTATCCACTCTGGTGTCCCCCACAAGTTTTTAAAGAGCAGCTTGCGAGTGTCCCGATGTCCCTTGGTATCTAGTTGGTGCCTTGTTAAACAATTGAAGTTCGCAACCAAACCTACCTTTTCCTCTCCTTCGGCCATTGTGGGTTAAAAAAAAGCAAGTACATATATATGTGTGTGTGTGTGTGTGTGTAAATGTATACACACACACATTTTTTTCATGTTAGTGAAAGTAGCAGTATACTAGACGTAACCTTCCAAGTTCTGATTCTCCTGTGTCTGTTTTCTGGTCTGTGTTGGAGCTTCAGGAGGGGTTCAGGAGACGCGATCTTTCTCGTTGTTCCAAGAACCAACAAGATAATGCGACGTTTTCGTGTCACGCAGACGCTCCATATCCATTCACCAACGCTTTGCAAGAGCCGCCGTATGGTTGCGTTTCGCCGCAGTACGTCTTGACCCACGATAGTTTCCTCTTGTTGCTTCTCCGGAAACGGATAGGCGATGCTCCATCCCTCGGGGCGCCTTTGGAATCTGTGGCCTTCATTTCCCGGTGTCCCTCTCCTCGCGCTGGTGATTGTTCGACGGGAAAGGCTCGCCCGATGTTTTTTGCGCAGGCCAACAGTGCAACCACGACCCACATGAACTCTGCCTGTTGGCCAAGAGCTCTATCCGTCCCCCACCGACGCGCCTGTGAGACGTGAACACTTTCGAAAGGCGCGCATGGGTCTTGTCACCGACAGGCAACGACACGGACGCAGCTTTGTTCTCTGAACGCAGAACGGAAACTGGAAATGTGGTCTCCAGAGCCAGAAAACTCACCAAGCTGTCGCCGAGGCACTTGCGCTGTTCACTGATCCTCCCAGGTGCCTCTCGTTTCCCGCCATAAATGCCCGATTTAAAGTCCTGATCAGTATTTGTACAGGAACGGTGGAACAAGCCAGCGCTCATGTTGTGATAGGGTTCACTGGTGGTGCTCAACGTGCAGAGATAATGTTGTGTTGAAGCCGCTGCCCTGAGCATTTTGCAGCCTTTTATGTTTGCCTCAATGTCAGTGCTCATCATAAATCCACAGTGGTTCATAGCTCAGCAAACAGTAGACATGTCAAGCCTAAAAACTTTCACATCCACATAACATAGCAAGAGGGACAAATATCATAGTACAACAGTAAGTTGCATACTGTATAGCACAACATGAAGCTGTTTTATCCTCTTAGCTGTTAAGTCAAATCATCAAAATTGCAATTTACATTGTTTTGTTTCTCTTGCGAAGCAGCAGGTAGAACACAGGCCGTGCCCGTCAGTTTTTGTTAAATCTACACAGAATGGCACAGTGGCGCTTCAATGAATACTTGCATCCGCAACGGTGAGCTAACTTGTGTCGCACAGACTAGAAAAGCACAATTTATCGGTAGTAGTTCGTTTACCTATTAATGGCATTTGAGCTCAGTTAAGACAGAACTCTAAACGCGCGGTCACTTTGCCTCAAGTGACCCTCGGAGCCGGCGGTGGGACACGGCACGCGTCATGAGCTGCAGCAAAAAGGACGAATCACGCCGCGTCAGCCCGTCCCTGCTCGATGCGCTTGGCGAGCTGCTGATGTGCAACTGCGCAGCTCACCGCGGGGGCAACTTGAAGCTCGCAGGCGACACAGCGCTGGGAGGCGGGTGGCGGAAACGACCGGCGGGGATGAGTCGGCATACGGGCCAGGGGTGGATGAAGGAGAAACTGAAAGGCCACCAAAACCAGAGGTTATCGTGGCCTCCCGGGAGACGCCCTAAGCTAGCAAGATAACACCTCCAAGTCCATCAAAAAGGTACAGAAGGTGCAAAAAGGCAGACATTTTTCAGATTAAAGGCCAAGGTCGTACTAATCATATGTTTGACTCTTGGTCTTTTCCAAGAGTTGACCCCCCATGTTGAGTGAAGAAGAACCTTAGTCAGGTCAGAACTTCATCATCCCTCTGCAGGGTTAGTAGAACATTCCAGAAGGACAACCAGCTCAGTAGCACTCTACCAATGAGGCCTTATGTTACAGTGGCCTCTGCTCGATGAAAGGTGACAGCTCTCTTTGGAGTTTGCCAAGAGACAACTAAGGGACCCTCAGTCCATGAGAAACGAGACTGTCTGAACCGAAGAAACCCAGATCGAAGTCTTCGGCCCGAGAGCCGAGCTGAAGCCAGGCCTCTCTCGTCACCTGGCTGTAATACCATCCCTGGGGTGGGACGTGGTGGTGGCAGCATCACGCTCTGGGGACAGCCACGGGAACGTGGAGAGTGGTCAGGATTGAGGGACAGACCTACAGTGTAAAGTATACAGAGTATACAAAGTATACTGCTTATACAGGTTTATAAGCAGTGGAACATCTTCCAAGGACCCGACAGAATTCCAGTTCCTTTTGTTTTTTTATCACCTGACTTTCCATATGAACGTTCACATATTACCAACATTCCTGCCTAGAATTAAAAAAAAAAAAGTGACAGCAGAACATTTTTCAGCATATTTATTTCAGTAGAAGTGGGTTCTTCAAACGCCTCACACTGTTCCTCCGAACACCTCGATATTCTTGCAACCTCCGAGATAAGCAAGCAAAGACGGGAACATCGTCAAACATGGCGTGGTCCAACGCGCTCGGACTCTCTGCCAACGGACACTTCAGAAGCAAACTATTTGACAAGAGCCGACGTTGAGACATGTGGGAGCAAACGGTCACATCATCATCAGTAATTTATACTTTGTACATGTAAAACCGACTAAAAGAGTAAGGGGCTAGCTCGCGGCAGCCGGTGCAGAAGAGAGCAGTGATCTGACAAAATGAAACGAAACGCTCCGACGGCAACACCCCCCCCCCCCCGCCCCCCCCCACCCCCCCCCCCCCTCCTCCAGCTTCGGCCCCCCTTTGACCTTTGACTGTGTGTACGCAGACGTGTGACTGTGTACGCATGCCTGTGCACTCGTGTCCTACCATGCACACGGTGCGTCACACACGGAAACCCAATAGAAGTCTGATAAGGCATTATGTGGTACAAATCAGAAAACGCGGGGCGAAGCGTCGATGCCGGGAGGTCTGTCTTTAAGGCAAGAAAAAAAAAACGACAAGGGACGTGTGCGGATGGGGCGGCGCGGAATCAGGCCGAGGTCTGCAGGAAAAGCTTAAAGTGATGAAGACGAGAGAGGGGGTAATGCCAGGGATGCCTGGGCTCTGCCTGACGTGTTGCTCACAGTCACTAGCTTTGGCTTTCCAGACCCGGTTCAACAGAGTACCTCCAAGAAAGCTCGACTGTCCACAGCGCGGTGGGGGTGGGGGTGGGAGTGGGTACGGAGGGGTGGGGAGGGTGAGAGACCGAGAGCCGAGACAGTACCTTCCAATGACGGATATAAAATACATTCATGAAGAAATCTTAAAAAAAGAAAAACAAAAAAACAAGGTGGACGGTCGCGTGGCCCGACGCAGACGTCAGATGCTGGGATACAGTGTGGAGACAGGGGGGAGGGGGGGGGGACGGGGGGGGGGACACAGGGCACGACGCGCTCCATTCGCCCCCACAGTTTCATAAAATCCCTGAAATCCATGTCGGAACGTTCGCGCGGAGAGATCGGACGAGCGTTAAAACTCAACTTTTAAAACCGGCGGCGGCCGACCCATGAGGGTGAGAACCCCACCGCGTCCCACTGGAGCGCCTCGAACCCTCATTCCGACTCAACACTTTGCCGGATCTTGACGGGCAACTTGGCGGGATTTGCCTTTCGAAGGGGGGGGGGGGGGGACGAAAGGGCGGGGACGCGGGACGATAACAAACCGACGACGAATCAGGTCGAAAACCTGGGGAGGAAGTAGCTTGCACGCCGTTCGTTTACAGACGTAAAACAAGAGAAGAGACGATGAAAACGCCAAGATGCTCAATGATAAGAGTGGAGACGAGTTTCGCCGAAAGCCTCCGGCCTTTGAGCCCGGACCCCCGCCTCTCACGTCACGTCAGGGGGGCGGGGCGGCCCCCCGGGGCCACGGCCCGCTCCCGCGCAGTTCCCTGAGAACCCTGCTTCCTCCGACGGCCGCGGCGAGATGTCGAAAAAGCTGTGTGTGTGTGGGTGTGTGTGTGTGTGTGGGGGGGGGGGGGGGGTGGACACGCGTTAAAATCCAGTATTTACAAGAAGCTCGGCGAGGCCGGGGGGGCATTCCCCCCGTCATTACGTGTGTGTGTGTGTGTGTGTGCGCGCGCGTGCGTGTGACGTAGGACGGCGTGCTGGTGCCGGGAAACGAGGGGGGGGGCGTACTACGTATCGAGGGCGCGACACGGCGTTCGAGGCCGGTTCGTCTCCTTCTTTTGCGTTTCGGCCCCCGGACGCGCTGGTTCTGGTTTTGGCTCTAAGCGCGGTGGGGGGGGGGGGGGGGGTCTCTCCCTGCCCCCCCCCCTCCCCTCCCACCGCCCCCCCCCTCCCCCCGACGCGCTCGACGAACCTCGACGGCCCTTCACAGTTTGCCTCAGGTCACAGTCTGAGCCCCCCCCCCCCCCCCCACCCCCCCTCGCTTTTTTTTGTTGTTTTTTTTGCTTTTTTTTTTTGACCCCATATATATATATATATATATATATATAGATTTAACATTATAAAAAATAAGTTATTGTGCATCCAAAAAAAGTGCATTGTATGTTTGAAAAATATCTCGTTTTTTTCTTTCTTTCTTTTTTTTTCCCCTCCATTCTTCTTCGCGGTTCCCGCGCACGGGGGGGGGGGGGGGGGGGCGTGGCTTCCCTTCGACGGGCACGGGACGGCGGCTTCTCCTCCTCCTCCTCCTCCTCCTCCTCCTCTTCTCTCTGTCATACCTAGCCACAGGTGTGGTGAGAGGGCGGGGCGGGGGGGGGGGGGTGGAGAAAGAGGTGCAGAAGGGAAGAGGGGGATGGGGGGTGACGGAGGGAACGCTCGCTAGGCAATGACCATGGGCACGTCGTCCGAGAAGCCGCTGATCATGGGCGCATCTTCGTCGTCGTCACCTGGGGAGGGGGAGGAGAACTTTGAGCGGCGCGCTGAGAGGCTCATCGTAACGACATCAAGGCGGTTGCGGGAGGAATGTCGAAGCAAACGAGGGAGGGCGGGCGGCCTCACCCAGCTCGTCCCCGGAGGAGAAGATGGCGGAGCCCCAGGCGCGAGTTGTAGTGGGAGTTGGCGAAGGCGGCGAAGTTGTTCTGCAGCCGGCGGTGCCGCAGGTAGAGGACCACCAGGCCCCCGCACACGCCCAGCAGCAGCAGGAAGAGCACCGGCAACCACCACCGCCGCCATGTCCCCCGAGTGGGGCTCGCCGCGGGACGAGTCGCTGGCCCCTGCACGGCCACACAGGGAGGGGGGGGGGGGGGGGGGGGGGGGGGGGGGCGGGGGGCACGGGGCACAAGCTCAGGAACCACCCTGGGTACAACAAGTGACCGACTCGCAACGAAACAGCTGTTGAAGCTGGTCTATTACATGCGGTCGAAGAGCGAGGGAGAAGATTGTTTTTTTTCCAGCTTTTGTTGCAAAAGAGAACGTGAGACTCGGCTCACTCACACTTGCGGGGACAGGGTTCAGTAATTCGCTGCGAAAAAGACTCGTCTGAACAGAGCGGACTGGTAGAAAAGCCAGCGTCAGTGACAGACTGATCAGTCTGATCTCCTGCCTGGTCTTCCCACAGCCTTCACACTTCACACTGTAGCTTTAAGACGGGGGAGGGGCTTAGTGACTGATTGGTCGGTCTGGAAGCGAGAACTCGACTAACCGTGTGTGTGTGTGTGTGTGTGTGGGGGGGGGTTTGCCAGGACAAAGGCGCGAACCGTACTGTGTTGCTACCGTGTCACGTATACACATCACGACTCCCTGACGCTTCTCGAGGGCCTTCGTCTCCCCCCCAAGTTGCCTCGTGAAGTCGTGATACTGCGTAATCTGTATGTGCGCGGGGGGGGGGGGGGGGGGGGGGGGGGGGGGGGGGGGGGGGCGTGTGACGGTACCTGCCGCCAGCTGGTTGTACAGCAGCAGCGCGGGCTCCCCGCACAGCTGCCCGTTGAGCAGGCAGCGCGCCTGCACAAAGAAGGTGTAGTTGTGGCCCAGCAGCAGGCTGCCGATGCGGAAGTACGTCTCCGTGGTGTTCCCCAGGAGGGACGTCTGGTTGGTGACGCTGTCGTACACGTGCACCTCGTACCCCTGCCAAGGCCGGGGGGGGGGGGGGGGGGGGGGGGGAAGAGGGGGAGAGAGGGGGGGGGGAGAGAGAGAGAGGGGGGGGGGAGAGGGAGAGAGAGAGGGAGGGGCAGGGAGGGAGAGAGGAGAGGGGGGGGAGAGAGAGCGAGAGGGAGAGGGAGAGAGAGAGGGGGGGGGGGGAGAGGGAGAGAGAGGGGGAGAGAGAGGGAGGCGAGAGAGGGAGAGGGAGAGAGAGGGAGGGGGGAGAGGAGGAGAGAGGGAGGGAGAGAGGGAGGGAGAGAGAGAGAGAGAGGGAGAGAAAGAGAGCGAGAGGGGGAGAGAGAGGGAGAGAGAGAGAGAGAGGGGGAGAGAGAGGGAGAGAGAGGGGGGGAAAGGGAGAGAGAGGGAGAGGGAGAGAGAGGGAGAGGGAGGGGAGAGAGAGGGAGAGAGAGAGGGAGGGAGAGAGAGAGGCTGAGGGCGTCACAGGCACCAGGACAGCACGCAGTCCTGCTAAATGTTTGATACGTCACGTGAGGCTTTTGAAAATCCTTATTTACTAATGTGAATCTGGACCAGAATTGGTAAAAAGACTTTTCATGAGAGAAAATATGACAGGTACAGGTGTGCTGAAAGAGCATGGGAGCACTGTTTTTGGCATCGGTCAGTATACAGTATGAGTTCCTGTGCTCTGACACACTAGTGGGCGATTAAGTGGGCAGGGCCATTTCATTTAAAGGGCTGAGACATGTTACATTCCACTGTTATTCTTGATGAGAAGAAAGATGCTTTCTTTTCACACAGTAAACAATCATAGTGGACGGGCAGGCCGCGGGCGTCTCACTCGGCTCTCATCGAAGCCCTTCTCTCTGACGGCCAGACTCTTCCAGAAGAGGAACACGTGGTCCTTCTCGGTCAAAATCTTCAGGGGCCTCGGGAGCCGCAAGGGGAACTGCGGAACGAGAGGGGGGATGGGGGTGCATTTTAAAGCAACGCGTGACACGAAGGGTAGGCCGGGGCCGAGCCGTAACTGCCACGGCGTCGTCACGGGGGGGGGGGGCAACAACGGCGGCGGCGCACCTGTGCTCAGGGGTGAAGCTGGCCTCCTTGCTCATGTTGCGCAGGCGGACCGAGACGCTGTACCTGCCCCCGGGCTCCAGGCCCCTCAGCAGGTACTCCACCGTGTTGTTCTGGGTGGTCAGCTTGTAGTCGCGCTCCGCCTTCCGGATCACGTCCCGCACGTGGATGGCGTACGTCTGCGGGGGACACGGCCGGGCGGGTGAGGGTGGGGGGAGGGGGAGGGGGGAGGGGGAAGACTTTAGGAGCAGCGAGGACGGCTGAAGCTGGGTGAAATGGGAGTGGGTGGCCTGGCTCTGTGTTCAGGTGACTAAATCGACAAAAACCCGGGCATTTGGGGGGATAGTTCTAAATGTTCCTTTCTTCTCTGAAACCCCTCCGCCCCCTCCCCCCCCCCCCCCCCCCCCCCCCACCGATGCAGGTCGCCCCGGTTACCAGCGGCGCGTTGGGGGAGTCGTAGGGCGGCTGCCACTTCAGCGCCGCCTGCGTCTTGTCCGCCCGCACCCGGTGGAGGTTCCGCGGCGGCAGCCGCTCGTTGGGGATCATTCTCACCATGGCGTACTCGGAGGGCGGCCCCAGGAACGGAGCGGTGGCGCGGACCTGCGGGGCCAGAGGGAGGGGACACCGTCACCAACCGCACCCCCCCCCCCCCCCCCACCCCACCCCGTCGCGCTCCCACACACCTGACCCCCCCCCCTCCGAGGAGACTCACCAGGAAGAGGTACTGCTCGTCGCTGTCCACCGTCACCGTGAGGCCGAGGGAGGGGGTGCTGACCTGCCGCGGGCTGCGGTACAGCTCCAGGAAGGAGGTGGCATAGAACACGCCGTACGCCTGCGGGCGGCAACAGGCTGTCAGCTCTCTGCACAGTTTGACTCGCACGTGTTTGCTTGACACATACAGCGATGGATTCTTCTGGGCCGCGATACACTGCGCACATCCTTTTGCTCTCTCCGCGCACACACATAGGGCTGTGGTACGTTGTGGTGTATCGTTATAAGC